>JARQOC010000002.1:288354434-288383876 GCA_033576535.1 Allobates femoralis | reverse complement strand
CACATTGCTTCACACATCATCATTTGCTGCCCTTTTTTTTCCAGGAATTTTATGACACTTTACTTCATTGATTCCATCTTTGATTAAGAGAAAAGGTAGGATTTAGGGATGGGCGAATCCTAAATTACTCGGAATCGCTAGACTCTAACGAGTCCGAGTCCGGGACTCGCTACTCGTTGCGAGTCCAATGTAAATGAATGGGGAAGCGAGTAATTGTGAGTAATTCCTCTGCCGCTGTCACTGAAAACAGGATTCTCCCGGATTGTACCGATCAGGGTGCAATCCGGTGCCCCATAACATGGGGCTCTATGGTCCCTGATTGCAACCTGACCAGGTACAATCCGGTTTTAATCAGGTTTTCTATTTTTGACCTTCCCACCTGGATTTTCAAATGAACAGCTGACTTTTCAAATGTTGTGCAGCATCAGTATCAGTTTTAATGTTGGAAACCGATGTTTCATTGATTGGAATTGGTATTCCGTAAAGCGAATTAATGGTTCTTCCTCCTTGCAGTAAGTTAGCTGCAATCCCTGTACTGGCTGCAGGTGACACAATTTCTCCTTCTCCTCTTAGTTCATGAATTAATAAATCATAGAGGTATGTTTTCCCACTGCCACTTGGACCGTCGATGAAAAAGCACTTAGGTTGTAGACTTCTATCTTCTAAAGCTTGATGTATAGCATTATAGGCTAAAAGTAGTTGGTCATTTAAAGTAGCTTTCATTTCCCGAGCTCTTCTTAACTCGTCATCCTTGTTGTATTGTGGGCGGATTTCTGGTTTTCTTTTGGGGCGTGGTAGATCAGTAAAACTTTTGGCATGAAATTTTAAAACATTTTGGACATCTGTCATTGCATATCCTTCACAATTCTCACACTCCTCAGTGTTGGAGTGGTATGCATGGCAGTAGTCTTGTATGAAGTCTTGTTTAAATTCTTGCCACAGCTCCAACGGATGAGCGGGAGGACCAAAAATACATATATATGCAAACATATCACGAAGCTGTGCAGGCATGTTTAGAACACAGGCATCTTTTTCCAAACACTATCATCAATAGCAATCCAAGGCCTAATGCCGCCTCTTTAAAAGTTGGGTATGTAACTTCATTAACAGTTTTAATGTTGTTAAAACTTGTTGCTCCTTTGACATGCAGTAACAACAACCTTAAATAGTACCTTTCTTGTTCTTTGATACTGACAGTATACATTCTTCCAATCACTGAAGCACCTCCTCGCTTTCTAATTTCCCATGCACCTTCTTTCCAAACTCAGGAATTTGGTGGTATAAGTAATCATGAGCATGTGGGTAATTTTCTTTGAGCTCAAAGTAGGCCATAAGAGTGGATTTTCTGTGCATTGTGTAACTGATGTTGTCAACAGAGTCATTCTCATGAAAATATAGTGGTTGAGAATGTGGGAGATGTACCGCAAGGCGAATAATGCTGTGAGATTGTCTATCATTGGGTAAGCAAAGATTCGCCAAGCTGCCTCCGATGCACTTACATACCTTGAATCCATGAATTGGTGTGTTTCATCATGTTGGATGTTGGTTTGACAAATTTCCAGATTGGCTTTATCATGTCCTTTGTAGACATATTTGAATAGGTATTTGACACTTTGAATGGAAGCACATACTTCCACATTAATATGACATTTGTATTTTAATAGTAGGAAAGGGTTACAGGGAACAACCCAAGAATTATCAATCATCTTGGAATGGTGTGGAAAGGATGGTCCTAAATTTCTTTGATAAGTAGGATAGGCATCCTTAGTTATGACCGTTTTCGGCTGGAATTTTTTTGGAAAAGCTTTTTTACACTTTCCAAGATCCATACAGGGCGAATTGGGGTTGTGTTGTCCACAGGGCCCATGAATCATGTGTTGCATGACAATTTGATGGAGCAGAGGGTAGTACGCAGGATCAGGAATTTCAGCCCACACTGTATTGTCTACTTCAACCTCAGTTCTTAATTTGGAATTGGTATGTAGAATAATCAAAATGTGAGCGTGTGGTAGGCCACGCTTTTGGAATTCACTGACATGAACCATTGCACAAACTTTGCCAAATAATCCAGTGTTAATGTCTTTTAATAGGGCTTCAAGTTTAATTCTGAAGACACGGGCCACTAAATCAGGTCTATGTTCCACCGCTGCCATGGTTCTAAATTGTTTATAATCTCACTCCATTTTGAATTACAGGTCATGGTTACAAAAAGATCTGGTCGTCCAAATTTAGTCACAATAGCCATGGCATCTTGATATCGTTGCTGCATGTTTCTTGGACTGCCTTCAAAGGAAGATGGTAAAATGACCGTTTTGCCAATGGGGATACCTTTTTCTATAGATTTTTTTTGTAGATGTTCTTGGAGTACACAATAATCCTCCACTTTTAAATCCTTTTGGTGCTGATGAATAAAATTTAGGCAATTAGCCTCAATCTTCACATACGCATCAACTAAGTACTGCTGCGTTAGTTTGCCACCATTTAGGACAGGATTGAACTGAGTACGTACAGACAGCAAATAGCAGTAATATTGCAGTTGTGTAACCATGCGTGGACTTTGGCCTTGATGCTTGAGTTCCTCATGCCAGCCTTTTTCTCCATGAGGAAAAAATAAGGGATAGAGTAATGCATCTAAATTGTTATGTAGAATACTGACTTGCTGTGTTTTAGGGGCCAAGGGGTTATTTGGGTCAGGTTTCAAATGAATTAAAATGTCTCTATTGAATGGTGGCTCTCCATTGTCATTATCAAAAACCACAGCGACTTCATTCACAGTAGGATTGTTATACCTTCTTGGGTCTTGATGTCTATCTTGTTTAATGGCCATGGTTATATTTGGCATGACGGTGACATTTTCTACTGCCTTCTGTTGTTCCTCTAATTCAACGTCACGTAGCATTTTGTAGGCCGAAACAAAGGGATTAATATTATCCAATTGAAGAGCAATGATACTCATCAACGTAGGATGACATTTTAAATTTTCGGGAGACTGTAACTATTGTTCAATAGCGCTTGCAGTATCCAAAATGTACAGTTGTGCATATGCTGGAACTTGATCTTGAGCGGGATAGAGTGTTCCAGTGCGATGATAAATTTGCCCATGAATACGAAAACAGTAAGTGCAGTGTCCAGGTGGTGGAGAAACATGGGCACCCATGGAGGCAAAAGCAAAAGAACTATTAATGCTCCGGATGTTCTCCATGAGATTTTTGCTATATTCACTCTGTCCTTTGAGCAAACGTTGGAAGACCTCAGGGTATTGAGGTAAGGGTACCTTGACTTTTCCCTTGTGACAACAGACAGTGAAATGTTGATCAGCTGGGCGTTCGGCCGAAAAATGTAGAGCTTGACAATGTTCACATACGAACTTCATGGGACCACAGCTATGTTCTAAAATAGCAGTATCATCATCCGTACAGCCCATAGGATTTAGAAGAATAGTTGAAGGTAACAAAACCGGGCTTTTTTTCTGTAAGCCTACATAGATCAGGCGTTGAATGGACGAACTGTCGACACTTTCAATAAATGAAGAAGTGGAAGGTAGATTCAACGCCGGCTCTTCAAATGTTGAAGTGGAAGCTGTCTGTTTGCGTAGTTGATGACGATATTTAGCAAGATGGGTCAAGCGGACTTGTTTAGACTTCGGAGACTCATTGCGTCTACGTGACTGTAAAGCAGTTTTACGCTTCATAATATCACAGCGTTTGGTGTATGGGGTGTCTTCAGCACAGTGTTTGCGCTTACATGTGGCCTTGCAAGGTGGTAAAGGCTGTTGAGTAGGGGTTAATTGAGTAGAAGAGATGGAAGCAGTATGATGGGCAGACGGTTCTCCTAAGGGCATGACCTTTTGTTGTTTGCGTCTTTCACGCAGTGTGGCAGCCACGTGGAAAAATGATCGAGGAACTGGGTGGGTGAACCTTGGGGGCAGTATACCACTGCTACTTTGAGGGGGAGAGGATGGAAGAGCCTAATGGTGTGGCCGTCAAAAGAAGAGAATGAGAGTGATGGAGCTGGGGGATGATTTGGAAAGTACATAGTGGTGGAGTTGGCTTACTTCTTTCCTCACAATGTCTGTTACCTAGTCTCGGGGAATGGGAGAAGTGTAAGCCCACCATGCGGAATAGCAGCAAGGGAAACAGTGTCTGAATCCTGGATCCAGGTTTCAGTGAGGGCCAGCAGATTATGAGAGTTGGTAAAAAAGTAATTGTGAATGAAGTGAAGCTTGTTGCATACAGACCGAGGATTCCAGAGCGCACAATTAACATTACCTGCACATCTTCATCTTCCTCTTTTAATAAGGTTAGTAGGGTTTCTATGTGAGGTGGGGGAGAGGTTGAAGATGGCAGAGGGTCGACCAGGGTTAGGAGAGATATCACCTAACAGGAGCAGCAGCAAAAAGAGAAAGAGCAAATAGCTTTTGGATTTGTGAAATGGATTATGATGCAATACTCTAGTATATGGTGGACTTAGATTATTCAGTAAGGTGAAGATAGCATGGCAGCTGTACATAGGGGAGGGAAGGAGAGAGTGGCTGATGTGAATGAGTGGTGATGGAGGGGAGATGGGGGTGGTGAAACTGGGTGGCAAAATCACATAGGAAACAGAAATAAAAAAAAGTTAGAAACGAGTGAAAGTGAAAAGAATTATACACATTGTTTTCAGTGGCTTTGTATCCCATTACCTTCCAGTCAATTCCAGTCAACTCCAGTCAATTTCTGGTCTATTTCATTTCTTAACACTTATAAGACACTTATTTGAGACACAAGCTACAAGTCTGCTTTAGACGTGTCTGCTTTTGTAAGATATACTCACCCAGTGAATTTGATAACACAAAAGCACAATAATTGACATAATGTTGAAATCTGTGTCTCTGTTCTTTCTTCAGGCTGACATATTCCCATTTAGGATTAAGTTTTTTAAAGTGCCTACAAGTGTATTCAACCCCCTGCAGATTTAGCTGGTTTGATAAGATGCCAATAAGTTAGAGCCTTCAAACTGCAAACGAGAGTAGGATTTATTAACAGAAGCATAAATCTTACAAACCAAAAAGTTATGTTGCTCAGTTCAATTTTTATAAATTTTAAACATAAAAGTGTGGGTCAATTATTATTCAACCCCTATGTTTAATATTTTGTGGAATAACCCTTGTTTGCAATTACAGCTAATAATCGTCTTTTATAAGACCTGATCAGGCCGGCACATGTCTCTGGAGTTATCTTGGCCCACTCCTCCATGCAGATCTTCTCCAAGTTATCTAGGTTCTTTGGGTGTCTCATGTGGACTTTGAAAACTTGTGGAAGGAGCTCAAGATTAATTGGGTTAAGGTCAGGAGACTGACTAGGCCACTCCAACACCTTGATTTTTTCCCTCTTGAACCAGCCTTGGTTTTCTTGGCTGTGTGCTTTGGGTCCTTGTCTTGTTGGAAGATGAAATTACGACCCATCTTAAGATCCTTGATGGAGGAGCGGAGGTTCTTGGCCAAAATCTCCAGGTAGGCCGTGCTATCCATCTTCCCATGGATGCGGACCAGATGGCCAAGCCTCTTGGCTGAGAAACAGCCCCACAGCATGATGCTGCCACCACCATGCTTGACTGTAGGGATGGTATTCTTGGGGTCGTATGCAGTGCCATCCAGTCTCCAAACGTCACGTGTGTGGTTGGCACCAAAGATCTCGATCTTGGTCTCATCAGACCATAGAACCTTGAACCAGTCTGTCTCAGAGTCCTCCAAGTGATCATGAGCAAACTGTAGACGAGCCTTGACATGACGCTTTGAAAGTAAAGGAACCTTACGGGCTCGTCTGGAACGGAGACCATTGCGGTGGAGTACGTTACTTATGGTATTGACTGAAACCAATGTCCCCACTGCCATGAGATCTTCCGGAGCTCCTTCCTTGTTGTCCTTGGGTTAGCCTTGACTCTTCAGACAAGCCTGGCCTCGGTATGGGAGGAAACTTTCAAAGGCTGTCCAGGCCGTGGAAGGCTAACAGTAGTTTCATAAGCCTTCCACTTCCGGATGATGCTCCCAACAGTGGAGACAGGTAGGCCCAACTCCTTGGAAAGGGTTTTGTACCCCTTGTCAGCCTTGTGACCCTCCACGATCTTGTCTCTGATGGCCTTGGAATGCTCCTTTGTCTTTCCCTTGTTGACCATGTATGAGTGCTGTTCACAAGTTTGGGGAGGGTCTTAAATAGTCAGAAAAGGCTGGCAAAAGAGATAATTAATCCACACATGTGAAGCTCATTGTTATTTGTGCCTGAACTACTTCTTAATTCTTTAGGGGACCAAACAGAATTCTGGTGGTTTGAGGGGTTGAATAATAAATGACCCTCTGAATTAACTTTTAACGCTTTAAAAAAAAAAAAAAAAAAATTTTGGCACGGCATTTCCCACTTCCAGGCTGATCTACAGTCCAAATGTCACAATGCCAAGTTAATTCTGCATGTGTCAACCAGCTAAATCTGCAGGGGGTTGAATACTACTTGTAGGCACTGTATATCTTATAAAAAAGAGAACATTAATGTTTATTCTAAGTTATAAAAGTTGCAAAATGTATTTTAAACAGTTGTATTTTTTTTTTTAACAGTTGGCTTAATTTTCTTTTTACTTTTGTATTGTATAAAATAACATATTTTTAAGAAGCTAGGGATTTTACCTAGAATGAAATTTGTTTTTAACCATATAATAGAAAGAAATTCCAATAGTAACCTTTTTGATTGAAAAAAAAACTACTGTACTAGATTATCTCATACTAGAAACCCAATAAATTTGTTCCCAGTATCAAAAAATATACAAAGTAAAAAGGCACAGGCATTGGATCTGAAGAACAGATTTGAAGAGAGAGGATATAGTAGGAGATGTATAAAACAAGGTTACTCAAGGGCAAAAGAATGCAAGAGAACTGAACTTCTGTGTGGTGGAAAAAAGGATAAAAAGGAGGATCAATCTGGGTATCCCAGATTGATAACCACATATCATAAACAGTGGAAGAGTTTCATTGAAATCATCAATAAGCATTGGAGTATCCTGTTGAATGACTCCATTTTAAAACTCTGTGTCTCGCCAAAACCCTTGATAACGGCGAGAAGATCTCCTAGCCTAAAAGATGCATTCGTTCGCAGCCACTTTGTAAGAAACGGTAGAAATGAAGGCAATTGGTTGGACATCAAAGGATTTTTCCCATGTAGGGGCTGCAAGGCATGTGCTAACATGCTTAAAAGTAAAACGTTTCACAATTTTGACAATTCCAGGGTTTATGAAATAAGGCATCATATTAGCTGTTCAACAAAAGGAGTAATTTATATGGCTAAATGCCTGTGTGATAAAATCTACATAGGCATGACCACTCGTGAATTGCGTATTGGATATAGAAAAAGGAGCTGGTACCGAAAACCCTTCCAGTCTGAAGACGATACCAAAACACTTCTTCTATATGCACCAGAGTAATTCTGGTCTATTGAAAATTATAGGCATTGACAAGATCTCTTTGGGTCAACGAGGTGGGAACCTGAGTAGAGCCCTTGGACAGGTCGAGAGCGAATGGATCTACAGACTTAACACTGTGGCTCCATTTGGTCTGAATGAACATTTTGGATTTAGTGCGTTCTTGTAGTTTGTGGAAACGGCTGTCTTTTTAGGTTTACACCAGCAAGTAGGGTGTAGTTGGTTGGTTTTAAGATGTTCTTAAACAGCATTGTGATTAAAATAATTTTTATTATGTTTTAGAAATTTCCTTGTGAATCATCATTATATGAATATTCGTATGGTTGATTGATGAATGGAAAGAGATGAAAAGAAAATTGGACCTCTTCAAAGAATCACTTTTTCAAGCACTTCTATTTTGTGTCATTATTTTGTTTATTGTATATGTATTTATCAGACATATATGGTATTTATAAAAATGCACTTTCCAATGGTATCTCAATACCACTATAGGGTCATTCCATGTCAAGTGATCCAAAAATGAATATTTTTTTTCCCTGACGTCCTCAGATTTTTTACATTTTTTTTCTATATGAAGAACAACTTTATCTAATTACAAAAAAAAGTTTTGAATTTTTTTCTTTATCAGTTAATTTTTTACAGATTTTTAAAGTTTTAAAAAAGTGCGAATTTTGGCCTGGTATGGCTTTACATTTTCTATCATATCTCGGGCTAGAAATAAGATAGAGAAACAAAATAAACACCAATCTACTCAGAACTGTCCAGGCTTTCATCAGATATGTCACAAGAGGATCTTTGTTAATATTTTACCCATGTGATCGCAAGCGCAAAATTTTAAAACGCATTTCCGAAAAATCAGCGCGCTTTAAATATTTCAAAAACTGCCCATGTGTCTGCTTTGCTCTTAGCCACATCTGTACCAAATTTCAAGTTGGGATTGCAATGGGATCATATTTTAACATATTTTACTAGTAATAGCGTCAATGGGTCATTCCATATCAAGTGATCTAAATATGAATATTTTTTTTACCTGACGTCTTTAGATTTTTTTTTTTTTTTTCCTTTATGAAGTACTACTTTAGTTAATTACAAATTAAAAGTTTAGAATTTTTTTCTTCATCAGTTAATTTTTTACAGATTTTTAAAGTTTAAAAAAAGGGTGAATTTTGGCCTGGTATGACTTACATTTTTTTTATCTCAGGCTAGAAATAAGATAATGAAGTGGAAGAGGCATCATTTTACTCAGAACGGTAACAGCTTTCATTTGAGATGTTACAAGACTATGTTTCTTTATATCAAATTCAAACTATTGACGGGCAATTGTGAAAAAATGACTGATTGTGTTCTTGGTGATTTTTGAATTGACACTATAATAGTTAAATATTTTGCACTTAGGTCCAATGAATGCGTCCATGGGGTCAAGCTGGGACAGAGTCATCACAAATTAGCCTTATTTGCAGATGACCTGCTACTTTACATCTCCCAGCCCCTGGTCTCCATCCCTTCAGTCTTAATGGAGTTTGAACGGTTCGGACAATTGAGCAACTTTAAAGTGAATTGCTCCAAAACCGAGGCACTCAATATTTCTTTGCCTGGAGAATTGGTTTCTCATCTATCTAAACAGTTCCCATTTAAATGGAAAGTAGAAGCCATTAAGTACTTGGGAGTCCTTATACCAAAAGATCTTAGTCAAAAGGGGTTGATAATTTAAATTGAATATTTGTTTAACGCGGAATCGGCATTTACCTCCTATAGACAATTAAAGCTATCCTGGTTCGGGAGAATAAACGTAGTCAAGATGGATGTCTTGCCCCGACTCTTATATACTTTTCAGACAGTTCCTGTTCTATTGGATAGAGGCTTCCTCTCCAAAATGCAATCTATGATCCTTAGATTTGTCTGGGGGGGCAAGAGGTCCAGATTGCGAATGAATATCCTATCCTTGCCCAAGACCAGAGGAGGGGTTGGACTACCCAACATACGAGCGTACTTTGTGGCTTCCTCTCTTGTTAGAGCTCTAGATTGGCATTATCATGCGTCCTCCAAGAAATGGGTAGGGGTGGAGCAAGAGGGTTTGGGGATTCCGCTGAAACACCTGCTTTGGATTTCCCCTAAAGACTCCACAGACCTAGTACCTTTGACAGACATGACCAGAAACACCTTGAAGGTATGGCACCTAGTGACGAAAGCCCTCCGCTTAAACGACAGACTTAGCCCTTTGACTCCCCTTTTTTCCAACCCATCTTTCCCACCCAGATTTGACAGGCAGAGATTTTTATGTTGGCGGATTGTGGATGACACCCGAGTAGGACAGACTCTGTCCAGTGGTGGTTTGCCCCCGATGGCAGAGCTACAACTCAAAGAACCTACGAGACCTCTTAAGTGATTCGAATTTCTCCAATACAGAGCATACTTATATTCAGCTGACCACTCTTGCAGGGTAAGATTGACGCCCAACGTATTGGAGAGGTTATTCCAACTGGAGGCTCCATCGAGGCGCAAAATATCAGTTCTATACCAGGCCTTAGGGTCCATGAGAGAGCAGGGCACCCTTTACTTCCAACGTGCTTGGGAGAGGGAATTGGGGTGTAGCATTTCAGAAGCTAATTGGCAGAAATGCTTTATATTTACTCACTCACTAGCTAGCGCTTGTTCTGCACAAGAAAGAAGCTATAAGCTGCTCACTAGATGGTACTTGTGCCCGACGACACTCCGGAACATGTTCCCTGGAACCCCTGATACCTGCTGGCGCTGTGGGGAAGAGAAGGGTACAATGATACACATTTGGTGGAGTTGTGGGGAAATCCGGCGGTTCTGGTATGAGGTTTTCAATGCATACGCCTGGATAACAGGTAAACAAGCCGAATGCTGCCCAGAATCGGCAATGTTATCCATTTTTCCAGGTCCTATTGGGCTACAGAAGAGGGATATTCTCCGCTTTTGCATCTTGGCTGCTCGTGCTGTGATCCCGAGGTTCTGGAAATCAAGCCGGGCTCCATCTCTACTTGATTGGTTCAAAGAATTGATGGACATATATCGAATGGAGGAGCTCGCAGCTGATGCGTCGGGATCTCGGAACAAATTCTCAGGGATTTGGGTTGAATGGATTCTTTTTCACGACTCTGCAGAATTTAGGAGTATCTTTTCCAGCACAGATAATATGGCTCGACCTCTGGCTGATGGGGAGCCAGTGGGATGAGTACCCTTTCTCCTTCCCATACCTCACCCGTCCCCCCCCCCTCCTTTTTTTCTTACGTGGCTTTTCTTTCCCAGTATAACTTTTTCTAATGGTTTTTGTTTCTCTTCTCTCTCTCTTCTTTTCTATCTCTCTTTTCTTCCCATCTGATACATTCAGTCTAGGTATTTCCTTTCTACACCTATACCTTCAGAATTCTAGTGAACATTAGACAGGTATCGGAAACTCTGAGCTGTGAGTAGATCATTAATATTTCGGCCTTCCTTTCCGGTACACCAGTCGATAGACTATTCGAACTGGGCCTCAACGGGTAATGACCCACTTACGTGGTCAACCTGTTAGAAGGGGCCAAGTGATAAAAATCATTCTGCTGGGGCTGCTTGTCCCCTTGACATCAGAACATCTCAAAACCCTGAGAAAGGTTGTATACTTGAGTGTTTGGAATTATATTTAGATTGTAGTATATATTGCACCAGAGAAAAGCGCAAAAGTAAATTTGCACTTAACTTAAAGTTACTAATAACTCAAGATTTTGTTAAAAGATTGAATGTATGTCTTTCATATGTTTTTTCAAAATTTAATAAAAATGAGATTAACCATAGTTAAATATTTTAAAATATGATCCCATCACGATCCCAACTTGAAATTTGGTACAGATGTGGCTAAGAGCATAAAAGACACATGGGCAGTTTTGGAAAATTTTTATTAAAACGTTTTTTTCGGAAATGCGTTTCAAAATGTTGCGTTTGCATTCGCATGGGTAAAAAATAAAAATTAACAAATATACTCTTGTGACATATCTGGTGAAAGCCTGGACAGTTCTGAGTAGAATGGTGTTTATTTTGTTTCTCTATCTTATTTCTAGCCCGAGATAAAAAAAATTTAAAGTCATACCAGGCCAAAATTCACCCTTTTTTTAAACTTTAAAAATCTGTAAAAAATTAACTGATGAAGAAAAAAATTCCAAACTTTTAATTTGTAATTAACTAAAGTAGTACTTCATAAAGGAAAAAAAAAAAAAAATCTAAAGACGTCAGGTAAAAAAAAATATTCATATTTAGATCACTTGATATGGAATGACCCATTGACGCTATTAATAGTAAAATATGTTAAAATATGATCCCATTGCGATCCCAACTTGAAATTTGGTACAGATGTGGCTAAGAGCAAAGCAGACACATGGGAAGTTTTTGAAATATTTAAAGCGCGCCGATTTTTCGGAAATACGTTTTAAAGTTTTGCGCTTGCAATCACATGGGTAAAATATTAACAAAGATCCTCTTGTGACATATCTGATGAAAGCCTGTATAGTTCTGAGTAGAATGGTGTTTATTTTGTCTCTCTATCTTATTCCTAGCCTGAGTTATGAGGAGAAACGTAAAGGCAGGCAACAGCGAAATTCACACTTTTTCCGAACTTTGAAAATCATTTAAAAAAAAAAAAAATTTTTTTTAAATTTTTCTCTTCACATTTTGCATTGTCTGACATGCTATTATCAAATAACAAAATGTCAAAAGAATTAAAAATATAGAGGTAATAATCATTGGTTCACTTGACATGGAATGACCCTATATCATGTTTTATATGTGGCAGGTATTTGCACTATTATATGCACTTTATTAATGATAAGTGGTATATTTGACTATTCTCTGGTTTTTGTATGACCCTTGGGTTAATCTTATGATGATATTTTGCTCTGATTCTATATAACTGCAATTTGTACTAATGTTCATGAATTTAATGTTGCTTAGCAACTCTTTAACAAACACGGTGGCCTTCTGTGTCCTTCTCCTGCCTCCTAGTGCGTCATGGTAGCATGGAGCTTTCAGGACACGCCCCCTCCCGGTCACATGGTCGCGGTCCGGAGAAGCGTCTTGATGACGCGGTTTCCGGGTTCTGCGTTCCAAAGACCGGAAGTGGGGCGTGTCACGTGATCGGGAGCGGTCACGCGGCATTGACGCCGAGAATGGAGGTGGAGGAGGAGAGACACAGGTATTCTAACTTTCTAATTAACGTCACACACTATATAAACCCCCGAATCTGCCCCCCACATGGTACACTACCCTCTGAAGAAGTCTTTAAGACGAAACGCGTCAGGATTAGGTGTAGGCCGAACGTGACCGCCAACAACAACTACGGAGGTATGTGGACATGGTCCTAAAATGATTCTGTATACATGGTGTTCAGAGTGATTTGACCCCTTTGATGCTAATTCTGACCTCGTGGTTCAGGCACCCAATAGTGAGCACTCTCATGAGTGAAAAGGTATAGTGAGACCTTGTGGTGATGTATCGGTATTGCACCTAGCACCGCCGCTTGGGATCACATTTACTCTCACTACTTATGGTGTGTAGTGTGTACAGCATATATATGGTTATATGAATTATGCAGTACAATCTAAATTGAGATTCAAGGGGTTTACAAATACCAACACCCTGTTGTATTGCTTTTGGAGATTTTTTCTCTCTTGTACACAAGCGATAGGAGGAGAGAGCAGAGTTACATGTTTATCTTAACCTGACATAAGCCCAATTATTACAACAGGGATATGTATAGTGACTCTCCTGATGATTAATGAACTCATCTTTATTTATGTATACCTTGTATGGTGTATATTTAAAAAACCTTTTTTTGGAAAAATCCCTATGCATTATATGTAATCCTTTTATTAGGTATATTTTCCATACATGCCTCCTTCATGGTCACTAGGTCCTCCCTAATGATGCACCACCGGATATGGCAATAGCTCTAATCATCCATAGATATCCATGGCTCATTTTTGATACGTATATGGTCCTATTTTTTCACCTTGTTATTGTTATTATTTTGAAGGATTTTTAAATTGTTGTATTGAGAATCCTAAATAAAGATTGTATATTTCTATGAATTCATCCCTGTGTCTATGGACTTTTTGATTACCTGAATAATGTGGGTTGGATATTTTGTGAGATATTGATTGATTAAAGTAAAAACGAGCTATATATTTATTCATTATAATTTTGTCTTCTGTTGTTTTTAATACGTGTACCATTAATACTAAGACAATTTAAAATAAATGGACAATGGGAACAGGGCGCAGGACATCACCCAGATGAAAAAAAAATCACACTGAACAGGTCATTATAATAGGAATTGTAAAAATATATGATATATTATATGTAACTGATCTACAAATAGCAGTTACTTACTAAAAATAATATACCGTATATACTCGTCTATAACCGTGTATAAGCCGACCCCCCTACTTTTGCCCCAAAAATCTGGAAAAACCTATTGACTCATGTATAAGCCGAGGGTGGACTCCAGCACAGGTATACAGCCCCCAGCAGTGTGGTATACAGGCCTCCCAGTGGTAGTATACAGCAGCCCCAGTGTAGTATACAGATTCCCCAGCAGCCCCAGTGGTAGTATACAGATTCCCCAGCAGCCAGTGGTAGTATACAGATTCCCCAGCAGCCCCAGTGGTAGTATACAGATTCCCCAGCATCCCCAGTGGTAGTATACAGGAGCCCAGCAGCCCCAGTGGTAGTATACAGGAGCCCCAGCAGCCCAGTGGTAGTATACAGGAGCCCAGCAGCCCCAGTGGTAGTATACAGGAGCCCCAGCAGCCCCAGTGGTAGTATACAGGAGCCCAGCAGCCCAGTGGTAGTATACAGGAGCCCCAGCAGCCCCAGTGGTAGTATACAGGAGCCCAGTGGTATACAGCACGCCCCCAGGGGTACATATAGCAGCCCCCAGGGGTACCCAGCAGCCCCTGGGGTACCCAGCAGCCCCAGGGGGCACCCAGCAGCCCCCTGGGGGTACCAGCAGCCCCCTGGGGTACCAACAGCCCCCTGGGGGTACCCAGCAGCCCCCAGGGGGTACCCAACAGCCCCCTGGGGGTACCAACAGCCCCCAAAAGCTGGCACTGTCCCCCCTTGTAAGGGCCCCCCCCCCCCCGCTGCTTATACATTACCATCCGGTGTTCTGATCGGCGCCGCTCCTCAGTGCTTCTTCTTCATCCTCCCGTCCGCGCTGGCTGCATCCGGGATCTCCGGCCGTCGCGCGATGACGTCATATCGCTGCGACAGCCGGAGATCCCGGATGCAGCCAGCGCGGACGGGAGGATGAAGACGCAGCACCGAGGAGCGGCGCCGATCAGAACACCGGGATGGTAATGTATAAGCAGCGGTGGGGGGGGGCCCTTACAAGGGGGGACAGTGCCAGCTTTTGGGGGGCATATATGAACTGCTTCCCCCTGCCGGTGATTGACAGGGGGAAGCAGTGCATATATAATGAGCGGCCCCACGTGACGGGGCCGCTCATACAGCAGCCTCCCCCCGCCTCCTCCAGCCTCCACAGCCCCCACCACCGTATATGACCCGTGTATAAGCCGAGGGGGGGATTTTTCAGCCCAAATTTTGGCCTGAAAAACTCGGCTTATACACGAGTATATATGGTAAGTTAAAATATTGAAAAAAACTGAAAAATGATAATTGGACAATCATCAAAATAATTCTTTAAAATCAATGGTTATAATTGAGTTTGACTAAGTAGAAAAAGTGCTAGTGCAATAAAAAGAAAGGACATAACATACCTATTACATGATTAAATATATAAAGTGAAAGTGCTGTAAATATAAAAAGAAACAAAATAAATACAATAATTACATCAATGAAACAAAAAGCCACCAAAGGATGGGATTAAATGACCATAAATTAAGATATCACATCTACAAACCTGATGACATGATAGTGGTGCACACCTGTTCTCCTGCCATGCCCTCCTGCATTCACCTCTAGGGGTGAATTAAATATGACCTATATTCACATTGTAAACTGATGACATATTACAACTCTTGAACTTCAATGCTTTTCATCACAAATATACCAGTGTGGCTGTACTGTGAGAAAATTTCGTGGCCTAAATGTGCTGCCGTGACCTGTAACATCTCCCTTTGAGCACATGTGGGAGGTCATTGGTCGGCAAGTGCATTGGGAGCTGCCATAGGATCTTGATGATTTCACCCAGTGCATTCAATGCAGAAAAACCTCTCTCAGACAACCATTCCACCCGACTACTCCTTCTGTCCCCTCCCTGCTACTCGCCGGCCTCTCCTGGCTGCCCATTATCCAAAGACTCTAGATCTCCTTCTCTCCTCCCCTCTTGTCACAACCACATACAAGATTTCTCCTGTGCGTCCCCCTAATCTAGAACTCTCTGACCCAACACATCAGACTCTCAACTACAATGAAAACCTTCAAAAGGAACCTGAAGACTAAACTCTTCTTACAATACTACAACCTGAGGTAACCCTCAATCCAATATACAGCATCACAACCAGCTCTACTTTCACATACTGTATCCTCACCCATCCCTTGTAGACTTTGAGCCCTCGTGGGTGGGGCGCTCTCTTCTCACCTACTGAATCCTCACCCATCCCTCGTAGACTGTGAGCCTTTGTGGGCAGCGTCCTGTTTCCTCACCTACTGTATCCTCACCCATCACTCATAGACTTTGTGCCCTCATAAGCAGGGTCCTCTCTCCTCACCTACTGTATCTTAACACATCCCTTGTAGGCTGTGAGTCCTTGTGGACAGGGTGCTCTCTCCCCACCTACTGTATCCTCACTAGTGATGGGCGAATCCTAAATTACTCGGACTCGCTTGACTCTAGCGAGTCCGAGCCGGGACTCGCTACTCGTTGCGAGTCTAGCGAGTCCAATGTTAATGAATGGGGAAGCGAGTAATAGCGAGTAATGTGTGATTTAAAAATCGCAGATGTGTGTCGGAAAGCGCTCGCATTGCCGTGTCGGAAGCCCCACTCGCAACTGTATTTTGCTGCTGTCTCCGAGGCCAAAGTCGCATGTGTTTGAGGCGAGGCAAGCGATTTTCTGCAGCAAACCCCATGCTTTGTGCAAACAAGAAATAAGCCAACTCGAGCTTCCTGGCTGGACGCGCAGAAAGTCACAGCGAGGAAGCATGGACCCTGTCGACACCCTGCAATTAATTGCTCTGGTGGAGGCTCGGCCCCTGCTTTGGCTGCCCACTGACCCTGCGTATGGGGATAATGTCCAGCGGACTACGGCCTGGAGGGAGATCGCACAGGGCGTTTTCCCAACGTTTCATCGTTGTGGCCATGATGTGCAGAGCAATATGGGTGAGTTAAATGTGTTCACACGTTATATTGCATTTACCGTTTATAGTCGTGTATAAGCCGACCCGTGTATAAGCCGACCCCCCTACTTGAGCCCCAAAAAAGTGGGAAACCATATTGACCGCCATCCTTGTATACAGCGGCTATCACTGTTAGACAGCCCCCCAGCAGAGTATACAGCTCCACCTGCAGAGTATACAGGCCCCCCAGGTGTGTATATATGCCACCGATATTAGGGTATACAGACCCCCCGTGGGTACACAGGCCCCCCAGCACTGGGTATACAGGGCCCCCAGTGGTTATACAGGGCCCTCATAGTAGGGTCTACAGCCCCCCCGTGGGTATACAAGACCCCAGCAGTGGGTATACAGGGCCCCCGTGGGTATACAGGGCCCCCATAGTAGGGTATACAGGGCCCTCAATGTGTTATAATGCGCCGTCGCATGGTTGCCTATATTTGGATGGGGTCACAATAGTACACTTAGTTTAAGGGCTGTTCCTCCTGGCTCTGAAGGCCAGGGGGTTGGGTGTATATAAATACCACTAATGAGCGGAGTCTGGTGCCCGCACTATTACATTCTCTATGCGTTGACATGTGCCCTGCCCCATTTGTGATTGTGGCCACGTGAGCTCAATGTCCGTAATGCTGTTGATGATGTTCCACACTGTCGTTTCCATGTGCCTTGTATACACATTACACACACAACATGATTAAAATGTTATTGTTGATTTGTACACATACTTTTAGTGTTTCAAATGTTACAGAGGTCTAAACCCGGTTTGAAATCATTTCACAGTTGACCACATTATGAAGCGATGGAGGAGCTGCCGCGACCAATTCAAGCGGCAACACCGGAGGATCATGGAGGGGGGCCCGGAAGCTGGTCACGGGATAATATATTGCCACTATGAACGGCTGTCATTTTTGGAATCGGTGGCCCGTATGCCAAGGTATGTGTCTGCCGCACTGTTGTTTACTATTATTGTTATTATTATTTATTTATATAGCGCCATTAGGTTCCATGGCACTTTACATGAGGATAAGGGTTAACGACAAAAAACAGTACATGAAGACAATCAGGTCATACAGGTACAAGAGGAGAGGACCCTGTCCACGAGGGCACACAATGTACGTATGAAGCTCTATAATGAGTGTGCTGGTTTACATACCCACACTGGGGTTTGTTTCTGCCATGGTGCAACACAATTCTATTACCTTTGGCAATGATCCAGGACATACACATTTATAGTCACATTGTGACGTTGGGACAAATAAGCAATGTTCTGCAGGGTGGTCAGACACAATGTTCCGTGACCTCACAATTAGCTATTATTGTTGGCATGTTTGTGGAACAAAGCCATGTTCTTCCCTGCAATGGCCTCTAAGGTGTGTGGCCCTGTCTGGTTTGCCTGTCATAAGCCTCATTTGTATCAGTTCCTAATGGCCTCGACTTGCATAAGGGCCACATACATCCCTACACATTTAGTTGTGGGTGTTTTTTTTCGGCTAAATAACGTTGCAAGGATATACCCCTTTTGCACTAAACTGTTTGTACACCATCCCAGATTGTTGACACATTCACACACATTTCAGAACATACCCTGTATCACTACAAATATGTGTGGTTCAGTATTCCCATGGGTTTATTTGGGGCTGCAAGGTGATGGTGTAGATATTAGGGCCCACATGTGAATTTTAGTTTTTTTGTCGTTAACTCATGGCCACATTACGAATCCTCCGGAAAACATAGCGTAATAATGCTGTATAAAATCAAACTAAAGAGGGCCATAATTTAAGTGCAACAGCCTTTTATGTCCAAGGTCCTTTAGGAAACCCAAGGTTTGTCCTTGCTGCTCCCGGTTCTTTGTTCGGCCCCGTTGGAATAACTAAAACTGTCCATCTGTGCATACCACCTTGTTTGGCACCAACGATGTGTGACCTGCTGCTCAAAAACAACCCCAGACTCTATGTCCATTACAGTCGTTTCAAATCCCAAGCCATCTGTTTGGTGTGTTTTATTTACCAAGATATTCCTGATTAGCATACATGGCAGCAAAAAGGAGTGTAGGCCACTAACGCCCAATGCACATGTGTCACCTATGCTGCATGACTCCATTTCCTGTATTGCTCACCTGCCCTATAGATCTGGGTTATGTGCATTGAGACCAAGGCCATCCACACTGTGTGTTTTTGTGTCCATCTGATGGCAAACAACCCTGAATAATGTGTTTGCCTCACAGTGTCAGGCTATAGCTTTGTCCACATAAAGTTTCCACAAAAAGTCTAAACAATAGTTGTGGCCACTAATATGTCTTCAAGTGACTACATAGCTGTCCTGCCTAAGGCAGGGCACAGTGTAATAGTGCGGACAAATTTTAAAATTTGTAATGTAATGGCAAAAAATCGTGGAGCAACACTACCCACACATAGAATATACAGTTAGGGCCAGAAATATTTGGACAGTGACACAATTTTCGCGAGTTGGGCTCTGCATGCCACCACATTGGATTTGAAATGAAACCTCTACAACAGAATTCAAGTGCAGATTGTAACGTTTAATTTGAAGGGTTGAACAAAAATATCTGATAGAAAATGTAGGAATTGTACACATTTCTTTACAAACACTCCACATTTTAGGAGGTCAAAAGTAATTGGACAAATAAACATAACCCAAACAAAATATTTTTATTTTCAATATTTTGTTGCAAATCCTTTGGAGGCAATCACTGCCTTAAGTCTGGAACCCATGGACATCACCAAACGCTGGGTTTCCTCCTACTTAATGCTTTGCCAGGCCTCTACAGCCGCAACCTTCAGGTCTTGCTTGTTTGTGGGTCTTTCCGTCTTAAGTCTGGATTTCAGCAAGTGAAATGCATGCTCAATTGGGTTAAGATCTGGTGATTGACTTGGCCATTGCAGAATGTTCCACTTTTTTGCACTCATGAACTCCTGGGTAGCTTTGGCTGTATGCTTGGGGTCATTGTCCATCTGTACTATGAAGCGCCGTCCAATCAACTTTGCAGCATTTGGCTGAATCTGGGCTGAAAGTATATCCCGGTACACTTCAGAATTCATCCGGCTACTCTTGTCTGCTGTTATGTCATCAATAAACACAAGTGACCCAGTGCTATTGAAAGCCATGCATGCCCATGCCATCACGTTGCCTCCACCATGTTTTACAGAGGATGTGGTGTGCCTTGGATCATGTGCCGTTCCCTTTCTTCTCCAAACTTTTTTCTTCCCATCATTCTGGTACAGGTTGATCTTTGTCTCATCTGTCCATAGAATACTTTTCCAGAACTGAGCTGGCTTCTTGAGGTGTTTTTCAGCAAATTTAACTCTGGCCTGTCTATTTTTGGAATTGATGAATGGCTTGCATCTAGATGTGAACCCTTTGTATTTACTGTCATGGAGTCTTCTCTTTACTGTTGACTTAGAGACAGATACACCTACTTCACTGAGAGTGTTCTGGACTTCAGTTGATGTTGTGAACGGGTTCTTCTTCACCAAATAAAGTATGCGGCGATCATCCACCACTGTTGTCATCCGTGGACGCCCAGGCCTTTTAGAGTTCCCAAGCTCACCAGTCAATTCTTTTTTTCTCAGAATGTACCCAACTGTTGATTTTGCTACTCCAAGCATGTCTGCTAACTCTCTGATGGATTTTTTTCTTTTTTTTCAGCCTCAGGATGTTCTGCTTCACCTCAATTGAGAGTTCCTTTGACCGCATGTTGTCTGGTCACAGCAACAGCTTCCAAATGCAAAACCACACACCTGGAATCCACCCCTGACCTTTTAACTACTTCATTGATTACAGGTTAACGAGGGAGACGCCTTCAAAGTTAATTGCAGCCCTTAGAGTCCATTGTCCAATTACTTTTGGTCCCTTGAAAAAGAGGAGGCTATGCATTACAGAGCTATGATTCCTAAACCCTTTCTCCGATTTGGATGTGGAAACTCTCATATTGCAGCTGGGAGTGTGCACTTTCAGCCCATATTATATATATAATTGTATTTCTGAACTTTTTTTTGTAAACAGCTAAAATAACAAAACTTGTGTCACTGTCCAAATATTTCTGGCCCTAACTGTAGTTTGAGGCATGAGCCAAAAATGTCATTAATTTATTTGCTGCAATTCCATCTTAAGGGCAACAATGAAAAGACACAGAATACACAGATACACTGAGTCAAAAAAGCGTGCACATGTTATGTTTGGCCTATGGTTTTGTTTCCAAACGCAACCCATTCACCAAATGTTTTTTATATTTACCCACAGAGCTGCTCACTTTCGGAGGCGGCGTCGTCACCCGCCAGCAGAGCTGCCTGAGGAGGGGAGGGAGGCCCCTCAACCCCCACCAGATGAGGAGGAGGGAGTAGCACCACCTAGCCACCACCACCACCACCACCACCACCACCTTTGGGGCCGCAGATACAAGAAGAGGAGGATGAAGGGCCACACCAGCGCCCTCCACTGCCGACTGCCAGCAGCAGTGTGGGGAGTCACTGGAACCCCAGCAGCCCTGCTCTGATCCCGGGGGCACCACAAGACCGCAGAGGACAGTGTAGTGCTGACTTTGCCCGCAGTCTCATACCGTTCTTGGATGACATTCCATTCGAGAGACGACTGCGGGCATGGTCAGCAATACACATTGTCCTCGATGCGTGTAGGCCCCCAAACCACCCTGGGCAGGTGTTTACTTTTTTGGAGGAGTGGCAGCTCAGCAGCTCAAACATCATGGACAGGGCCACACCCCGGGACAGGTATGTGGCGACCCAGAGGTGGTGTCCAACAATCAGGGCCTACCAAGCCAAGGCCAACCGGCCCAGATGCCCCAGCCTACAGGCTTCCAACCACTGGGTGAGGTACTGCATGGGGCCCTGGTCCTCCTCAACGACCAGGGTGATGGTGCCACGTTACAGGCAAGCCCGGAGGATGCGGCAACCTACCACCAGCTGTAGACCCCTTTTTTTTTTTGTTTATTTTTTGTTCCTGTGCATTGCACAATTTCTTTGTTATCTTATTATTTGTTTTTACAAAGTTATAACCAAAAAAAAAAAAAAATTCTGACATCTTTGCCATTATGGCGAAATAATACCCAGTTGACAAAAACTGCTTTGTGTCTGTCTTTTTTCAGGGAATGGATGTGTAGGTTTTTTTTGTGGGTGGGCTTAAAGTCATCATCATTAGCAAGTACTTTACGGCCCGCATGGCGCATGAAGGCACCTTGGTTATTATGTGCAAAATCATGACTGCACATACAAATGTTGCTGACAAATAAATAGTGCCTGTGTTTGTGGGGGGTTACTTAATGACTCGGTATGGCAACAACACTGGGAACACAGATGCGATAGGCTGGGACGTCTACTTGCAACAGAGCGCATCTACGCGTTATCTCCGTAGCGTACAGTGGGACCCTTCGCCATGCCCCAGCAGGATCTTAGTACAAGCCACGTCTTCGATGCAGGCATAGGCCTGTTGCCACAAAAAATTAGCCCAAGGGGCGGGATCAATTCTATTTAGAAGTAGAGGATTGTGCGTGGCCCATACTATATTCTTGCTTGTCCTGAGAGCATAGTACAAGCAAGTAATTCTATGTAGGCATAGGCTTGTTGCCTCAAAAAATTAGCCCAAGGGGCTTGATGAACTCTTTTTAGATATAGAGGAGGGAGCGTGGCCCATAATATAGTCTTGCTTGTCCTGAGAGCATAGTACAAGCAACGTATTCGATGCAGGTATAGGCTTGTTGCCTCAAAAAATTAGCCCAAGGGGCGAGATCAACTCTATTTTGAAGTTGAGGAGGGCGCGTGGCCCATACTATTTGCTTGTCCTGAGAGCATAGTACAAGCAACGTATTCGATGCAGGTATAGGCTTGTTGCCTCAAAAATTAGCCCAAGGGGCGAGATCAACTCTATTTTGAAGTTGAGGAGGGCGCGTGGCCCATACTATTTGCTTGTCCTGAGAGCATAGTACAAGCAACGTATTCGATGCAGGTATAGGCTTGTTGCCTCAAAAAATTAGCCCAAGGGGCTTGATGAACTCTTTTTAGATATAGAGGAGGGAGCGTGGCCCATAATATAGTCTTGCTTGTCCTGAGAGCATAGTACAAGCAACGTATTCGATGCAGGTATAGGCTTGTTGCCTCAAAAAATTAGCCCAAGGGGCGAGATCAACTCTATTTTGAAGTTGAGGAGGGCGCGTGGCCCATACTATTTGCTTGTCCTGAGAGCTTAGTACAAGCAACGTATTCGATGCAGGTATAGGCTTGTTGCCTCAAAAAATTAGCCCAAGGGGCTTGATGAACTCTTTTTAGATATAGAGGAGGGAGCGTGGCCCATAATATAGTCTTGCTTGTCCTGAGAGCATAGTACAAGCAACGTATTCGATGCAGGTATAGGCTTGTTGCCTCAAAAAATTAGCCCAAGGGGCGAGATCAACTCTATTTTGAAGTTGAGGAGGGCGCGTGGCCCATACTATTTGCTTGTCCTGAGAGCTTAGTACAAGCAACGTATTCGATGCAGGTATAGGCTTGTTGCCTCAAAAAATTAGCCCAAGGGGCTTGATGAACTCTTTTTAGATATAGAGGAGGGAGCGTGGCCCATAATATAGTCTTGCTTGTCCTGAGAGCATAGTACAAGCAACGTATTTGATGCAGGTATAGGCTTGTTGCCTCAAAAAATTAGCCCAAGGGGCGAGATCAACTCTATTTTGAAGTTGAGGAGGGCGCGTGGCCCATACTATTTGCTTGTCCTGAGAGCATAGTACAAGCAACGTATTCGATGCAGGTCTAGGCTTGTTGCCTCAAAAAATTAGCCCAAGGGGCGGGATCAACATTTTTAAAATTTATGCAAGGCACTTGAGCCAAACTATATGTTTTATTTCAGTTTGAGAAATGCCCACAATGCAGGAATAGGCTTGTTGCCTTAAAAAATTCAGCCAAGAGACTGTATTGGATTGTCTGACATAAATCAACGGTCAAAAATCATCACAAGTGCATTATTAAAGTAACATTACTGACACTGATTGTGTAGTTTTGTTGTCATGCAGCAAGTGTAGCAGGAACATTATTTATCCAATCTTCTTAGCAGAGGCACATTGTTTATATTTGTGTCAGAAGAGGACATAATGTTTAAACCGCAGTCAGCCAAACATATCAAATTTGATTATGTCCCTCTAGGTTTGGGTACTGTCGTCTGAAGGGGTTAAGAACTTTGATGATATCCAGTCCTTGTTAAACTTAATGAGAGTGAGTCTGTCGGCATTTTCTGTAGTCAGCCGTGACCTTCTATCAGTGACAATTCCCCCAGCGGCACTAAAAACACGCTCTGATGTCACACTAGCAGCTGGGCAGGCCAGCAACTCCAAGGCATACAAAGACAGCTCAGTCCAAGCGTGAAGCTTGGAAACCCAGTAATTAAAGGGTACAGAGGGGTCGGTTAAGAAGCTGGTAGTGTCACACACATACTCATTCAACATGTTTGACAATGTTTGTCTCCTAGACAAGGGGACCGTAGGCACAATCCGTTGCAGATTGGAAAGTCTGTTGAACATCGCCCAGTTGGTGGACATCTTACCACCACCTCTTCTTGACAATGTGGCAGTTTGTGTTCGAACCAAAGGCTGCTGTGGCAAAAAGTTGCTTGTTCGTGGTATAGCGGAGTCAGATGGTGAAATTGACATTAAATTGTCAACAACCACACTTTTGAAATGATCCATCGTTAAGCCCCTTGGTGACTGCAACAGCAGCGATGGAAACTTGTCTTTGTAGCGTGGGTCAAGGAATGTTGACAACCAGTAGAGGTCGCTGTCATAGATGTTAATGACGCGTGGATCTTGGGACAGACATTGAGACATGAAGTCAGACATGTGTGCTAGGCTACAAAGACTCATGTCTTCTGTGTCACCTGACTGATGAACAATAGGCATCATGGTCTCAAAATCGGTCTCCGCCTCCTGCTCTTCAGCCCACCCATGCTGTACCGACATAAAACTGGGGTTGGGAGTTCCATCAGGGTGCACCTCAGTACCATGGAGAAATAAATCGTCTTCATCTTCCTCATCACTGTTTTGTTCTGCAGCCAATGTTGCCGGCTGAAATTGGCTTTGCTGGCTCTGATCCTGGATGTTAAAATGTGGATCCATAGCCCTCTGCTGTGCCCTCAATGATTCTGTTTTAAGATTCAGGAGAGAATCTTTAAGCAAACAGAGCATGGGGATGGTGAGACTAATAATGGACTCATCACCGCTAACCAGTTTTGTGCAGTAATCGAAGTTCTCTAGAACCTCGCAAAGGTCAGCGATCCAGATCCACTCCATCGTACCAATGTGTCTTGTATTACTTCCTGGGTGACGGGCATGTTGCAGCTGATATTCCGCTATAGCCCTCTGCTGCTCATTGAACCTAGCCAACATATGGAATGTAGAATTCCATCGTGTTGGCATGTCGCAAATTAATCTGTGTTTGGGCAAATTAAATTGCTGTTGAAGGGCAGATAGACTTGCAAGTGCCGTTGATGAATGTCGGAAATGTCCGCAATTTCTACGCATCTTCTCTAGTAGATCAGATAACTCTGGGTAATTTTTCAAGAATTTCTGAACTACAAGATTCAGTACGTGAGCCATGCAAGGCACGTGTTGAAGTTTACCGAGCTTTATTGCTGCAACAAGGTTTCGTCCGTTATCACTGACAACAAGACCTGCTTGTAGTTGCAGTGGGGCCAGCCACTCATCTGTCTGTTGCTTAACACCTTTCCACAGCTCGTTTGCAGTGTGAGGTGTGTCACCTAGACAGATGAGCTTAAGAAGAGCCTGTTGTCGCCTGGCTGATGCAGTACTGCAAAGCTCCCAACTTTGATGTGATGTTGCGGACAAATCAGCAGTGGTCAAGGAAGTAGAAGACGCACATTGTGTTGTAGAAGTATATGAGGACGCGGACACCCGGAATGATGCTGTGCCCGCTATTCGTGGAGTTGGTAGGATCGCAGATATTCCACTATTAGACTTTGGGACACTCTCGACAAGGTTGATCCAGTGAGCCGTTAGGGATATGTATCTGCCCTGTCCACAACTACTTGTCCAGGTGTCAGTTGTCAGGGGAACTTTTCCGCTCACAGCATTTGTCAGTGCACGCTTCAAGTTGTTAACCACGTGATGATGTAACGTGGGTATGGCAGTACGTGAAAAAAAATTGGGGACAGTGTATCGTGGTGCTGCCACAGCCAACAACTCTCTAAAAGCCTCAGTATCCACAAGCCTAAATGGCAGCGCAAATTTCTAAGCTGTTAGCTGTAGAAATGCTGTCATTTGTCGAGAAAAAGGGTGTGTGGATGGGTGCTTCCGCTGCCTCTCATACAGCTGTGGAACAGACAACTGGACATTTGGCGCAGACTCACAAGTCACTTGACTACTGTCATATCTCTGGTCTAATGCAGCTTGTGAGGAGATCGTATGAGTAGGAGCTGCTGCATGAACAGTAGATGGTGAAGGACGATTCGGAGGTGGCATAACGGTGTTGAGGTCAGAAGGTCCTGATGTCGAACCCTGATGGGCCAACCACTGACTTGGGTGCTTAAGAGTCATGTGCTTTCGCATACTGCTGGTGCTCAAGTTTACTTTGCCCTGGCCTCTGCTCAGCCTGGCATAGCAGATGTTACATATAACGACATTTGGTACTGATGGGCTATCTTTAAAAAATTTCCAGACAATGGATGTTCGTCCTTTAGATTGTGGTTTAGGAACTGGAGGATAAGTCTGGCCAACACAAACTGTAGACACATTTTGGCCAACTGTTGTTAAAGTTGGGGCAACAGTTGGTACAGTTTGTGCAACAGTTGACACAATTTGGGCTACTGTTGTCACAGCTTGGATTCTGGATAAAGGAGTAAGCCTGGGTGCTTTAGGCGGTGGTACATAACCACTTTCCTCCTCCTGGCTGCTCTGTTGGCTCTGCATGTCAAGTGTCCAGGTTGGATCAGTGGTCTCATCATCCACCCCCTCCTCCTCAAAGTCTTCTGCATAACGTGACTGGTCAGGCTGGCCAGATGAGATGTGTGTCTCATCATCATCATCATCCTCCACCTCCGGAGACGGTCTATGCCTTTGTTGAAAGGGACGTTCTTCAGGACGAGGTGAATCCAAACTTTGTCCATGAATGGAATGTAAGTCTGGTTCAAGTATCTGTTCGGGCAGTGACAAAGAAAGGTCAGGTTGTATGAATGGCTGATAAGAACCAAATAAATCTTCCGAATGTCCAAGTTCGCGGTCTAAATTTTCCTCTGTCTGGCGATGGCTTGAGGAAATAGGAAGATTTTGCGGATTAGATGACCCCGCGTTGTCAGTAGCGGCACTTGAATATGGTGTCAAGGATGATTGTGTGCTGCCAGAACCAGTGGTTGAGGTCTTGTCAGCCATCCAAGATGTTATTTGGTCTTGCTCTTCCGGCCTCAAGACACGTTTAGGTTGAGTACTGGGAAATTTAGACAGCAGAAAGGTGGATCGATCAATCCTCGTCTGTCTACTTCTACCAGTGCCTTGTTGTTCACGACTGCTAGGGCCACGACCTCGTCCCTGTCCCTTTGCAGACTGGTTTTTGGGAATTTGGTGTTTTTGGGACATTGTTGACAAATGCACAGCCACCGAGATGGAGTTAGGTGTAGATGCAGGCGTCACTGACTGGCGGGTTAAGTGTGTGCTAACACTTGGCAGTGAAGCAGCACACTAGTCCCTGAAAAAATTAGAAAGTGCGCACAGCCACCGAGATGGAGTTTGGTGTTGCTGTAGGCGTCACTTACTGGCAGGTTAAGTGTGTGCTAACACTTGGCAGTGAAGCAGCACACTAGTCCCTGAAAAAATTAGAAAGTGCGCACAGCCACCGAGATGGAGTTTGGTGTTGCTGTAGGCGTCACTTACTGGCGGGTTAAGTGTGTGCTAACACTTGGCAGTGAAGCAGCACCCTATTCCCTAAAAAAATTAGAAAGTGCGCACAGCCACCGAGATGGAGTTTGGTGTTGCTGTAGGCGTCACTTACTGGCGGGTTAAGTGTGTGCTAACACTTGGCAGTGAAGCAGCACCCTATTCCCTTAAAAAATTAGAAAGTGCGCACAGCCACCGAGATGGAGTTTGGTGTTGCTGTAGGCGTCACTTACTGGCGGGTTAAGTGTGTGCTAACACTTGGCAGTGAAGCAGCACACTATTCCCTGAAAAAATTAGAAAGTGCGCACAGCCACCGAGATGGAGTTTGGTGTTGCTGTAGGCGTCACTTACTGGCGGGTTAAGTGTGTGCTAACACTTGGCAGTGAAGCAGCACACTAGTCCCTGAAAAAATTAGAAAGTGCGCACAGCCACCGAGATGGAGTTTGGTGTTGCTGCAGGCGTCACTTACTGGCGGGTTAGGTGTGTGCTAGCACTTGGCAGTGAAGCAGCACACTATTCCCTGAAAAAATTAGAAAGTGCGCACAGCCACCGAGATGGAGTTTGGTGTTGCTGCAGGCGTCACTTACTGGCGGGTTAGGTGTGTGCTAGCACTTGGCAGTGAAGCAGCACACTATTCCCTGAAAAAAATTATTAAGTGCGCACAATTATTCGCACAAGTAGGTGGCGTACGTGCTATTTGCAGCTAGGAGAGCAGCAACGCACTGTTCTGCCACAGACAAAATAACGCTGAAGGGGTTTTTAGGACCCAAAATCTATCAGCTGGCAAAAAATTGTAAATAGTACCTCAGCTAAGCCTCTGACTTCAGCTATTAGAACAGCTGAGTGAGTAAGCGAAGCTATGAGGTCGCTCCTGTGAACACTGTAAAGGCTGCAGCTCCCTGCTTCCCTGCCTGCCTACAGTCTCACAGTACACAGTACTCCTCTGTCCTCCTGCTAGCTCTCACAAGAGCTGTTTGGGGTTAATATAAGGAATCTTGAAGTTCCCTACACTCACTGACAATCCCTATGATCTGCTCCAGAATCTACCTCACCCTGCTCTAGCTCAGATCTTCAGAGAAATGTGCTCAAAATGGGGGTGGCAAGGCTTATATACAGCCTTGCCTGTCATCGATGACATAGCCATCACGATGGACAGCAGCCAATCATAGTAATTCCACAACGAAGAGGGCTGTGGCATTACTGAATAAGATTGGCTAACATGCTTGTCCATCTTCACAAGTTTGTCTGACCTAACACGCTAGGCTGTCTCGGAAGATTTGTCGGAACATAACAGATTCTGTATTCGCGAGTCCCGAATACAGAATACAGGACTCGGATTCGTAGACTCGCTAGGAATCGCTAAGGCTCGCTCAGACTCGCTCGGAATCGCTGCTTACAGCGGGTATCCGTGAAGCGGTGCGATTCTCTAAACGATTTGGGGGAGATTCAAGCTACATAGCGATGTGATATAGCGAGTCTCGCTAGTAAAACTAGGATTGCCATTTACTTGCATTGGACTCGCTACTTTGCGAGTCCTCGCTGGGAAACTCGCCGAGTAGCGAGTCCTGCGAGTCCCTTACTACTCGCCGAGTAACGAGTCCTAGCGAGTAGATTCGCCCATCACTAATCCTCACCCATCCCTTGTAAACTGTGAACCCTCGTGGGCAGGGTCCTCTCTCCTCCTTATCCATCCCTTGTAGACTGTGAGCCCTCGTGGGCAGGGTCCTCTCTCCACCTGTACCAGTCTGTGCCTTGGC
>JARQOC010000002.1:288039465-288354334 GCA_033576535.1 Allobates femoralis | reverse complement strand
CTCCTCCATCACCTCGTCAAGGTCCAAGGACATCCAGGCGAGGCAATCCAGCTCTAGTAGGTTTTCCCTGGTAATATGTCCAAGGAAGGAGACACAGAGGCGACATACGCCTTGATTCCATAACCACCATATAACAAACAAATATAAAGAGATATAACAAAGAGAATCAAAGAGGAGGGTAGGGAAATCTGATGAGAAAGGAGGAAGGAAGGGGAGAAAAGAAAGGGGGGGAGAGCAAAACACCCTCAGGACCGAGGGAAGCCCCACACACTCATATACCTTGTTGTGCAGCAAAGTACTCCCACAGGGCACAGACCTGATTGAAATGGTCTACCCTGGCCGCTACCAAGGCTGTCAGGTATTCCGTCCTACTAATATCAGACAACCTGGTAAGCAGATCGTTAAGAGTGGGTGGTTCTAGCCTCCTCCAGATCAGAGCAATCAGGCATCTAGCTACAGTAAGAATATGCAGAAGAAGCTTAGAAGCCAGCTTGCCTACCGGTCCAATATGTGCATTAAGAAGGTACACCAGTGGGTCTAATTCCACTTCAATATAAAGTACTTCCAGGATAAGGTTTCTGACAGACGTCTAGAAGCCTTTTAGTCTTGGGCATGACCAGAAAATATGGAGCAGAGTGCCCACCTCCAAACTGCACCTCCAACATGTGTCAGGGAGAAGAGGGTTTAGCTTGTGGAGGAACTCAGGGGTATGGTACGAGAACATCATGAGCTTGTACTGATTTTCCTTATATAATGTGCAAATGGATGTCCTGGCTGCCCTATCCCAAATATATTGCCAAGTCTGGAGGGTGATCTGTCTACCCAGCAAAGCCTCCCACCTCCTCATATATGGGAAGCTCTCGTCACGTCTCCCATCAACTGAAGCGAGGAGCTGATAAATCTCTGAGATCAAACCTCTGGTATTTGTTCCCCTTCTGCATATTTTTTCAAACTCTGATGGGACCGATACCCCTGAGGTACCATATAGCAGTGTTGCGTAATCCCAGATTTGAAGGTACTGGTAGCATACCTTATTAGATAGGGGAGCGATAGTTTTCAAGTAGTCAAAGGGTTGGATCCCCCTGGTCCTCCTATCAATAATGTCCGCAAGCCCAAAAAGGCCTGCGGATAGCCATGGATGAACCATAGCCGGTTCCAGTCCACTAGAGAGGAGAGGGTGGTAGATAAATGAAACCATTGGTGATGCTGGGAAAGCCAATGCAAATCTCCTCTGACAATACTTACAAACATCCTTTGTTGCTTGCATTGGAACTAATAATGGGACCGGTGGATCCACCTGGGCTGGCGGCCACAGTAAGGAGTTGGAGTGAACTGGTGCTAACCATAATTTTTCGATCTCGGTCCATTTATTGTAGGCTCACAGAGATGACCAAGACGGTATTCTATGGAGGAGCAAAGCCCAGTAGTACCTCACAACGTCTGGCACCGAAAGGCAACCTCGGGATCTGTGTGCTGTCATGACATCCTTTGCTATCCTGTGTCTTTTGTTATTCCATATGAATTTCATAATGGCCGTTTGGAGGGTCTTAAGTTCACCCAAAGGGACCACCACTGGTAAAGTCTCAAAATAATACAGAAGCTTGGGAATTAGCATCATTTTTAGTGCGGCCACTGTACCCAGCCACGATAGAGTCAGCGGTGACCACTTGAAAAGTAGGGCCCTCAGCCTTTTGAAGAGGGAGGGAAAGGTATATTTGTATAGGGTGTTAAAGGAGGCCGAAATGTTAACCCCCAAGTACTTTATAGTGTCCACCTTTCATCTAAATTTAAAATTCAAGATTAGATGGTCCAAAACGTCGTGGGGGGCGTATATTGACGGGGAGAGCTTCTGACTTACTCCGATTCACCTTATAGCCCGAGAGGGAACTATATAGTTTTAAAGAAGACATCAAGTTGGAGAGGGAGACGTGGAGGTTCGTCAAAGTAAGGAGAACATCATCGGCAAAAAGGGATATTTTAAATTCCTTAGTGCTTAGTGTCACTCCTGAAATACCTACGTTATTGCGGATGGCTGCGGCTAGTAGCTCAATGCACATGGCGAAGAGGAGGGGAGACAGCGGACAACCCTGCCTTGTCCCATCAGAGATAGGGAAAGAAGGGGATGTAAGAAAGGGGAGTTTAATGGACGCCATAGGGGATCCATAGAGAGCTCTTACTGCGCTGAGGAATCTCCCAGAAAATCCGAAAGACTGAAGGCAGGCGAATAAGAAGGACCAATCTAAGCGATCAAAGGCCTTTTCAGCATCTAAACTTAACACTAGCATCTGTTGGCTCCTACGATTGACCACGACTATCAAGTCAATAACATGTCTAGTATTGTCTCCACCTTGCTGACAGGGGATAAACCCGACCTGGTCTTTGTGGTTAATCCGGCGGAGCCAAGGACACAGCCTAACAGCTAGGATCTTAGCATAAATTTTCAGGTCAGAATTCAACAGCGCAATAGGCCTATAATTGGCGCAGTCCATAGGATCCCTAGGCGGTTTAGGAATAAGTATAAGGTGAGAATGTGACATGGAACTGGGGATATCAGTGCCGTCCACGAAGGAATTGAACAAGGAAGTCATGTGTGGGAGGAGAGTTTTGGCGAAAGCTTTATAAAATACAAATGCGTGAGGCCATCTGGGCCCGGGGATTTGCCCTGGGGTAATTCACTTAAGACCTCCTCCACCTCCTCGCATGTGATCAGTTGATCCAGAGCCGCTAGAGCCTCCGCTGGGAGAATGGGCAGTTGCAGGCTAGACAAATAGTCCCCCACGTCTCTCTGCCTCTGAGAAGGGTCCCCACCCCCGACAGGGAAGATTATAGAGACGGGTATAAAAGGAGAGAAAAATATCTGAAATATTACCATCAGCGTCCCTCAGAGCCTGAGAACAGGCCCTGGAGATGCGCTCTTTAAACCGTCGGGCCAGTAGTGAGTGGGCTTTATTTCCGCTCTCGTAGTACCTTTGTTTAGAGTAAAGGAGTAGCTTTTCCACATTTTTGATAGACAGATCCTTCAGTTTTTCCCGCAGGTGCAACACTTTCCGCAGCAAGGGGAGGGAGGGGTTGGTCACCAATCTAGTTTCTAAAGACGACAGCTGAGAGGTCAGCGTACGACGCTGAGCTGCATCATATCATTTAATTCTGGTTCCCTCTCTGATACAATGACCCATCATCACTGCCTTGTGGGCTTCCCACAGTATGGACAACGAAGAGACCGATGTCTGAAGCCGGAAGTATACCTCTAAGTGCTTGAGTAGTGAGGCTTTAACGAGAGGGTCCTTGACCAGAAATTCATTTAGACACCAATGTCCAAAGGACCTTGGGGCCCGGGTGTCTTTGAGATCCAGAATTATAGGTGGGTGGTCAGACCAGGTGATGGCCCCTATCTCAGTCCTTGCCGTCAGACGCAGTATAGCGCTGCTCACAAAAAAGTAATCAATTCGTGTACGAGTCTGATGGGGGGGGCCGAATAGTAAGAGAAGGTCCTCTCCACCGGGTGGTCAACCCTCCATGTATCAAACAAAATTTCCTCTCTGATCAACCTCCTGAACTCCAGAGAAAGCCTCTGTAGGCCTTCCCAGGGGGAAGGGGGGTTCCCTTGACTGAAAGACAGTCCTGCATGCTTGAGAAGGGAGCATTAAAGTCCCCGCCCAGCACTACAGCCGCGGGAGGAAGGCCACGGAGAAGGGCGAGGGCCCTCCTAAAGAAATTAACCTGACCGCTGTTTGGGGCATAAACATTTGTAAGAATCAGCTTCTGCTCACCTAGCTGAGCCTCCAAGATCACATACCGCCCCCTGAGTCACTATGGACCCAATGGACGTGGATAGAGCAATTGGCAGACACCAAAATGGCGACACCTCCTTTCTTATTATTAGAGAAGGCAGAATAACTGGACGGGTAGGCATTACCGGCAAAACCAAACGAGCCTCTAGCATCAAAATGCGTCTCCTGTAGGAAGGCTATGTCTGCTCTGAGGGATTTCAATTATTGTAGAGCGAGTTTACGTTTGCGGGGAGAGTTGAGGCCCCGCACATTAAGTGAGATTATACACACCATGGTTAAGGGCATGAGCGCAAGGGAAACCTGATGGTATATGCCTCCCCGATCCTAGAGGGTCGTCGGGCAAGGAAAGGAGACCTATCATAGGAGATATAGGAGGGATGGAGGGAAAGGGATGGAGGGAAAGCGAAGAAGAAAAGAGGAGGAAAATACCTGTAAACAAAATAACATATACAGAGTACAACAAAAGAAGAAAATAAACCAGTCCTTGCGGACGTAATATTCCCGGGTTTTTACCCGGCTGGAAGTCGATAAAGGGCTACCCCCATCTCAAATGAGCATGGAGAGAAATAAACTAGCCCAGATCGAGGTCCAGGAATACCAGTGAGGGGAAGTGATCTGGCCAACAAGAGGCAGCGGTCACTCTGTCCCGGGTTGGGGGGGAAAGAATAAAGTTAACCCCCTAAACAAGCAAACACCACCCCGGAGGGAGGAGGTTGCCCCTGCCTGTATCAGGCAAAAAGAAAAAAGAAAGGGACGGAATATCAGGCCCAATCAGCAGGGAAAGTTACAGCAGTCAACAGAGCGGCAAAAAATTACCAAAGGATACACTCATAGGCAAAAAGGAAAACATAAGATAAATACAGACTAGGCACCAACGGCAGTGCACAGAATTACAGGATAATGCAACATGGGCAAGAAATAGGGCAACATGAAAAGCCCCATCCTGCTCCAAAAGGTAACAGCTCAAGGTACTCGGTAGACTCAGGGAGGGCGCCGTGAGGAGGGGAGTCCCCGACCCCCTCCTCTCTTCCGTGTGGCCCTCTGGGAGATGTTTTTAGACCACACCGGGGCAGGAGGTAGGCCCGGCAGTATTATGTTCTAGTGGGGTAGCTCCACATTGGGGATATCCAGTTCCCTGCAAAAGGCTGAGAAGTCTGCTGGAGTGCGCAGGACAGCTGTGTGGCCTCCGCGGCGGGCAATAAGGGCAAAGGGATAGCCTCACCTATACGAGATCTGCTGGTCTGTCAGGACTCTGGTGAGAGGCTTCAGATGCTTCCGTTGCTGTAATGTGATTAGAGATAAATCAGGGAACATCTGGACCTCTCCACCCGCAAATTGTGTAGGGCCGGTATTTCTTGCAGCCGCCATGATCCTCTCCTTCAATTCAAAATCATGGAGGCAACATATGATGTCTCTCGGTTGGCCGGACAGTCCTTTAGGTTTTAGGGCCCAATGTGCTCTGTCTAGCTTAATCGTCGATGTAGGGGGATCCCCCAGAATAGTGTTAAATATGGACTGTAGGATGGACCTAGGGGATTCTTAATCCTCTGTCTCTGGGACGACCCGACTCTAATGTTGCACCGGCGTCCCCTGTTGTCAAGGTCCTCCAGGTGGTTCTGGAAGGATTCTATAGACTGTTGTTGGGAAAGGACCAGATCATGTAGGTCGCCTAAATGGGTTCTGGTGGCATCATGTTCCTCCTCTAAGGAGTCCATTCTTCCGGAGAGGTGATGGATGTCCCCCCGTACATTAGCAATTTCTGCCCTGCACGTTTCCTTCACCTCGCTACTTAGAGACTTAAAGTCCTCCTTAGTGGGTATGAGGGCAAGGAGTTCATCCCAGTTACCAGGGATCACCTGAGTGGGGTCCCTTATCGCTCCCCCTCTCCAGATGGTGCAGTAGATCTGTCCCCAGATGGATAGCTCAGGGAATGGGGGCGATGATCGATCACCCGGTCGGGTGTAGTCACATTAAAAGACTGCAGGGTCTTAGGTGGTCCCCCTCTAGAGCGTCCTCACCGTAAGGCGTCCTCTCTCTGAGGCTGAGGGTCAAGCATATGCCCAGGATCCTCATCCATGAGGGCTTCATATCTGCCATAGTACCGGAGGGGGAGGGTCTGGAGAGGGGATGGGGAGGTCCGTCCACCAACGGGATCCCGAGGCTCTCAGGAGGTCTGGGGTCTCCCTCCAATACACCGCTCCAGTGTATTCTCTCCCTCTCCTACCTCGGAGCTCGCTGCAGCATCCCCTTCCAGGGCTGCTGGATCCTCCCCTCCTCCATGTGCTGCTGTGAAGATTGTGTAGTGATTGTACTGTGAAGGCTCCGGAGTGTGTCAGTCTCCCAGGGTTTGAAGGCTTCCAGGACTGTCCTCTGATCCGGCGGTGGGATCGTCGATACCTACGCCGATTTGGCCCTCCTGGGACCCATCCTGTGGTGCTGTACGGACAGAGTAGCGCCGCTGGTGCCGGTGAAAGTTGGGTGCTGGCAGGAGCTCCCTTCTCATGCGACCGCTCAGCTCTGCATCCCAGACACGCCCTCGGTTGAAACCTTTTAACTGAAAAGATGGTGAACTATAGCAAGCTTTCAATACTACTCGGGTCTCTTCATCAGGCTCAACTAAAACAAAATTTGAAGTCACATATTTATACACAAAAGGGGGACTGGATAATGCAGTACATAATACAAATGATATGAAGCAGAACAGAGAATTGTCAGTGTGATAGATTTGTCATTTGATTGCGTGGTCTGGTCTTGGATTGAAAAATTCTTTAATTGATCTAAGAAGACATGAATCCATCTAACAAGTTCATTCCTGTTCTAAATGTGTCAAGGGTCATGATAAGTTTGTACTCCCAAATTCTCCTGTTTCTTTGGGATTTGAAATGACCTTTCAATACTAGTAACTTCATATCCATTATGGTTTGATCAGGGCTAGAAAAATGGTTAGCCCCAGGTAGATTGGTTCTTTTTTTTTTTTTTTTTAATTGTGTGGCAATGAGAAGTCTTCCTAGTTCTAAGTTTCTGTCCTGTCTCTCCTACACACAGACCCCCAGTTGGACATTTGCTACATATAATTAAGTACACACATTGGTTGTGTTTCATCTGAAGGTATCTTGGATCTTGTATTCCTGATGTATGTTGGGAATCTTTATCTTGTCCGTTGTCATTATAATTGGACAGGTTTTGCACTTTTTCTGCTTGCACAGAAATGTTCTTGTTATTTTTGGAGAGAACAGAGAGCATCTGACAATAATGCTTAAACACAGAAGTGTGGGATCTGGGAATATAGATTTGGGTTAAATGATGGTGCAGTTGAAACTCCAGTTTTCATAACATGCAGGTAAAACAACAATAACAGATAATGAACAATCTCAAAAGGAAAAATTACAAAAACCAAGAAAAGTGTACATAGTCTTAAAAATGAAAAATGACAAAAAACAAGAAAAATTTGAAAAATACAGTCACTACGGCGCTCAGTCCTTCCACCGTTGGCTGATAAAGAATAGAAACTCAGGCAATGTAATAAAGCGATGTTTGGGTGAGCGCTGGGATATGAAGACAGCAACACTTCAACAAGTATTTTACCTGTAAGTTTATTGTTCAATTCACACTAGGTCCTCTCCCACAACATGTTTCGACACTCAGGGCGTCTTCCTCAAGTGTACTGACTGTACACAAAGTTTTTTATGTGTTAGAGCTAAGTAATAAGGACAAACACTATGATGCCTGTAAAATCTAGTTATAACTCAATAAACTAAACATTAATTAAAAATATCTTTGCCGCACAAATGCATAATGAATATTGGATTGTCAAAAGTCTACAGTGTCCATGGTGCATAGCGTATTATTATTAATATTTATTTATAGAGCACCCTTGTATCCATGGTGCTGTACATGAGAAGGTGTTGCATACAAACAAATGAAAAATACAATGAACGAACTAACAGTGACAAACTGGTACACAGGGGAGAGAGGACCCTGCCCTTACGGGCTTACATTCTACAGGGCAATGGGAAGGGGAACAGTAGGTTGGGTCTGCTCGGGTGGTAGTGGATAGTAAGGTCCAACGGTGGTGGAGCGCTGGGTCCAGTGGTGGTGTAGCGCCAGGTCCAGAGGTGGTGAGGTGGCACCATGGTCATTGTAGGCTGTAGGCTGTTCTGAAGAGATGGGTTTACAGGTTCCGCTTGAAGGTTCCGAGTGTAGGGGACAATCGGTCATTTTGAGGTGCAAAATTCCAAGAGGATGGGGGATGATCGGGCGAAGTCTTGCAGGCGGTTAGATGAGGAACGTACAAGTGTGGCGGAAAGGAGGTAATCTTGGGAGGATCGAAGATTACGAGTTGGATGATATCAGGAGATTATTTCAGAGATATATGAGGGGGACAGATTGTGGATGGCTTTGTAAGTCAGTGTTAGTAGTTTGAATTGGATGCGCTGGGGAATTGGGAGCCAGTGGAGGGATTTGCAGAGGGTAGAAGTGGAGGAGCAGTAGGGAGAGAGGAGGATTAGTCAGGCAGCAGAGTTAAGGACAGATTGGAGAGGTGCAAGGGTGTTAGCAGGGAGGCTACAGAGAAGGAGGTTACAGTAGTTGAGGCAAGAAATGATGAAGGAATGCACTAGTAGTTTAGTAGATTGAGGGTTGAGGAAGGGATGGATTCTGAAAATATTTTTGAGTTGGAGGCGGCAGAATACGGCGAGAGCTTGAATGTGTGGTCTGAAGGATAAGGCAGAGTCAAGGATCACTCCGAGGCATCGGACTTCAGGTACAGGGCAAAATGCAATATCATTTATTGTGATAGATCAGGTAAGGGAGGTGCTCGAGATGGGTGGAAGATGATGAGTTCAGTTTTGTCTACATTTAGTTTAAGGAAGCGAAAGGAGAAGTAGGAGGGTATGGCTGATAGACACACTGGGATTCCGGACAGCAGAGAGGTTACGTCTGGGCCAGAGAGGTAGATCGGAGTGCCATCAGTGTACAGGTGGTACTGGAATCCATGGGACTTTATGAGTTGTCCTAGGCCAAGGGTATAGATGGAAAAAAGAAGGAGTCCCAGGACAGATCCTTGAGGGACCGCAACAGAGAGGGGATGGGGTGATGAGGTAGTGTTGGAGTGGGAGACACTAAATGTGAGGTTGGAAAGGTAGGAAGAGATCCAGGAGAGGGCAAGGTCAGTGATACCAATGGAAGAGAGGATCTGTAATAGGAGGCAATGGTCGACTGTGTCGAATGCGGAGGAAAGGTCAAGAAGGGGAGGATGGAGAAATGTCCATTAGCTTTGGCAGTAAGTTGTTAGTAATTTTGGTTAAGGCGGTTTCAGTGGAGTGGTGGGGGCTGAAGCCAGATTGAAGGTTGTCAAAGAGAGAGTTGGATGAGAGGTGGGATGTGAGTACAGTGTGGACATGCTTTTCGAAACGTGTGGAGGCAAACGGGAGAAATGATATGGGGCGATAGCTGGATGTGGAGGTTGGGTGGAGAGATGGCTTCTTCAAGACAGGTGTAATTGTTGCATGTTTGAAAGCAGAAGGAAAGGTACTGGGGGTTAGTGATAGATTAAAGAGGCGGGTTAGGGCTGGGATAAGCGTGGTGGTGAGGTTGGGGAGGAAGTGGGATGGGATGGGTTCCAAGGCACAAGAGGTGAGGTGCGAGTTGGAAAGGAGGTATGCAAGTTCTCCTTCAGTGATGGAGCAGAGGAGGGTTAGTGGGGGAGGGGAGTGGTCTGATATTCATAGGGGTTGTAATGGTTGGGTAGCAAAGACATGTCTGATCTGATAGATCTTGTGGAAGTGTGTTGCAAAGTCTTCTGCAGAGATACGAGAAGTAGGGGGGGGCAGTGGGGTGGGGGGGAGCGGCGAAAGACAGAGTTAAATGTGTTGAATAACTGCCTGGGGTTGTGGGATAAAGAGGATATGAGGGTAATGAAGCAGTTCTGTTTAGTGGTGGTGAGTGCTGACTTGAATGTGAGAAGTGCTTGTTTGAATGATGTGTAGTCTTCTTGCGAATGTGTTTTCTTCCAGCGCCACTCAGCATCCCTAGGCAGCATATATTACCTTATGTTGTTGCTATGGTTTCTTCAAGGGGCATTGCTAGATTACTAGATTTAACTGGCATCATAGTGTTTGTCCTTATTACTTACAACACTTTATTTACTGGGATATTCTTTAATCCATATATGCTCTCCATGATCTCATATACTAGTGCATCTCAATCAATTAGAATATCATCAGAAAGTTAATTTATTTCAGTAATTCAATACAAAAAGTGAAATGCATCTATTATATAATCACGAATGGGTTTTTTGCCCCTTTTGAGTCCGCTCACGCTGCGAGTCAGCGTGGTCATGTGGATACGCCCGAAGCATTGGCCGCGAAGCGGCCATTGCGAGTCAGAGACTCGCTCTGCTAGAATCCGATGCATGTGCATCGGGCACCCAGCTAGTATATTATATTAAGCCATTACAAACGGAGTGATTTATTTCAAGTGTATTTTTCTGTTAATTTTTATGATTATGGCTTACAGCAATGAAAACCCAAAGGTCATTATCTCAGAAAATTAAAGTTGGGAGGATGAAGGGTTATAAACCATGCTGCCATATTCTGAGAGACATCAAAGGGTGAATATAACATTGATTTATTAGTCAACGTGTTTCAGAGCTCCCAGAGATGCCCTGAAACATGGCAATATGATATTGATTCTGGATGATATTCTAACTCATTGAAATGCACTTGTATTGTCTGTCCAGTCATCCTTTTTTTTACCTTGCAGTGTAAACTGTACCTATTTTGGTTATGTATTCATTTTAACCTCTTGTTAAATTTCCTGTGATGAGATCACCACTTTGTACGTTTTATGTTTTGATATGATAAAAGTTATTATTTTATTGCATGTTTGATCACATTTGCAAGTTTTGTGCTTATATGCTGTCTATGATTACCTTTTTTTGCATTTTCTCTTACACTAGCCCATTGGCTTGCTGCAACTCTGCAGGCTGTATGTGTTTTTTTACATGTCTTAGGCTGGCTTCACATTTGCGTTTGTGTCTGCATGCTGATGGCATGCAGACACAAGCGCAGTGAAAGCATGGTAATTTTTCGTTCTAATGATGTGTCTGCAGCGGAGAATATCCGACTGCGGGAACATCGCTATGGAGCCCGGGCAGCCAATCTCCTCCTCCCGGCCGCCGGTAAGCTCCGGGATGTGTCAGCGGGATTAAACAGCTGATCTGACAGCTGTTTGAATCTCCCGCGCCAACACCGAGAGGAGATTACCGGCGGCGGGGAGGAGGAGATCATCAGAGGCTCCAGCTGATCTCCCGGTGGCCTTCGGTGATCTCCTGTGACATCACCGGCGGCCACCGGGAGAGATTTCAATGGGTCCGCAGCGTTCTCCTGCGCTGTCATGCGCAGAACATTGTGGACCCATTGACGCCAATGCATTCTTTTGTGCGCTTGGGGAAGCTTGCTGTTTTTCCAAGGTCATCAAGCGCACAAAAAAATCCAACATGCTGCATCCTGGGTGCGGACGGGGGACCCTGGAGGGCGCAGATATCTTCCGCATGCGCACCCGAACACAGCAAATGCTGCCAAACGCAGGCACTATGCGTTCCTATGTTAAATATAGGAACGCAGTGCGCATGCGCTTGACTACGTATGGGAACGCAGCATACGCTGCCTTCCCATACGCAAATGTGAAGGCACCCTTAAGAAAAAAAAAGCGATGCAACTGATTTTATTTATTGTAAGTTCATTGTATAAAAATAATATAAATAAAACTAGACATTTGACATTGCCTGACACATTTTTTTGTGCTAAATGGTGAAAATATAAAATTGAAAACGAAAAATATAAAATTGAAAACGAAAAAAAAAAACACTGTGGCAGAATTACAGTTTTGTGTACATATTTTTATATAAAGGTTACATGTATGCCAATTTATTGCCACCGACTAATACAACTCATGCAGAAAAAAAACAAGGTGTTTATATTGCTGAAAACGAAAATATGTCACATATCAAAGATATGTCTGCTGGAATGTGATAGGAAAAAATGTGAAAAAAAATGGTTTGTCATGATGAAGGCCAAAACATTCCACACCTTGTCTGGGAACTACTGAAAGACTAATGCAATACTACCACCTGATGGTGACATGAGGACTAACAAGTTGATGTATGAGTCACTACTGTCCATTGTATGGTGAGTGTGTACTGTACTTGCAAAAATTGGCAATTAATAGAGTTGGGCAGAAAGAATCACAGTACCCTGTTCCAACAGTCATGTTGGTAATCCATGGCCATTGGATGAGAGCCTTGCAAAACCTTCTCATCATTGATGTTGCATTGGGTCTATTGATCATAAGAGGTGCTGGGATACATACTAGTAGGTAGTAGAATGTTTGTAGGGCTCTCATCTACTGGCCATGGACTACTGGCATGGATGCTAAACCAGGATCCTGCAACGTTTTATGCTCAACTGTAAAATTAATAAATCATTTGCTACTCTAACCACAAAATAAATGCATTCTTTCAATAAATTGCTGCAATGTGTTCCTACTTATTTATTTATTTATTTTTTTTTACAGTAATTTCATACAGCTTCATGATTTTTCCAACTTTATTTCAAGTGAACAAGATCGTAAAATGAATTACGGTATATCTGGATTCATAATGTTTATTGTCTTCCACTAGCTGTGAGCCCGATGCAAATGCATCGGGATTCTAGAAGTGGCAATATTATTTGCATTAATAGCATTATTATTACCATTAATAGCATAATTATTAGCATTAATAGCATAATTATTAACATTAATAGCATAATTATTAGCATTAATAGCATTAATAGCAATATTATTTGCATTAATACCATTATGATTACCATTAATAGCATAATTATTAGCATTAATAGCATAAATATTAGCATTAATAGCATAATTATTAGCATTAATAGCATAAATATTAGCATTAATAGCATAATTATTAGCATTAATAGCATAAATATTAGCAATAATAGCATAATTATTAACATTAATAGCATTAATAATAGCATTAATAATAGCATTATTATTACCATTAATAGCATAATTATTAGCATTAAAAGCATAATTATTAACATTAATAGCATAATTATTAGCATTAATAGCATTAATAGCAATATTATTTGCATTAATACCATTATGATTACCATAAATAGCATAATTATTAGCATTAATAGAATAAATATTAGCATTAATAGCATAATTATTAGCATTAATAGTATAAATATTAGCATTAATAGCATAATTATTAGCATTAATAGCATAAATATTAGCATTAATAGCAATATTATTTGCATTAATAGCATTATTATTACCATTAATAGCATAATTATTAGCATGAATAGCATAATTATTAACATTAATAGCATAATTATTAGCATTAATAGCATTAATAGCAATATTATTTGCATTAATACCATTATGATTACCATTAATAGCATAATTATTAGCATTAATAGCATAAATATTAGCATTAATAGCATAATTATTAGCATTAATAGTATTAATATTAGCATTAATAGCATAATTATTAGCATTAATAGCATAATTATTAGCATTAATAGCATAATTATTAACATTAATAGCATTCATAATAGCATTAATATCAATATTATTTGCATTAATAGCATTATTATTACCATTAATAGCATAATTATTAGCATTAATAGCATAATTATTAACATTAATAGCATAATTATTAGCATTAATAGCATTAATAGCAATATTATTTGCATTAATAATTATGATTACCATAAATAGCATAATTATTAGCATTAATAGCATAAATATTAGCATTAATAGCATAATTATTAGCATTAATAGTATAAATATTAGCATTAATAGCAATATTATTTGCATTAATAGCATTATTATTACCATTAATAGCATAATTATTAGCATGAATAGCATAATTATTAACATTAATAGCATAATTATTAGCATTAATAGCAATATTATTTGCATTAATACCATTATGATTACCATTAATAGCATAATTATTAGCATTAATAGCATAAATATTAGCATTAATAGCATAATTATTAGCATTAATAGTATTAATATTAGCATTAATAGCATAATTATTAGCATTAATAGCATAAATATTTGCATTAATAGCAATATTATTTGCATTAATAGCATTATTATTACCATTAATAGCATAATTATTAGCATGAATAGCATAATTATTAATATTAATAGCATTAATAATAGCATTAATAGCAATATTATTTGCATTAATAGCATTCTTATTACCATTAATAGCCTAATTATTAGCATTAATAGCATAATAATTAGCATTAATAGCATTAATAATAGAATTAATAGCAATATTATTTGCATTAAAAGCATTATTATTACCATTAATACCATAATTATTAGCATTAATAGCATTATTATTAGCAGTAATAGCATTATTAATAGCATTAATAAAATTAATAATACAATTAATAGCATTTATTTATTTTATTATTATTTTTTATGTAATTATTTATTATTTTTTATTTATTTTTTGTATTATTTTTAATTATTTTTTAATTTTTTTTTTTATTATTAAATTTATTATTTATTTAAAGTGAGCCTGAGGCTGAGACCCAGTTCTCCTTCAGGTCCGCTGAAAGGGCTGATATTATTAGCATATATTTATTTTTTTTTTATTATTTTTATTTAATTATTTATTATTTTTTATTTATTTTTTAATTATTTTTTAATTATTTTTTTTTTATTAAATTTATTATTTATTTAAAGTGAGCCTGAGGCAGAGACCCAGTTCTCTTTCAGGTCCGCTGAAAGGGCTGATATAATTAGCATATATTTAATTTTTTTATTATTATTTTTATTGAATTATTTATGATTTTTAATTTATTTTTTTATTATTTTTTAATTATTTTTTTATTATTAAATTTATTATTTAGGCTGAGACCCAGTTCTCTTTCAGGTCCGCTGAAAGGGCTGATATAATTAGCATATATTTAATTTTTTTATTATTATTTTTATTGAATTATTTATTATTTTTAATTTATTTTTTTATTATTTTTTAATTATTTTTTAATTATTTTTTTTATTATTAAATTTATTATTTAGGCTGAAACCCAGTTCTCTTTCAGGTCCGCTGAAAGTGCTGATATAATTAGCATATATGTATTTTTTTTATTATTATTTTTATTGAATTATTTATTATTTTTAATTTATTTTTTTATTATTTTTTAATTATTTTTTAATTATTTTTTTTATTATTAAATTTATTATTTAGGCTGAGACCCAGTTCTCTTTCAGGTCCGCTGAAAGGGCTGATATAATTAGCATATATTTATTTTTTTCATTATTATTTTTATTGAATTATTTATTATTTTTAATTTATTTTTTTATTATTTTTTAATTATTTTTTTTATTATTAAATTTATTATTTAGGCTGAGACCCAGTTCTCTTTCAGGTCCGCGGAAAGGGCTGATATAATTAGCATATATTTAATTTTTTTATTATTATTTTTATTGAATTATTTATTATTTTTTATTTATTTTTTTATTATTTTTTAATTATTTTTTTTATTATTAAATTTATTATTTAGGCTGAGACCCAGTTCTCTTTCAGGTCCGCTAAAAGGGCTGATATAATTAGCATATATTTAATTTTTTTATTATTATTTTTATTGAATTATTTATTATTTTTAATTTATTTTTTTATTATTTTTTTATTATTTTTTAATTATTTTTTTTATTATTAAATTTATTATTTAGGCTGAGACCCAGTTCTCTTTCAGGTCAGTTTATTTTTTATTTATTTTTTTATTATTTTTTTATTATTTTTTAATTATTTTTTTATTATTAAATTAATTTGTTCGCATTGAAATACATTAGCGGTGTGTCGGCGATTTTATGGCCGCCGACCTGGTTCTATTTGTCGGCCCTAAAATCGCGGACACACCGCTAATGCATGTCTATGGGCAGTGAGCTCGAATTCTGATTGGTCTGCGTCCAATCCGAAATCGGGCGGACTGCCCATAGACATGCATTAGCGGTGTGTCCGCGATTTTAGGGCCGACAAATAGAACCAGGTGGCCGGCCATAAAATCGGCGACACACCGCTAATGTATTTCAATGGGATCTGAGGTGCTCTTCTGATTGGCTGAGGGCATTAGAGAGCGACCAATCAGAAGAGCAGCTCACATCTCATAGAGATAGAATGGCGGATTTTGCGTCCATTGTATCTTAATGAGAAGTGAAGAGGACGTCGGAGATGGAAGTTGGCGGAAAGAAGACAGAAGACCCCGGGGGCCGGACGAAGAGCCGGAGATGGCGGAAAGAAGAGAGAAGAGCGGCGGGGCCGGAGGAAGAGGACGGCTGGCCGGACGAAGGGATTGTGGATCGGACGGACGATCAGATGACTAAGAAGGCATGTAAGTGATCGACGGGGGCGTTAGGTTAGGGGACGGCGGGGGCTTCGGGTGTAGGGCCTTAGGTGTTAGCGGCGGGAGCTTAGGAGGCGGCGGGGCTTAGGGGATAGGGGCTTAGGTGCGGCAGGGCTTAGGGGGCAGGGGGGGTAGGGGTTTAGGTGCGGATTCGGGGGTAGGGGGTTAGGTGCGGCTTAGGGGGTAGGGGCTTGCGGCAGAGGGTAGTGGCTGCGGCGGGGTAGTGGCTTAGGGCGGCGGGGGGGTAGTGCTTCGGCGGCGGGGTAGGTTAGGGCGGCAGGGGGTAGGGGCTTGCGGCAGAGGGTAGTGGCTGCGGCGGAGTAGTGGCTTAGGGGGGTAGGGGCTTCGGCGGCGGGGGTAGTGGCTGCGGCGGGGTAGTGGGTTAGGGCGGCAGGGGGTAGGGGCTTGCGGCAGAGGGTGGCTGCGGCGGGGTAGTGGGTTAGGGCGGCAGGGGGTAGGGGCTTGCGGCAGAGGGTAGTGGCTGCGGCGGGGTAGTGGCTTAGGGCGGCAGGGGGTAGGGGGTTCGGGTTAGGGCGGCAGGGGGTAGGGGCTTGCGGCAGAGGGAAGTGGGTGCGGCGGGGGTTAGTGGCTTAGGGCGGCAGGGGGTAGGGGCTTCGGCGGCAGGGTAGTGGCTTGGCGGCAGGGGGTAGGGGCTTCGTCGGCGGGGTAGTGGCTTAGGGGTTAGGTGCGGCAGAGGGTAGTGGGTGCGGCGGGGTAGTGGCTTAGGGCGGCAGGGGGTAGGGGCTTCGGCGGCGGGGTAGTGGCTTGGCGGCGGGGGTAGTGGCTTGGCGGCAGGGGGTAGGGGCTTCGTCGGCGGGGTAGTGGCTTAGGGGTTAGGTGCGGCAGAGGGTAGTGGCTGCGGCGGTAGGGGCTTCGGCGGCGGGGTAGTGGCTTAGGGGTTAGGTGCGGCAGAGGGTAGTGGCTGCGGCGGGGTAGTGGCTTAGGGCGGCAGGGGGTAGGGGCTTGCGGCAGAGGGTAGTGGTTAGGTGCGGCAGAGGGTAGTGGCTGCGGCGGGGTAGTGGCTTAGGGCGGCAGGGGGTAGGGGCTTGCGGCAGAGGGTAGTGGCTGCGGCGGGGTAGTGGCTTAGGGCGGCAGGGGGTAGGGGCTTGCGGCAGAGGGTAGTGGCTGCGGCTGTAGTGGCTTGGGGCTTCGGCGGCGGGGGTAGTGGCTTAGGGGTTAGGTGCGGCAGAGGGTAGTGGCTGCGGCGGGGTAGTGGCTTAGGGCGGCAGGGGGTAGGGGCTTGCGGCAGAGGGTAGTGGTTAGGTGCGGCAGAGGGTAGTGGCTGCGGCGGGGTAGTGGCTTAGGGCGGCAGGATGTAGGGGCTTGCGGCAGAGGGTAGTGGCTGCGGCGGGGGTAGTGGCTTAGGGCGGCAGGGGGTAGGGGCTTGCGGCAGAGGGTAGTGGCTGCGGCTGTAGTGGCTTAGGGCGGCAGGGGGTAGGGGTGTTTTAGAGCATGGCGCTGTAGTGTACAGCGCGATGGTATACTACAGTCCCATGGGCATACGCGTGTCGGCCCTTAAGCGCCAGCGGACATTGCGAGTCGTTGGCGCTTAGGTTTAGGGGCGGACAGGCGTATGGGCATGGGACTGTAGTATACTATAGCGGTGTACACTACAGTCGTATGCGCTTTTGTGGCTTGGTTAGCGGTGGGTGGCAGCGACTCGCAATGCCCGATTCGCGGGCATTGCTTCGCGAGGCTGCAACGACTCGCAATGCCCGCTTTGCGGGCATTGCTTCGGGAGTCGCCGTGGCCGCTACGCGGCCACGGACAGAGTCCAGGAGAAGCACCCTGGACTCACTAACCAAGCCACCGGAAGTTGCGCCGCTCCGACGGAAGTCAGTTACGGCAATTATATATATAGATTCACATTCCCTAACTTGTACAAAACTTATCTAGGCTGAAAGTTAGGTCAAAATACTACTGCTACTAACAGTAGTAATAATAATAATAATAAAAATAATTATATATATATCACAGTTTAACAACTGCTAGTATTTGGGATAAAAATGGATTGGATGCATTGATGAATATACTGTGTGTTCTGCTATATTTCTCCACATATTCCTTATTTGGTACATTACCGTAATTAAGAATGTTTAAAACCCCGACACTTTTGGGTACATTGATTACTTTAAATGGAATGTACAATAAAAAATGTTTTTTCAACAATTGGAAAAAATGTAACATTATTGTTTTAATTGCTATGCTATAAAATATTGAAATTAATTTTAAAATTGTTGATGTTCAAATTTAAAAAGTGTTAGGTCTTGTGCAGACGCTGCAGATTTCCCATCATTTTTCTACTTTTTTGGCAAATCCTCAGTGCAGCACATTCCCTGCAAAGTGTATGGGAAATTAGAAGTGTTGTGCCCATACTTAAGATTTTCCCACTGCGGAAATGGCGCAAATTTTATTGTGTGAAAATCTGCGGCATGTCAATTCTTGCAGCGTACCTGCAGAAAACTGCAGTTCCAGCAAAGGTAATAGGTTTTTGACAATTATGAGAGACAATTACCTTTCACAACTGATTCAAGACCCAAAAAGAAGGGGGGCACTGCTGGACCTAATATTAACCAACAGGCCGGACCGCATATCACATTTACGGGTTGGAGATCACAAAATAGTAAGTTTTCAAGTATCCTTTAATAAGATGTGTAGTAGAGGGGCTACAAGGACACTAAACTTCAGGAAAGCAAATTTCCAAGGGTTGAGAGATGATCTTAGTGCAATAAACTGGGACGATGTCCTGAGACATAAAAGTACACAAAGCAAATGGGAGATGTTTATTAGTATCCTGAATAGGACCTGTGACCAGAAAATTAAATAACATCTGTAAAAGCAAATCAAGGCAGCAAAGATTGAGACAGAGAGACTCATTTCCAGAGGAAGTAAAAATAATCCCAAAATATTTTTTAACTACATAAATAGTAAGAAACTAAAAAATGATTGTGTTGGCCCCTTCAAAAATAATCTGGTTGAAATGGTGGATGAGGATGAGGAAAAAAACAATATGCTAAATGACTTTTTTTCAACAGTATTTACACAAGAGAATTCCATGATAGACAACATGATCAGTGATAACAAAATTCTCAATTAAATGTCACCTGCTTAACCCAGCAGGAAGTACGGCATCGTCTAAAAATCACTAAAATTGACAAATCCCCGGGCCCAGATCGGATACACCCCAGAGTGCTGCAAGAATTAAGTACTGTCATAGATAGACCATTATTTTTAATATTTAAAGATTCCATAATAACAGGGTCTGTACCACAGATCTGGCGTATAGCAAATGTGGTGCCAATATTCAAAAAGGGGACAAAAACTGAACTTGGAAATTATAGGCCAGTAATCTTAACCTCTACTGTGGGTAAAATCCTAGAGGGTTTTCTAAGAGATGCTATACTGGAGTATCTGAAGAAAAATAACCTCATGACCCAATATCAACATGGGTTTATGAGGGACCGTTCCTGTCAAACTAATCTGATAAGCTTCTATAAAGAAGTAAGTTCTGGATACGGTGCCACACAAAAGGTTGATACATAAAATGAGAGCAATGGGGATAGGGGAAAAAATGTGTAAGTGGGTTAAGAACTGGCTTACTGATAGGAAACAAAGGGTGGTCATTAATGGAACACACTCAGAATGGGTCACAGTTAACAGTGGGGTACCACAGGGGTCAATGATGGGCCCGCTTCTTTTTAATATATTTGTTAATGACCTTGTAGGGGGCATACAGAGTAGAATCTCAATATTTGCAGATGACACTAAACTCTGCAGGGTAATCAATACAGAGGAGGACAATTTTATATTACAGGAGGATTTATGTAAACTAGAAGCTTGGGCTGATAAATGGCAAATGAGCTTTAATGGGGATAAATGTAAGGTCATGCACTTGGGCAGAGAAAACAAAAGGTATAATTATGTGCTTAATTGTAAAACACTGGGCAAAACTATCAATGAAAAAGACCAGGGTGTATGGGTAGATGACAAACTCACATTTAGTGGTCAGTGTCAGGCAGCTGCTGCAAAGGCAAATAAAATAATGGGATGCATTAAAAGAGGCATAGATGCTCATTAGGAGAACATAATTTTACCTCAATACAAGTCACTAGTGCGACCACAGTTAGAATACTGTGTATAATTCTGGTCTCCGGTGTACAAGAAAGACATAGCTGAACTAGAGCGGGTCCAGAGAAAAGCGACCAAAGTCATTAGAGGACTGAGGGGTCTGCAATACCAAGACAGGTTATTAAACATGGGGTTATTTAGCTTGGATAAACGAAGGCTTAGGGGTGATCTTACAATAATGTATAAATATATGAGGGGACAGTACAGAGACCTTTTTAATGATCTCTTTACTCTTAGGCCTGAGACGGGGACAAGGGGGCATCCTCTACGTCTGGGGGAAAGAAGGTTCAATCATAATCACAGATGTGGATTCTTTACTGTAAGAGCAGTGAGACTATGGAACTCTCTGCCACATGATGTTGTAATGAGTGACTCACAACCAACTTTTAAGAAGGGCCTGGATGCCTTTTTTGAAAACTATAATATTACCGGTTATATATACTAGATTCTTTGATAGGGCGTTGATCCAGGAAATTAGTCTGATTGCCGTATCTGGAGTCAGGAAGGAATTTTTTTCCCCAATGTGGAGCTTATTGTTGCCACAAGGGTTTTTTTTTTGCCTTCCCCTGGATCAACATGTTAGGCTATGGGTTGAACTAGATGGACTTAAAGTCTTCCTTCAACCTTAAAAACTATGTTACTATGTAATTTTCACCCATAGAGCTCAATGTTAGCTCCAAAATACACAGCAAATACACACTGTGTGAACAATGCTGCATATTTGCTGTGTATTTAGCGCAGGTTTGTCCAAAATTTGCACTGATGACATGGTGCTCTACTGTATTTTTGGTCACCAGATGCCACTCACCCCCAGCTGTCTAATTTTACATGGTTGGTAATCAAAAATACAGAAGATCATTTTTTTAACTTTTTTTTTTTTTTTAAATAATTAAAAAAAAAAAAAATATGAAGTGGGGCTGCACCATAATTTTGGTTTCAAGCCAGATAAAACTAGATAGCTGGGAGTTGGAATCCTCAGCATGAGGAAGCCCAAGGATTCTGGGACACCCACACTGTGAATTACAGCCAGCAGCTTCCCCAGAAAATAGCACATTCATAGAAGCGCCATGTTTTTGAGCTGTACCCAACTTATCCAGCTGCTTTGTGAGGTTGGCAGACTGGGTAATAAGGGGTTAATGCCAGCTATGTTCTGCCAGCTGACACTAAGCCTGAGATTCATAATGTAGGGTTAATGTTAGACCCAGCCATTATGAACCTCTAAGTGAATAGTATATAATTGGCCACTATGGTCTCTCTTACCTGTGAAACTTGTGACTCGTTTGGGACCTCTGTCTCATTCCTTTATTGAGACTCCATTTTGAACACATTTCTTTCCTTTGGAGAGTTAGTTAGTTGAAGAGTTAGTGTCAGTTTTTTGCTGTTAGCAGACTCCTTAGATTCCTTACCAGGTGTGGCCACTCTGATTACTCCCATCCTCTTTATATGGTCACATGGTTCCAGCATGCTTTGCTGGTGATTGAACCCATTCCTGGCTTGGCTTCCTGAGGAGAAGGAAGCTCTCTGGAGAGCTGTCTACTGGTTAGCCATCTGCTGGCAAGGAGTGTGGCAGCAGGCGTGAAGTTGTCTTTGTTACCTGTCTGTCTCCCCTTCTCTCTTGTCTATTGCAGTGGTTCGGACTAGTACTCCCGCCAGCCATTTCTTATTGAAGGTTAACATCAGGGCCAGCAAGGGCCTATGTATCCTGCTCGGTGATAAGTTGAAAGAACTCGTACAGGGATTGTAGGGAGATCAGGGCACAGCCGCAGGTGAGTGCAGGAGTTCACTTCTTCCCCATTCCCAATGAATTGGGCCTTCTGCTGTATTTGTTCCCCCCAGTGTCTCCCCGTCTGTTTTTCATTCTCTTTCAATGACAACACCTCCTAAAGAACCAAACAAATAGAACTCTCACTGTTCACTTTCCACTTAGATCTTGTGTCCAGGACATTGGATCTCTAATGCAGCTATGATTAACTCTGGCGCAGGGATTGATTTAAAGAACATGAAATTGAGATATTGTAAAGAGCCTCCCCGATTACCATGGAAACTGTGGATGCGTCACCTTTAATTTTGGGGCCTGTAGATAAGGAGATTGTGCCCCTTGCAATTTTGTTAGAGCCTGATCATCAAGAGCAGCACTCCTTCATGTTAAAGGGAACCTGTCACCTCATTCTAGCCTCAAGCCCTATCACTAGCTGTCCCTACACCTTCGTAGCTGCTCCCTAAACATCCCTCTCTGTTGTAAATCAGCTCCATTCTCCGCTCCTCGCTACGTGGTCACGTGGTACCGGCCGGCTTCAATATGCGCACTGCGCCTGCGCCAGAGGCCGGGGCCGTACCACGTGATGCACCCCCACAATGCACCGGGCCGGATGTGACGTACCGGCCGGTGCCTCATAGGAGGAGAAGAGGGTGGAAGATTCAAAGAGAGGAAGAGAACAAGAAATAATAATGACACCCAGCGGGGCATGCAGTGATGCAGCAATGAGGGGAGAATGGAGCTTGGAGCCGCCTTTCCAGTCTCCTGAGAGAGCGGCCGGTAGTAAGTTATGTCATTTTTCTTAATCTTTATAGGGCGGATTTACAGCAGAGAGGGATGGTTAGGGAGTAGCTAGGAAGGTGTAGGGACAGCTAGAGCTAGGTCATGAGGCTAGAATGAGGTGACAGGTTCCCTTTAAGTTCTGCTCCCCATATTTCTAAGATTCTAGACATCCCTTGGTTGCGATCTCAAAACCCAACTATCAACTGGGAAATCAAGGAGACTTCCTTTCCAACAAAGAGCAGTACTTCAATAACTGAAGCAGTCTCAGAATTCCAGGATTCAGAGTCTTCAGTACAGGTATCCAATTTACCCTTCTTTTATAAGGAATTTTCTGGCATCTGCGATATAAAGAAAGCAGAGCAGTTCTCCCGCATAGACATTATGACTGTCCTATTGAGCTGCTTCCAGGAGCAGCTATCCCTTTTAGTAATGTATACCTTTTGGCTGCACCAGGGCTTCAAGCCTTGAAGGAATACATTGATGAAAACCTGGCTAAGGGCTTCATTCGGATTTCTTCTTCGACAGCAGGGTTGCCTGTCTTTTTTGTAAAAAAATAAAAAGGAAAGGACCCTAAGGGTGCCGCCACACGCTTCAATTTTATGAACGATATTGTTAGCGATCACATGCACGCGCGATCGCTAACAATATTGTTCAGATCTCTGGTGAGCTGTCACACAGGCAAACTCACCAGCGATCAATTGACCAGAAACATTGTGGAAAGGATTTAAATATAATTTCCACAATGTCTTGCTCCCGCTGCCAGCCTGCGGTAAGCGGGAGCAGGCTGGTCTCCAAGGTAAACTGCGGGTATCTAGGCAGCGCGCGCTGCCTAGATACCCAATGTGTACCTTAGTTATCAGCCTCCTCCGCTCACCAGCTGGTATCTAAGGTACACAGCGGGTAACTAGGTTCTCTAGATACCCGCTGTGTACCTTAGATACAAGCCGGTGAGCGGAGGAGGCTGGTAAGTAAGGTACACATCGGGTATCTAGGCAGTGCGCGCTGCGTAGATACCCGCAGTTTGCCTTGGATACCAGCTTCCAGCGCTTGTGAGAGGCACTGGGAGCTGGCTTATCAGTCATCTGCCGGTGTCACACGCAGCGATGCTGCGTGTCCACCGGCCAACCAACGACAGATTTGTGAACATGTTCACAAATCTGCGATCAAACAATCAAGTGATTTTACATTGTAAAATCGCTTGATTACACGCAGCGATGCACAGACGATATCGCTTAAGCGTTCAAAAAAGGAGATCGCTTAAGCGATATCGTTCACAAAATCGATGCATGTGACGTGGCACTTAGGGCCGCTTTACACACACCAACTTCTGTGACCAACTTCTGAACAGATCTCTGGTTGCAGTGAAATCATGGACACATTGTTACATTTGCACACAGCCACAAAATGGAGCAATGTGTCCATGATTTCACTGCAACCAGCAAGTTGTTCAGAAGTTGGACAGATAATTTGGTGTGTGTAAAGTGGCCCTTAAACATTGCACTGCTTATTGGGAACTCAATAAGGTAACCATCCGGAATTGTTATCTATTTCCTCTGAATCCCAAATTAACGAAAAGAATCCGACATGCTAAAATATTTTCTAATGGCCACTTTACACACACCAACTTATCTGTCCAACTTCTGACCAACTTGCTGGCTGCAGTGAAATCATGGACACATTGCTCCATTGTACACAGTCACAAAATGGAGCAATGTTTCCATGATTTCACTGCACCCAGCAAGTTGGTCAGAAGTTGGACAGATAAGTTGGTGTGTGTAAAGTGGCCCTTAATTGGATCTTTGTGGGGCATATCATTTAATCCGTATTTTTCCCGGTGATGAATGGAAGACAGCATTTAGATGTTGGTATGGACACTTAGAATATTAATATAGTAATGCCTTTCATGCTTTTTAATGCCCCTGCAACATTTTAACATCTTGCTAATGACATTTTTAGAGATGTATTGGATTTTTGTGGTGATCAATTTTTTTTCTGACTCTTTACAAGAGCATGTGGAACATGTCAAATTGGTTTTGAAATGTCTAAAAGAGAATCATCTTTATATCAAGTCGGAGAAGTGTGAGTTCCATCATTCTGAGATGCTATTTTCAGGTTATGTCATCTCTCCCCAGGGACTGAACATGGAATCCGGTAAGATTCAGGCAATCCTTGATTGGCCGGTATCCAAGGATGTTAAAGAAGTCCAATGTTTTATCGTTATTGCAAATTTCTATAGACGTTCCATCGAAATTTTTTGGACATTGTCCATCTCAACACTTCCTTGACTAAGAAGGAAAAATATTGGAATCTGAGAGTCCTCAGTGGTTGATACCTTTTAATGGCTAACTGAAAAGACAGTAAACATAGCAAGCTTTCGGGACACTAAGGGCCCTTCGTCAGGCTGGTAATGACACAAATTCTGAACACATACAAATATACATAAGCAAACAAAAAAAATATAAAAAAAATAAAACAGTGTTATAAGCTGTGGTAAATACGACAAGTGACGTTAAGCAGAGTCAGGTTAGGGAGGGGTAAAGGAGCAGGGAAAAGAGAAACCAAATTTCTAAGATAACATTTCTAAGATCACATCTCCAAGAGACTCCATTTTCAGGACTATAAACTTTTGACTTTTCTTATGTGAGCTCTTCTCGCTTCATTTATTGCTCTCCACAACTCACTTAAGTATTTTTAGGTTTCCACAGGCCCACTAACCATATAATAATACAATTTGTTGCGCTTATCTTACAAATTTGGTTTCTGTTTTCCCGGCTCCATTACCCCTCCCTAACCTGACTCTGCTTAACGTCACCTGTCGTATTTACCACAGCTTATAACACTGTTTTATTTTTTTTATTTTTTTTTTGTTTGCTTATGTATATATGTATATATATGTGTTCAGAATTCGTGTCAATACCAGCCTGACGGAGGGGCCTTAGTGTCCCGAAAGCTTGCTATGTTTACCATCTTTTCAGTTAGCCATTAAAGGTATCAACCACTGAGGAGTCTCAAATTCCAATATTTTTCTATCTACTGGTTAACACAGTACACACATTTTTTACCTTGACTAAGAAGGAAAAGCCTTTTAAGTGGTCATCACAGGAAGCTTTTGATCGGCTAAAAACCTGTCTCACCTCAGTTCTCCTGTTAATCCACCAGGACCCAGCATATCCCTTCATAATGTAGGTAGATGCTTCTGATAATGCATTGGGGGTCATTCTGTGGCACCCCTGCGGGGGATTGTCAGAGGTTCCACCGGTGAAAGGAAGGACTAACACCTTGGTCAGCTCAGCACACACCACCTTCCACCCCAAACCTGAAGGGGGAGCTCTACTGGCTGCATTAAGTCAGTTCCCCTTTAAGAACATCCAGGCTGAGGGGAGGAGTCCGTTAGTCCCAGGAGCTAGTTTCAGTTGGAGTGCAGTTCCTGTGAGGAGAAGGAAGAGAGAGGAGGCAGAGCTACTGGTCGCTGGGAGAGAGATTCAAGCCCAGGACCAGGGGCGACTAATTGCTGTGCACACCCCAGGGAAGGGGTCGGAGGCAAGTGGAAGAGGCAGGGAACTGAAAAAGGGATTTGTTTATATACCGCTTTAGTAAACACGGACACTGGAGTCTGACGCTGCCAGCCTACAGAGCTACAGCGAAAGCCCAGCATACTCAGGAGGAGATCAGCCCTGAGGAAATAAGGCAAGATACACTAAATTGACCAGGCATAGGACCAGGGGCCACAAGAGAAACGGGGACCCCACAGAAGGACCTCATTGTCAGCTTAGGACTAAGACCAGAGAAGAAGAAGTGGTGGGTTCAGGCTCAGGCAGGACTCATCCCACACTATAGAGCACAGACACAAGGGAGGCCTCATAACTTTCTAAGGTGAAAGTCCCAAATTGTAACGGGGACCTGGTTATTGCTCTGGACTGTACCTGTTACGCTACCACCAGTAAAATGTACTGAAACAACAACCCCAGTGTGTCTGTGTGCCTGTATAACCGTCGCAATTTACCACTGTGCCAGAAAGGACTTGATTACTGCCCTCCCTCACCATCTTCCTTCATCGCTGCCCTGAGGTAAAGCTCCACCTGTGGGGAGCTGTTCCACACTCTGCTGCACCCACCATCACCTCAGCGGCTGGCTTGCAGCGCCGGTACCATATTACCGGTAACTACAGGTGGCGTCACGATCCCCTGTAAATAAGCCCTACTCCCATCATCAACGTCCCCTTCAAATGATCACCAGAGCATGGCACCGGGATCCTGTCCACCCGTGATTCCATATTCAGCAGACCCAGTGGCCGAGTACCCCCTTAGCCCTGGCCGCATCAATTCTCTCTCAGAGAACTGGAGAGAAGGGTCAGCTTCATCCTTGTGCTTTCTTTTCTCACAGACTTTCCCTGCAGGAAAGAACTACGATGTAGGAGACAAGGAACTACTGGCTATTATTATGGCTTTTAAGGAGTGGAGGCACCATCTGCAAGGAGACCCACAACAGATCGTAGTGTTGACCATTGCAATTTAGAGTTCCTCTGAACCGCTAGATGCCTTTCACCTCATCAAGCTCGTTGTAATTTATTTTTAAACCAGTTTTTTTTTTGTCATTTCGCACTGTCCAGGTTCCTGTAAAGAGAAGGTCGATGCTGTATCCCGAATCCATGGTGCCGATTCAGTACCTGGAGCCCCATGCAAGACCATTCTATCTGAGATATATATATATATATTCTGTGAAGTAGGGGGGCAGAGTCCCGGGTGTGGAGTAGGGAGGCAGGCCCTCGGGTGTGGAGTAGGGAGGCAGGCCCTCGGGTGTGGAGTAGGGACTTGGGAGTATAGTAGGTAGGCAGGGACTCGGGTGTGTACTATAGAGGCAGTGACTCGGGTGTATAGTAGTGAGGCAGGAACTCGGGTGTATAGTATGGAGGGGGGGGCGTAGCCTGCTGAGCTATGGTATACACGCATCTTACCTCAGCTCCCAAGACCAGAGTAGACGATTGGGATTTGAGTCTATATGGACTCTATTTCCTACACCTAAGCGATAATTTGGCTTCCCTATGTCGCTTGGATCGATTAGAGACTATTTGTGACCTCCTGAGGTGAATTTCCACCTCACAACATCGAGTACCGTAAGTGCTTTCTTGTGGTGAGTGACATTGACAGGTGACGTCATTTTGTGAGATACAATACCTAGCAGACTATGTGACAATTCATCCACCCTTTGCTTTAATTTTCATTGGACATGCAGGTGGCAGCAGATGCAGCACTGTCCCAGACCCAGCAGACTCTATTTTGGCTCCTGAATCTGTCTTATATGATACAGTCTATATAGAGTCTAATGCATGGGTATAATGAGACACATGAGACATACGCTTCTTAAGCAGCTCTTGAATTGCTTCATACAAGTTAGTGCATTAACAGGATAAAGTAAAAGTAGTTGCAGAGTGCAAGGCAAACAACCAAGGACATCAGAGCATTAAAGCATAGCACAAGTCTCAAGGAAAGCATTCAGAGTCTATTACTTTCCTGTCAGATGTTGCTGGCATGCAGGAGGATTCTGTGTCCACAAATGGTTCCAGGCAGAGTGAATCCAGGCTTCAGAGAGCAAGTTACAAACTGGATGCAGACCTCATTCAGGAGCACAGGTAAATCAGCTGAAACTGATTAAAAGGGCAATTGGCAAGGAACAGGGCAGGGACATCAAAGCTGAGGACTCCATATTGTTTGAGGGCAAAAGTCAATGCACAGGACAGGAAACAAGATGGCAGACGACAAGCTGAGGACTCCATATTGGTTGAGGGCCAAAGTCAATGCACATGACAGGAAACAAGATGGCCGACAAAATACACTAAATGCAAAGATAACAACAGATATAGCAAAAAAGACTGAAAACCTTACACACTAGCTAGTGGGAGGGTCCTTTTAACCACTCTTGTGCTTCCTGTCCCTATTAGGGCATGGAGAGGCAACCTCCTATGCTGTTGTGGAAGGTTCCTAGAGAAAGAAAAGAGATAGGTGCTTCATCAGTCTCTCCCTCAGACTTAGACCATCTGATGGATACAGAAATGGGGAGAAAGTCATCACAAAATTTAAGCCCACAAAAACAGACACCAAGATATGAAAAAACCTAGAGAGGATCATAATATAAACATTTAAAGTGGTCAGCCAGTAGACAGGGACTTTCTCCTTGAACTATTCAGGGAATTCAACAGTAAATTGAAAATTGACTTAAACGACATGAAGTCCTCCTTGGCAACTATTATGTCTAGGACCGAGACGACTGAAAAAGAGCTGGCAGACATGACGAAAAAGACCAAAATAATACAAAAAGGCCAAGAGGGACTAAAGCCCCATCACACATAACGAGATCATTAGAGAGATCGTTGGAACGTCACAGGTTTTGTGACATAACAGCGATCTCGCTACGATCTCGCTACCTGTGACACTTAACAGCGATCAGGCCCCTGCTGTGAGATCGCTGATCGTTACAAAGTGCTCTGGTTCATTTTTTGGTCGTTGCGCTCTGGCTGGGCAGCGTGCATCGTTGTGTTTGACACCTTACCAACGACCTCATTGGCGACTGAACTGAGACACATAGGCGTGCATTACGTTGCCTTTTCCATGCCCCCTAAGCTCTGATTGATGATCGCTACAGCGTACTGATTGGTGGCCTTGTTTTAAAAGAAGGCAATGTAGTAGCGATTCCGTACTTAGTTCCTGACCGCGTGCTGGTTGCAGATCGTAGCAGAGTTCTTCGGGCTGTTTGTACTCCGCATTCGTTAATCTGTCCTTTGTTCTGTGACTGCGTCCTCATTTGCGGATCGTAGTAGCGTTCTCTGGTTGTGACTCCTGTTCCTGACTGCGTCCTGGTTTGAGGTTCGTAGTAGCGTTCTCCAGCTGTGACTCCACATAGATTTTGCTGTTTTTCAACTGTTCCTTTGAGACCTGCACGGTAGGTATCGTTTGGGGTCTCAAATGCATTTCCATTTTTACTTTATTTATAGGACACCTACCAATTATCTGCTATCATTGCTCTGGAGGGAGGGAGAAAGGGCTTGGCTTCTGTCTGTATTCATATGCTTATGCATGGGCAGCCCTTTTTTAAAGCGGGTCTAGCCTGCACACACCCACACAGCACGTTTTCTCACATGCTCATGGAATGGAATGCAGTTTTCCATGACATTTCGCATGTACAGTTTTAATAATTGCGTTATTGTTTTGTTGATAATGTTGATGTGAAGCACCCCATGAGAATGGAAGTTTATGGATGTGAAGCACCCCATGAGACCAACTTTTTATGCCTTACCAAAGATCCATAAGGGTCTTCACCCATTGAAGGGTAGACCTATTGTATCAGGCATTGACTCAATCACTCAGAATGCTAGCATATATGTGGACTGCATACTGAGAAAATACTTTACAGCATTACCGTCATATATCCGAGACACTCTTGATTTATTGACAAAATTGGAAGATATTATGGTGGATGAAAATGTTAACTCAGCATCAATAGATGTGGAGGCCCTATATTCAAGCATTCCACATGAAGGGGGTATGGAGGCAGTAAAATTCTACCTGAGTACAAGGGTTACGCAGTTCACCGATCACAGTGAATTTACACTTAGACTCCTTCAATTTATACATAACTACTTCTGCTTCAGCAGGAGGAACTTCCACCAGCTCAGGGGCACAGCAATGGGGAGCTCTTTGGCACCTACCTATGCAAATATGTTCCTGGGCTTGTGGGAGGACACCATAGTGTTTGGAGGAGACCTCACTCAATCTTGGTGGTGCCATTCTGTTGGCGGTATATAGATGATGTGTTCATTTTATGGTCAGGAGGGGAGGAATTATTTAACAATTTTGTTGAATACCTTAACAACAACCGAATCGGCTTGAGGTTTATGTCTAAGTTCCAGAAGACGGAACTTAACTTTTTGGATGTCACTATACAGAAAGAAGCAGACGGCCGTTTGGTGAGCAGAACATATTGGTAGGAAATTGAGAGCAACGATCTACTGCATTGGGAAAGCCACTACCCAAGAATCCTCAAAAGAGGAATCCCTAGGGGTCAGTATCTAAGGATACGTAGAAACTGTTCCTCAGATGAGATGTTCTATAGACAAGCACGAGAACTGAGAGAAAGATTCTTGGAAAGAGGATATCCTCCAAAAATATTAACAGAGGCATTTAATAATGCAGAACAACAACCTAGAGAGTTGTTATTGAGACCAAGATATAGAGAAGAAGAGTCAATAACAAGAATTATAGGGAAATATGACAATAGGTCAAGAGAAATACGGGAAATAATATAAAAAAAATGGCGAATCCTGACTGCAGATCCAGATCTCGAAGAAATAATTCCCCCGACACCAGCCATTACATAAAGAAGAGGAAGGAATATAAAAGAACAACTGGTGCACAGTATGTACGTAGCCCCGAAGATGACAGAAACATGGCTTAAAAACAGACAAACTGGAACATACAGATGCGGAAAATGCATTTTCTGCTAATTTATAAAAATAGGGAAGGAGTTCACCAGCAGGAACACCGGTCAGACTTTTAAGGCATGACACTTCGTGAATTGCAAAACAACAGGGGTAGTGTACCTGTGCACATGCCTGTGCGGGATGGAATATATAGGGAAAACCAAACGAGAATTCAAAAAACAAATCGGGGAACACCTAGGAGACATAAGAAACAGCAGGGATACACCGATATCAAGACATGTAAGACAAGAGCATGGAGGGGATCCAAAATGCTTATCCTTCAGCGGCATCGAGGTAGTGCACCAGTCGACAAGGGAAGGTGATTGGGACCGCCGGATACTACAAAAAGAATCAAGATGAATCCACAGATTGAAAACAGTGACTCCCCTAGGCTTAAATGAGATGCTAACATATACGTGCTTTAGTTAAAAACTATGGAGAAAGCAACACGGTAAGAGGAAAGAGAAGAGAGGAATGTGAAGAAAATATGGCTAAATATCAGATAAAATATAAAGGATCCTCGCTAAAATATGCTCTCCCAAACTAAGAGATGTAAGGGACCTTAAAAAGTCAACCAGGCTCACGGACCCAACGAATGGGGAGAGAGCCTCCATAAAAATTATGGAATTATCCATATAAATAAGGAAAGAAAAATTATCCACCAAAAAGGACAATGGCCCAATCACCATAAGAGTGGTAGAAGAGTTTTCCCCCTTCACCCCCCCTAAAAACCTAAAGGATTAATAGTGCATATTAAATAAGAATAATTAAGTTATATATCACCTATCCCTAAATAGCAGAATTTAGAAAATGGAATGGATCCAGAAAAAAGGGTTCCAAGGGGTCCATACAAACTTGATATTATACACTAGACCAAGGACTGTACAATGCATATATTTTGCAATGCACAGCCTTATATACCAAAGACCTGCATGTAGTGTACTACTGTACAGAAAGAGCTGTCCCCTTCTCAATCTCAAAAATAACATACCCATATGCCACAACTGTATAAACATGTTTATACTCTCTATAGATCACAGCCTCATATACCAAAAATATCGAAAGACCTGCATGTAGTGTACTACTGTACTGAAAGAGCTGTCCCCTTCTCAATCTCAAAATTAACATACCCATATGCCACAACTGTATAAACATGTTTATACTCTCTATAGATCACAGCCCCATATACCAAGATATTGAAAGACCTGCATGTAGCGTACTACTGTACAGAAAGAGCTGTCCCCTTCTCAATCTCAAAAATAACATACCCATATGCCACAATTGTATAAACATGTATATACTCTCTATAAATCTGGAGTACACTAATCCATAAACGTATGGGCATAGTTGCGCCCCTCTGGGGTCAAAAACAGACAGGAATATGCAAGAATTCACTATGGCAACAATGGGGATCGTCGTTACGTTACACGCACATACATCGCTCAGTCGACTCCCCGATGCAGCAATCCAGTGGTCGTATGAGCGATCTACTTATCATCTGTGCACATCGTTAGCAAACAGTCACACAGAAGCCTCGTAAATGATTTAGGGGTAAATGTGGGCGTATTTGTAGGTAAATTGGAGCACATAGGCGTGCTACATGGTTTTGAATCCGCGCCCCTCACTCCATCATTGGTGGCCAGTACTGCGTCCTCATTGGTCAGACGTCCTTGCAAACATGGCGGCCTCATTTTCCGAATGTCCTGTGATGTGCATCTCAATCCATATGTGTAACCACGTTGTGCTATACAAAAAACCTTACATGCCACTACCGAAAGTTAGAAAGCGCCATCCCCCTTGTGCGCCGTGCACAATCAGAACACTTATGCGTTGATGAATGGTTGTTGTTTTTGCGCACCGTAAGGGACTGGCACCCTGTGGCGACCTATCTTTGCGGCATCACTGTTTTGGCTCAAATCGCATACCAAACGCATATGTGTTTGCTATGTGTTATTTAAAATTGTATTGGTTAAAATGTCTTTTTAAATAACGCATGTGTTGTCAAGCGGTATTGTGGGAAAAATGTATGGCAACGCAAAGGAAGCAAAACGCTTCTCAGCATTCATTATTCCAGGGGCCGTAATGTTTTTCACCTTCTGTATTCTGCGTTGCCAACAATTGTGTTGTGCCCAGCATATATGTGGGCCAACATATGTATGTGTGTATTGATTCTGGTTTTCCTAATACACTTTGCTGCAAATAGCAAGTGCTGTGACAAAAATCAGGGCCTTTTGGTTTATACGTTTTTTCTTAAAAACGTACAGTAAGCTGCCTCACCAACTTCACAGTAGGCCCTGGACGAGACTGTCCTAACTCTGTCCCTAGGTGCTATGTTCAAAAACTGTGAGCACTGTCACCACGGCCTTTGGGGAGGTATGTGGGTCCTGGTCCCGCCCGTCTCTCACAGGACCCATAAGCTGGGCCCTTCTGCACTAATAAAACTCTTAGTGCCCACATGCACTAAGACGGAAAATCCTCCGGCTTATGTCACAGACAACAGGTATGTCTGCGACACATAGCTCCCATCAATTAGGCAAAGCCTCGGCCTCTTACAAACATAGTAACTTAGTTTTCCCTAAATCTGGTTTGTATTTTAAAAAAAATTACACCTGTAGCAAATTAAAAAGGGACACATGCCCTGGCTCCAAACCTGAGGCTCAGGACACATCACAAATGTCAAATGAAAAATTACAAATGGCACACTGATAACTACTATAGGTTGTGTTGCCAGCTCACAGCCCCTGGACCATTAAAGTACTGGCAGTACCGGTCCCTAATCTCCTGTGCCTCCTGCCGGCTGCTTCCACGGCCTAATGGCTGTAGTCCTGCCACGTGTGGGGCCTCAGCACGCCAGCCCCCCAACACCACCTCGCCATTGCTGGAGTCAATGTAGTCCATATAGTTTGGTGGGGTGTAGGCCTGGTGATCTCTGCGTCGTAGGAAATTGTGCAGCACACAACAGGCCATAACAACGAGGTCAATAGATTCCAGTTTCATGTTAATGGCCGTGTGGAAAATCCGGAACCGGCTAGCCATAATCCCAAAGGCATTCTCCACCACTCGGCGGGCCCGTGAAAGACGATAGTTAAAAATGCGTTGTGGTGGAGTAAGATGCCTCTGGGGATACGGTTTAAGCAAATTGGGATGGAGTGGGAACGCCTCATCCGCCAGGAAGACGAAGTTTAGGTTTTCACAGGTGACATTTGTGGGAGGCAAATTGAGGCGGCCATTTTTCAGCTTTTGGCCAAAAGTTGATTGGTCAAAGACACCGCCATCTGAAACACGCCCATTTGTTCCCACTGACACATACATAAATTCGTAGTTGGCGTTCACCACCGCCAACAACACAAGGCTAAAATAGCCTTTGTAGTTAAAAAAAAAAAGAGCCACTGTTGTGTGGTTGGCTGATTCTAATATGTTTTCCGTCTATGGCACCCCCACAGTTCGGATATTGCCACTTATGGCTGAATTCGGCGGCAGTGGCTAGCCATTCGGCTGGGTTTTGGGGCAAGCGCATGTATGTGGGAGCAAGACAGCGCAGTATAGCCTCACAGGTCTCCGGTATCACTTGGCTAAGGAGGGGACGCGACATAGCGGAGGAGTATTCTAAGTCCTGCATGCTGCGCCCTGTGGCGAGAAAGCGGCCAACCTCTCCTCCGCAGGGACTGCTGGACGCATTACTGTATCTTGCCGGGAAATGAGCGGGGTAACTGCATCCAGCAGGAATTGAAAGGACTCCTGTGACATCCTCAGAAAATTCTGGAAGTCCCGGGGAAAGTATTGGCGAAGTTGGTGCACAAGGCGAATGTGTGAATGTTGATTGCGCTGCTGAAGCCACTCCCTGGTCCAGATGCGTCGTGGTCTCCTCCTGCGGATCTCCTGCCTCTCCTCCACCAGAAATGCAGCCCCCACCACGGCACGTTCCTCAGGATTCATGCTGTTTAGAGGCCAAATGATGTTAAAAACGATCACTACGCAGAAATGTGTTTTGTCTTAAATTTGAGCAGTAAAAAAGGGGCCACTACTGAGCATGACATTGCAGAAATATGTACTGTTGCACAACACATGTGGAAATCATGTGCTCAAAACCAAAAACACATTCAGGATTAATGAAGGCGTCGAGTAATTCAACATGTGGAAAATGCCAAAATGGCTTTAACCCAAAAAAAGCCAGTCCAAACCAAGGGTACAGACACATCTAGCTCCCAACCAACATCACACTTTCTACAGCATTAAAGCGAAGCCCAAATACATCACACACATGGAGGACGATTTGTATGGTGAAAATAACAGGACAGAAAAACAATAAAACTCACATGCACTGGTCGCTCACATGGGTGTCACTCAAATGTCAAGGCAACAAAAAGATGAAGATTATCCTGATGTAAATAATCCAAGAGTGCAATGCTGTATTTAGCAAAGTTGCCTACACAAATAACAGAAAGAAAGCACTTTTCAAGATAGCATATACGGCAGATGGGTGGACTGAACAGAAAACCGGTCATATCCATTTTGACAACGCTATAGTGTCCCCCATTGCCAATGTTTGACATGCGGAATAACAAAATACATACCGGCGACAACTCTGCAGCAAGTACATGTTTGTGCAAACGTCGCGTCAATATATACTTACAACATCCAATCACAAGGCGAAGCGTCCTCCAAACAGGCGTGCCTCCTCGGCGCAAGACCACACCCCACCACGATGTAACGTCCTCCAAACAGGCGTGGGTCCAGCATTGTCAAACATCCAACGCCGAGGCAAAGTTAGACAGCAGGCGTGTCTCCAAGCGCTGGACCACACCCAACGCAGACGTTACGTCCTCCAACAGGCGTGGCACTTGCGATGCATATGCATATCGCACCTGTGATAATCAAACAGCAATAGCTTCAATTAGGATAAATAGTGCATTGTCAACATGTGTGGCTTACCTGCTCTTTTGTGCGTCCCTTCACACTTGTGAATTGGAACAGACAGCTACCAGCATAATTTTCCCTTTGGACACTGTGTCTTCTAAAGACAAGGTATGTTCAGATTAGTAGATGAGACAGACACATCTAAATGCTGTTTATTATATTGTAGTCCTGCAACACATTTGGATTGTCACTGTCACAATAGCACACATCCATGTGAGTTAAACAAGAATCTTGGTTGAAGCAAGGCTGCTGATGTGTTTTTGACCATCGTCATTTTACATTGATCATGTTTGCAGACTTGTCATCCTGTGGATGTGAGTTTAACATAGTTTTAACCATGGGCCCCTCTGATGCGTACTGAATTGTATTTATTTTGTATTGCAGATGCCCCGCCCAAATCATGATTTTGTGCCGCCTTCATTGAAGCGTACAGGGCAAACCCATGTTTATGGCAAACGAGAAGCGCGGCGTACAACAACAGGGCCCTCAGACTAGCGGCGTATCATAAGCTTCTGGAGGTCTGTCACCAACATATGCCTGGCCAACAGCTGGATGTTGAGTTTGTGCGCCGAAAAATTCAATCGTTGAAAACAGTATTCAAGAAGGAGCATGATAAGGTTAACGATTCCAGAAGGTCAGGAATGGCTGCTGATCAGGTGTATGTACCCACCCTGTGGTACTATGAGCTGATGCTCTTCACTCTCGATCAGCAGGAGCCCGGCCAATGTTAGGGAGTGAGAGCTTCTGCCAGCCACCACAGGCCAATGCGGAAGTTTCCGGCGACCAACAAGATGTAAGTCTGTGACCTATGCCACTAATAACACAATTCTCACACCATACACATTTTTGAGGGATTTAATCTCCTTGTTTTGAAGTTTGTGAAGCCAAAACTCCCCCAGAATGGGCTCCCAACTTTCTGGAGCCCGTTTACAGCAAGTTAATTTGTATCCATAACTCCTTTCACACACAACGAGTGTGTGTTGTCTTATTGTCCCAACCTTTAATGCCCTGTCAGGACATGTTTGCAGGACATCTGTCACAGTGTGGGGTAGTGACATACATGTACCTTTCTCCTAACTTTATAAAATGTAATAATCACTTTACTGCTATGTTTCATGACCTGTTATGCATTTCCACATGTAGGATCCGCTTGAAGGCCCATGATCACCCATGAACCCACAGGACACACCGTCCGATGGGACCGTTCAGGAGGCAGGATCATCGGCAAACCCATCTTCTCTGCCACTTACACGTTCCCGGGCCCGGCCAAGAAACCCACCGGCGTCCACACCCAACGAAATGATGACCCTGGCACAACAGGTTTTGCAGCAGCACGTCCGGGAACCCCAATGTGCTTTTGCTGGGCTGGTCAATGAAAGGCTACCATCCCTCGACCCTGACCAAAGAGTCCATGCGGAGCGGGTCATGCTCCAGGTCATGGAACAGGCACGGTTGGGGACCCTGACTGCCGCCTCCAGTTTCCCTGCTCCCATTCCCCAGCCACCCAGCAACCTACAGGCCTGGCAGTACCATGGCCCTCCGCATTACTCCCCTGGGCGGACATCTGGCCGAGGACATTACATGGCTCAGCGAAGCAGGGGTGGTTATTTTGCCAATCTACGGGCCGACCCCAGCTTCCACCCTGAAGAGCAATTTGGTGATGAGCCACATTATCACGATTTATAGTTTTTGTTATCTTTTTTGTTTGGTATGCTCTTTTTTTCCCTTTGTGTTTGGCCAACAACAAAGTGTGCCTTATTTTAATTTTGTACCCAGATTATGCTTTAGCTTTTTACTTTGTGTTATAGTGTCACTTTTTTGTTTTCAGACTAATGGACGGATGTTCCAAAATCTTTGTTTAGAAAATTAAAATTTGTGGACACACTCGGTAAATATGTTGTCCGTGATTGTTGCATTCTGTGTTTTTGGAAAGGCATCATTGTTGGACGGTCAGCATATATCCCACATGCTGTATGTCGCACTACCTTCATATGTAGAGGGGCCGTATACTTAAATGTTGGGTCTTCAGCAGTAGCCTTCACTAATTAGAGGTTCACCCAAAAGAACTCCGAGGTGGCCTTAACATCATTGTATTTTTGGTCAACATTGTAAAGACTTATTGTGGGTGGAGTGGCCAGCTGTAAGATCTCGACGGAGTGAACACCCATTGTTGGTGATGGGGTAAGGTCATTTCCAAACTATAATCATCCGTTTCCATAAAAAGGATGTGTGTTTGCTTTGTGGACATAAGGCATGCTCACAATGTGGAGCTTGTGTTAGAACATGTGTTTTTGACCCCTTCCTCTGGCTCAACCTGTTAAGGCAATGTGTTGACCTTGATGGGCTTAAAGTCCACCTTTAACCTCCCATAATCGGTACATATAGGTGTGCTTAGATAAAGGGAAAGACATAAAGATTTTGCACAACATTTTATTGATAATTCAAAATGTGGCATACCGTGCACACAAAGTACACCTTGATGTTTGAGTGTAGGAAGAACCCCTACTCACTTGTGATGGTCCAAATGTTGGACACTATAAGAAAAGAGGCCAACGGGGTAGCCCAAATACACTACCTATGGTCCAAATGTTGAACACTATAAGAAAAGAGGCCAACGGGGTAGCCCAAACACACTACCTATGGTCCAAATGTTGGACACTATAAGAAAAGAGCCCAACAGGGCAAAAACAAAAAAATAAAAACAATGCCAACATGGCAAGAAACCAGTTTTTGTGTCCAACATGGACAACAGTCCTTCATGTCCGGATGGACCATTACAGGGTCCCATTCCCTCCCACTCATGGGAGCCCACCATGTCGTTGCTGGAGGGCAGCCAGCATCTCACGTAACCGGCCCAGCTCGTGGAGATGGCGCTCAAGGGCCGAGTGGAGCTGGGTTACGAAGTCGTAGTGTGCCCGGATCACATCCTCAAGAGTAGGGACACCTGTATTGTGATGAAGAACACTTTCAAAATCCAAAAGGCCATGGGACGGTTTTGGAAAGTTCTAATTGAACTATGCTACTTACCTTCGTGCTCGACATCCTCACCACTATCAGGGTGGATGGGGAGGCACTCAGACTCCACCAGGCTGAGCCTGCATGTTCGCCATCTGCACAAACATTTGAGAAATCAAACAATTTAGACCCTCCAAAAAAAAGGAGTGAGGATAAACACAACAAGAACTCTAGTATGCAGGGCGTAGGCCCCACAAATACACACTTACCACCATAATCTGTCAAGTCTGGGTCCCTATCCTCCTGAGCCCTCTCCTCCTCCGCAGGGCCTGTTGGGGAGCGCACCTCGTCCTCCGCCGGCTCGGGGGACATGGCCACCCCTGGGCTGGGCACAGAGCTTGAAATTGTGGGAGGTGGTGTAACGGCCGGGCTGGGGCTCTGTGGCCAGATAACGTGCCCTGGTGGCAAAAGAGGCCCAGGGCTTGACGGGGGCCCATCATCCCTCCAAGGTGCTTCTGGTTGCTCCAAGGCCTCCTGTGTCCATGGTGGGGATGGGAGCTCGTAATCGTCCTCCATCCAGTCCTCCGACCATGCTGCCTCCGGAACCTCCTCCTCCTCATTCCTCGGGGGCGAGGGTGTCCCTGCTGCCTGCTGGTGCGGTGGGTTCTGCGGGCCACCTGCGGGTGGGGCAGGGTGTCCATCTTCTTTGGAAGATGATTCCTCCGCATCTGGATTTGGAAGCACAATGTCAAAGTTTTTAGGACAAAGGTTAACAACATTGTTGTCTAACCTCTTCATTGTGTGCCTATTGTCTTTCCCCCATTAACAAATATGCTACAAGGTCATGTTGGATGCATAGACTCATGTTGTATGCTTGTAATGTGGGTCAGACACAGTATCTTTAATGACAGGAGGGCCACTACACTGCCAAGATATGTTGGCTTGTGGGCAAACGCACAAACACATGCTCGGTGTATGTGTGTTGTATTTTCGGTTGCCCCATTAGCCAATGTGGTTTGCTCCATGGCTGCATAGACCTTTTTTGGACGTACTATTGATGTTATGGTTCAAACATCAGGCTGTGTCTATATTGGACCCTGTGTAGGGTGCAACATCTGTGGGGCAGTGTCGCATGTGTGAGCTTTAGATGGTAAATTTTTTTGGGATCAACTTAGAAAATAGGGAGTCATGTTTGCCTAATTTCACACAAGGATTTGTTACAAGCCGATGTAGTCCCATAAAAATCGAACAGCAGCGGCCAGATTTTGTGACCCATGCAGCCCTATGGCCATTGGGACAAATTGGATGTGCACTAAATGCCATCCGATTTGGTCCAAGCCAATTCTGTCAGTTTTTAAAATTGGTGCAACAATTGGAGCATGCTCAGATGTTTGACCCCCCCCAAAAAGCGGACCAAATTTGCAATGACCAAATATGATGCCATTTAGTGCACAGCCAATATGGTCGGATGCCCATAGGGCTGCATGTGGCCATAATCGGATCCAAGGCTGTTTGATTTTTATCGAACACCATCGGCTTGGCAAATATTGTAGTCTGAAACCAGCATAACATGGGGCCCTATGGAGCAGGTTCCGAGAATACATTGGCTGTCTCCTTGTACCCGATTTTACTGTACTGACCCTGCTCAGTACAGTAAAACTGCTCCTAACTGGAATGCCAGTGTTTAGCAAATTATCAATATTTATGCTCACCTCTACCCGAGCCCCCGCCATTTCCCGCCGTCTCCCGGTTTCTACAGAGGTGTTCTACTGCAGTACAGCACCTGCGGTGATGTCACAGTCACGTGACCGCAGTTTACCATGGTGTAACGTGCGGACATGTGACTGTGACATCACCGCAGGTCCTGTACAGATGAAGAAGACCTCTGCAGAAACCAGGAGCCGGCGGGAACCGGCAGGGGCTCGGGGAGCAGTGAGAAGACAATGATTTTATTTATTAATTCAGGAGGACAGGGGAAAGGAGGGGAAGTACTGGGGACATGAGGGGCCCACACACGGAAGAAGAGGGGGGGACACAGGGGACATGAGGGGGTCACACACAGGGGTGAACAGGGGGGACAAGAGGGGTGATGAGGGGTAAACACAGGGGTGATGAGGGGGAGCACCAGGGAAAAATAGCTGGGACAGTGACATCAACTGATCCTGCCGAATGTCGGATGTGATTGCTATTTTGTATCCAATTGCAGGGATCAGTTAGATCCGATGCTGTCCGATTTATATCGGTCAGCATCGGTGGTTTCTAAATCGAAGTTTGAAAGTAGCCTTAGGCATAAATATAGTGAGGTTATGCCTGAGTCCAGCGTCACAATTTGTGCTGCACATGACTTTGGCCTATTCCTGTTTGGGTGTAAAGCACCAGGCAATGCACATTGTTGTCACATCCACATGGTGGGTCCAAACACAGTTAACAAATGTGGGGTGATGAACATTAATTTGGGATTGGTCCTTTGCAAAATGTGCGTCAATTCGCAGTCTGCCAAAGTTTTTGTTTTAGAGGGAGGCTTAATGCAGAATGGCAAAGGAAGGGAGTGTACAGTCCCCTGGACTATATGTCACCTGTACTCCCCAGTCCATCCCCTTCCCATGCTGCCTGTGACCTGCAGTGAATTGCTTGAAACATCCAGACTGAAGATTGACACTCATATAAGGTAATGATTATAATTTTGATGGACAACCTTTAGGAGGTTGGACGACCAGGCCGAACTGTAGGCCCTGCCTCCAAATTAGGTCGAATATATGCTACCACATTGGCAGGGACAGGCCGGGGACCACACTCTCCTTGTAATATGTTTGGAGACATTGCTTTGTATTTTGCTACATGTACATGTGCAGGTGTGTGTTTGGATCCAACAATTACTCACCACGCAGCCGGGCAATCCGGCACGGATGTCCACAATGCGGCCCGGGCATTTATATTTAAGATCCGCGATCTTGTGCTGGATTGCCTTCACATCCCTCTCAACACACAGCTGGGAAAGCAGGGCACGCTGGATCTTCCGCACAGTGCTGCGGTTGCGCAGCCTGGGGTGCCGGTGGGGGTGGTGGCCCCAATAATCCAAACGATCACAATGATCGATTAAGATCATGAGCTCCGCCATCCCCCACGTGGCAGCGCGGTGTGTGCCGGCCATGACTGAGCTGCAATGTGCATGGGAGGAGCTAGCACCTTGCAGGCGGAATGAAACTGAAACCAACTTCATTCCGTCAGGACGGCCCCTTGCATGACGTTACAAAATTTAAAGGCGCCCTACGCGGCGTGACACGCCAATAACCACTTCTGCGGCACCTATGGGACAATATCCCATGGGCGTGGCGTAACGCCGCGTTGTGTGTGCCGTGTCTGGCAATATTGTTTGGGTGTATGGGAAGGTGAACACTATAGCAGGCTCATGTACCACGCCGGTTGTTTTATCAGGTTGCCAAACTTGTGTGGGCCCGTAAATTGAAAATGACAATGTGTGATCGTGCTGACGACGCCTATGTGTGGTGCTGAAGACAGCTCTTCCAAAATGGCGCCCTGTGAAGAGAGCCAATGGTAACGCAAGAGCTTCCACCAATGAGAGCTGATGTAGCGCCAGCCAATCCGAACGCATGAAGGTTAACAAATCACAACTGAGGAGGCGAGACACTGAGAAATTCCTGCCACGCCTACGTGCTAGCTTTCGGCACCGCACAGGTCACAACGTGTACACGATATCGGTTGTTTAGACACGTTGATTCTGTTTATCTAATGACTCGACATCGTGTGTTATGAGGTCCGGATCTCATATCTCGATCTAACGATTTGATCATTTCTCGTTGGTCATGTCGTGCGGTTACACGCATAGACATCGTTCGAGCGATGTGTAATCGGGCACGTTCAAGCGATATCTAGCTATATACCGTTGCGTGTGACGGCCGCCTAATATTAACAAATGGTGTGATCTGCCTGGGGAACAGGTACAGATTAGAGAAGACCAGGCTAAGGAAAGCATAAGGACTGTGATGTGCAGATAAGAAGGGAAGATGCCAGTGGGTGATACTGAGGAACCCCAGTGGTATAGTAACCCTTCATTTTACATGGGAATTACTGTTATTAATAAAAGTAGAAAGAGGGATGGACAGGAGAAGTTAGCATAATTTGTTTGATTTAGATAAGAATGCTAACAATATATAGGGACAATGAGTACGGTAACAATAAAACATGGGATGTCTAACATGATATGGGATTTTTTGTGGAGAACTAGAACAATATCTTGTTTATAGATTAAAATGGGGGTGGGTATATATGAATTATATATATGTAAATTACCTAGAAAAAGGGTTAGGGAGATAAAGGAGAGATGTAATAAAGAGGTCACAACAAGACTCTGATATTTTTTAGGACAGGAGAAACCACCGGGAGTAAACAAGAGGACATCACCTTAGGGGTGTTTTGAAGGAATTAAACCAGGTAACACCCTACCCCTAATCTCTATAGATAATCACCAGTTTAGCGCTTCCGGCCACTGTGCCGCTATGGAGCAAGGGCGCCTGCGCTAAACTGCCGATTATGCCTGCCTACCCCGGAAGCGCCGCCATATTGCGACACCCATGCCGCTGCCTGCCGCCGCCTCCCTGCAGGCTCCCCACACCGCACACCCCCGCACGCTGCTGCCTCCTCCACCTCTCTGATGCTGCCGCCGCCCTCTGTCTCCAGGCCCGCCGCCCGCCGGCCCCCGCAGCCACGGTAAGCCACATTACACAAGGGCCCGCCGCAGCCCGGGGGAGCCTTATTACTGAAGAGGCCGCCGGCACCATCAGCGGCCCCCTTCATCACACAAGATGCCCGCCGCTGCGTAGGAGGAGGAGGACATAGGAGTCTGGAGGAGGACACAGGAGTCTGGCCCTCAGAACCAGAACCTCCTCTTACATCGTCTTCATAAGAAGGGTCTGGAGGAGGAGGACAGAGGAGTCTGCAGGAGGACAAAGGAGTCTGGAGAAGGAGGAGGACACAGGAGCATGGAGGGAGAAAGAGGTCACAGGAGCATGGAGGGAGGAAGAGGACAGAGGAGCATGGAGGGAGGAAGAGGACAGAGGAGTCTGGAGGGAGAAAGAGGTCAGAGGAGTCTGCAGGGAGGAGGAGGACAGAACAATCTGGAGGGAGGAGGAGGACAGAACAATCTGGAGGGAGGAGGAGGACAGAGGAGTCTGGAGTGAGGAGGAGGACAGACGAGTCTGGGCCTCAGAACCAGAACCTCCATCACACAAGATGCCCGCCGCTGCGCCCCTCGCTCTCATGCCGCCGCCACCGCCGCACTCTCATTCCAGCCTGCAAGCCCGCCGCCCTGCAGTCTGATACCACCACCCCCCTCCTCAACTAACCTTACAGGCCCAGCGGGCTAACATCTGCAACACTGCCCCTGCCACTGCTCACCCACACTCACCCTCCATAGCCGTCCCAACTCACCCACACTGCCCCGGCTCACTCCTCTTACCCCCCGTATCTCATCACTCCTTACCCCTCTCACCCCCTCCCCTCCCCAACTGCCCACAATCACCCACACTGCCCCTGCTTAGCCCCACCCAAATCACCCACACTGCCCCTGCTCATGCCCCCACTCACCCCACACTGCTGCTCTTTATGCCTTTCACCTCCCCACACTCACGGCCCCAATGCCAAACAGCCCGCCCCCCATCTTCATGTCACCCCACTCCCGATGCGATAGCATCGGGCCTTTTTACTAGTGATATCATAAAGATCACTTAAGATATAGCACAAAAACAATCACAAGATCGTTTATGTATGCTATGTATCTAAAAACAGAACCAGAAGTGATCGGGATACCTGGGACGATGCAAACTCTCATGATGGAAGGAGATCTGAGATTATCTGAAATACATACCTAGCAAACCGATTGGGAACTTAAGGACCTGAGGGTATGATGACAGTTTTGAAAAATATAAACAAATCTTTCCTAACGTCACTAACTCGGGTGAATTAACAGTTAATATATGTAGATGCACCATAGGACAATGGAATTATAAGGGAATGATTATACAGACACAACCCTATTGAAAGGGAATTTCACTCAGTCCTCCCTATCCTTTCCACAGATCCCTGTCCCAAAAAAACCCAAAAGGAAGAAACAATCACACTTAGTCCTGTATACTGCACATTAAGGGACTATATCACTCGGACGGCATTGGGTCTTTGACTCACAAATACGGTGGAGTGTCACATCTTATCAGGACACCCGCCATTTCTTCTAATCCAGACTTATACAAGCCCCTGATGAGTCTCTATATCAAAATGGAGATGAAACGCGTAGGAATGAAATGCGTAGGGAAAGGGCAATAAACCACATTGATGGTTAAGGAAACAAGAGAAGAGGGGGCGTGTCCTGCGCTGAAGCATGCAGGTCGCACTATAGGAGAGCTCCGCCGGTGGAGGCCGTAAATCCGGTGTTTAACGGCGCCCTGCAACTACTGCTGGCCCCTGTGCTACCGGAGTCTACCCCCTAACTGCCCAGGAATGCCGAGATCTAACACCTGGAGCCGTAGCACCACACAGAAGCTCACGGACGTCTTCCACGATGTTAATGTGGAGATGAGGGCAGTGAAAGCCACTATATATGACCTGGAGGACAAACTGAGAAGAGGCAACGTTAAGATAAGGGGCATTGCAGAAGAGTAGGGTCTGTTACAGACTGTGCAGCCTTTCCTGTCCCTAATTCTCCCGGAGGCTCCCGCTGCAGACCTGGGGATAGAGAAGATATATCGTCTCCCCAGATCCCCCCGCGTTAACCGTGAAGTCCCGAGGGACGTTATGGTTCACCTAACAACCCCCAGGCTGAGAGACTTCCTAATGCAATCCCTACGCAAGCTCCCTTTAACGGCTGCCCCATATGACTCTTGGTCCTTATATCCAGACCTCTGCCTGGGCACCCTGGCGAAATGAAGGGAATTCGCGCCCTATTGTGCCATCCTACGAGACCGCGCCACCCAGTACGCCTGGGGCTCGCCGGTGAGCGTGTCCTTCAGGCACAGGGGTTCACGGCACTCCTTTTCCTCCCCCTCCATGTTACGAGCGGCCTTGAAAGAGTGGTATGATGCCCCCCTCCAACTCCAACTCGACGACTGCCAGCCCTAGAGATCGCCGCGACCGAGTGGGGTCCTCCGGAGTTGCAGGGACCAAGTGACGGTTTTGGCACCTGGATGGCCGACCCCTGCCTGCTGGACCTTTCCTTTTCCCCTATTGGGATACCCCGGCCACCCTGAGCTCGGTTTGCCCCTCCTCCTCCCCACTGACCTCTGACCTCACTCCCTCTCCTCCCCCAGGTTCCCGGGGGTCCCATCCCCCTACTCCCTTTCCCTGGTGTGACCCTTTGTTTGTCTTCCCCTGGAGAGGCAGGTGTGGCGCCTGACCTGCGGCGATGAATCTGAAGGTTGTGTCCATGAATGTAAGGGGTCTAAACTCTCCGGCTAAGCGGTTATTCTTGTGGAGGGAAGCACAGCGGATGCGAGCGGACGTAATTTGTGTGCAAGAATCCCATTTACTAGAGGGAGACAAACAGAGGCTGCGCCAGCCCAGGTATCCCCATGTCTTCTTCTCCAATTGTGACTGAAAGAAGGCGGGGGTCTGTATAATGGTGAGTGCCTCCCTCCAATTTGTGTGTAGAAGGATTGTCTCGGATGACGCTGGCAGGTACCTGATCCTGGTCTGTGAGGTCTCTGAGGTCGTTTTTACTCTGGTCACCATCTACGCACCCAATGTAGGGCAGAGGAGATTTTTAAGGGCCCTTTTTACAAAGCTGAGGATGGAATACGAGGGCCATTTGGTAATGTGCGGGGATTTAATTGCTGTCATGGAACCCCGCCTGGACTCCTCGGCCCCCTCGGCCAAGCCGCGGAGCGGCCTTCTCCCCCTAACCCGGGAATTCCGCCTCCACGACATTTGGCGCTACTTACACGCAGAAGAGAGGGACTATACCTTTCACTCCGGCCCCCACGGCTCCTACTCCAGGATAGATTTCTTCCTGGTAGATGATGGGGCCCTGGAATGGTGCCGGAGGTCTGAGGTGGGTGTCATCACCTGGTCAGACCACGCGCCGGTGTGGAACGCCTGTGCCGCTGGCGATTGGGCCCTGACCTCCTCCTAGACCCCTCCTTAAGGGAGGCGATAGACACTAACATTAAATCATTTTTTGAGATCAATGACACCGGAGACATCAAGGATGGAACCCTCTGGGCCTCACATAAAGCGGTACTGAGGGGGCTCCTCCTCCTGAGGGCTTAGCAGCGTAAACGTGCCAGAGACAGGCAGAGGAGAGAGTGGGAGGACCAGATCCAGTCACTAGAAGCTCTGAACAAGGCCAGCCCTGATCGGGGTCTTATGTCCCAGATCCTGGCTGTACGCACCCAACTTCGCGCCTTACTTTTACGCCAATACGAGGTGGGACTCCGCAAACTGAAAACCCGCTACTATGAACTCGGAGACAGAGCGAGCAGATTGCTGGCCAGACGACTGACGAAACGTACAGCGCAGACGGCAGTGACGGGATTGCAGGATCCGGGTGGAAAGCTAGTTAGAGACCCGCGTCAGATAGTAGAGGCCTTCTCTGCGTACTATGCACAACTGTATAATCTCAAACTAGACCCAGAGACTGTGCAGCCCTCAGTGGACTGTATAGACGATTTTCTTGCCAAATTGCATTTACCCTCGCTGTCGCATGTGGCTCTAGACGCTCTTAACGCGCCGTTCACACAGGGAGAGGTACTCAAGGTCACTTTGAAATCGGGCTCCACTCCGGGGCCCGATGGTTTCATTAATGAGTATTACAAGGCGTTCGGCCCCTCCTTGGCCCCTTATCTGCTCCGATTGTTCGGTGGCTGGAGGTCGTCTGGATCCATTCCGAAGGAGGCTCTGGAAGCGGCAATAGTCATGACTCCCAAACCAGGAAAGCCCCCTGAGCTCCACGGGAGCTACCCGCCGATCTCGCTACTGAACACTGATCTTAAAATTTACTCTGAACTACTGGCGATGAGGTTGGCCGAGGTGGTCCTGGAGTTGGTAGGCCCGGATCGGGTGGGCTTTGTGGTTCGACGTCAGGTCAGGGACGGCACGAGGAGAATGCTGAACCTCATTGAGCTTGCAGAGAGGGGGGTGCCCCCAGTGCATTCCTGTCTCTAGATGCGGAGAAGGCATTTGACAGGGTGCACTGGGGTTACCTCGACAGGGCCATGCAGAAATTTGGGCTGGATGGCCCGTTCCTCACGGCCATCCTGAGTTTGTACTCTAACCCCTCTGCAAGAGTCTTCTCCTCGGGCTACCTTTCAGAACCGTTTGATATAACCAATGGGACGAGACAGGGCTGTCCGCTGTCCCCTTTGATTTATGTCCTGGCGATTGAGCCGCTCGCCGCAGCTGTTCGGGCCGATCCTAGCATCTCAGGGATACAGGTGGGGGACAGGCATCACACTGTGGGCCTGTACACAGATGATGTCATCGTCTCGTGCACCTCACCTGAAGTATCCCTCCCGAGAGTGCTCTCTTTGCTGGAATCATATGGAGCAATTTCGTACTATAAACTGAACGCTTCTAAATCTCTGGTGTACCCAGTTAATATCCCTCAGGAGGAGGCTCTGAGCCTGTCGGCCTCTCTCCCTTTTCAGTGGTCACCCAAGGGTATCCCTTACCTTGGGATTATTTTGTGCCCGGTGGGGGAGGTGGTCAAGAGAAACATAGATACTTTGTTGAGTTCACTGAGCGGGGCCTCAGACCCACAGACCCTGCAGTCCTTGTCGTGGGATGCAAGAATCCAGGCCTTTTGGATGTCTTGGCTGCCCAGACTCTTATATCTCTTCAGATGTGTACCACTGGTCATCCCCTCGCGTCTCCTGACTCGGATCCAGCGAGCAGTGGATGGATACGTATGGGCAGGCAAGAGGCCGCGGGTCCAAAGGAAGGTGATGTTTAAGAAATGGAGGGGCGGTGGCATGGGAGTCCCGGACGTAGCGGCTTACTATAGGGCCGCCCTCTTGGAGGCCCTTGGTGCATGGTGGGCTGACCGGGATGACCCTGGTTGGGCACAGATCGAGGCGGCGCAACTGCCGGGAGACTCTTTGAGGTGCTTTTTGACTGCGGATGCGCTTAGACCCACCAGACCTAGACGCTCCCTGGCGACGATCGACGCTCTCCTGCGGGCCTGGAGACGAACGCCGAAAGAGTGGAGGATGTTTGCACCAGCGGAGATTCCGCTCGGGGCCCTTCGGGTCCACATTCCGTCCCTGCGGCTAACGCAGTGGGCGGACGGTGGACTGAACACTGGCGGACCTCTTGGGGCCCTCGGGAATCTTGTCTACTGAAGATTTTTTACAGCGCCACCCAACCATGGGTAGCTCCTATTTTCAACTGTGCCAGGTCTCGCACCTCCTCTCCACAGGTGGGATTAAGGTGTGTTGGTCTGCCCCTTTTCCTTCCCCCATGAGAGCGGTCTTGGGACTATCCCCTGGCGGGGCGGGAGGTCTTGCGAACCTGTACGCGGGGTTAGTGAACGACGACAGGGGCATTACGCTTCCGTACAGGCCTAGATGGGAAGTAGATTTAAACTTTACGGCGGATATCGAAGACTGGGAGGGAGCTATTCGATGTGTGACGGGTGCAACAAAGTGCATTAACCACCTCGAGCAGCTCAAGAAACTCCACTTACATTGGTACCTGACACCGGCCAGATTAGCTAGATTTGGCGGGGACGCCCCGTCCCTGTGCTGGAGGAACTGCGGTCACAAGGGCACGCTCGTCCACATGTTGTGGACGTGCCCCAAAATTTCACAGTTTAGGACCCTCGTCGAGGGCCTTTTGAAATCCATTTTGGATACTTTTGTCCCCCTCACACCACAGATGGCCTTGCTACACATCGGAGTGGAGGCCTTGCCACCGGTCCCCCCGCCGCGCGGCTACATTTGTCCTCATAGCCGCGAGACAGTGCGTCTCGGCGGTGTGGAAATCCCCCTCTCCCCCTGTGATGAGTGACCTCACAGCCAGACTAAATACGATCTTCACCCACGAATACTACCTAGCCCTGGAGGCAGCTCACAGACGTTATGTCGGAGAGGCATGGGAGTGCTGGGCTCAGCACCCCTTGGCGGTCCCTATCCCCCCTCAGCATTGACGGTACCCTTACGGTTTACCTCATTGCTCGAGACGCTACGGCCTGTCCCTCTCCTAAGCCTTCCCTTATGTTTCCTTCCCCTCCCTCCCCCCCCTCCCCCTGTACCTATCCCCTTCCTCCTACTGGACCCCCCCTTTTTTTTTTCTGTAATTTTCTGTCCTTCCTTTTTATCACCATACCCCGAGTTTGTCGGATGACTCTCTCGCCGACTCACGCAATGTTTATGCGTGGGCTCGTTATGGGTGAAACTGCTGTTTAAGTGTGTACACGAAATTTTCTGAATAAAAACATTTATGACAAAAAGGAAACAAGAGAATATCGAATATAACCTCAACAAGCACAAAGGACTTATGAAGAGACACACCTTTGACACAGTCAGGTTTTGACAGACATACACATAACCTGATCTAACCGTAGGGTCAATTGCACACCAGATATTGGTGAAAGATATATATGTGGCGCCCTGCCAACGCAGGTAACCACATATCTCTCTGCTGCACAGCTGGGTTTCCACAGTAAGTATTACTACAAACAACACCTTCCATCCCAGCACAGTAGGGGGAGCTCAACCTGCTGCTCTTAAGCAGGATCCCCTATAAATACTGCTGCTGGGGGTGGAGTTAGTCAGAGTGTAGCAGACGCTAGAAGAGCTGCAGGAGAAGTCTGGTGCTGGTGCCACGAGTAGGCCCAGGCCAGAGACACAGACTAACAGAACCCACCAACCTAAGTGGGACTGAAGGCTGGGAGCCTGGAGGAAGAAACAGAGAAAGGGGAGCAAGCAGCTGAGATCGCAAAGTTCACCCCAGAAGAGAGGCCGGATATTGGGGATCCTCAACAGTGGAGAACTCCAAGTCCCACTGGAAACCCCTTGGCACAGAGGAAGCTTCAGCTACCCGGTCTCATGAGTCACAGAGAGGGAGCCAAGACTAGCAGGGCGCTGCAGTTCGGAGAAAAGGTTGTCCCGGAGACCGCACAGGAGAGTGAAAGAGAGAGTTACAGAAGAAGAGAGTGGAGGCACGTCCAGATTTAACAGACTGTGCTTCACACACACACAGAGGAGGAGGCCTTATACCCACTTGCTGTGGGAGCCCACTGTGCAGCCCAGCTACATGTCACTGCTTTGGGACATTTGCCTGCAAAACACCAGTAAAAGGTAAAGAGACTTTGGCTGCGTTTGTGCATTCTTTCCTATCGCCCACCGTGTCCCATCCTATAGACTTTCCCTATAACACTTCCGGCTCTGCTGCATCCTGCCCACCCTCAGCACTCTGCTCTGGAGGTCCCAGTCCTGCCTGCAGGGACTATCCCATCTCAGCTGCAATCCCACCGACCGCCAGAGGACTGTAGCGGTGCTGGTGACCCCTCACCAGTCACAGCAGGTGGCGTCACGAAGACAACTTGTAAATAAAGTCCCTGTAAATAACCCTTTTTTCAATGACCCACAGGGCCACAGCCTCGGGCAGCCACCCGTGACATCCCCGAGACCGTAACCGAGCCCGAGCCCTGAGTACCTTGCTCTGGGCGAGTCATATACCACTGACAGATTCTGGAAAAGGTTATCCTGGAAATGTTAGGGGAGATATACATATGAGAGAGAGTGACCATCTAGAAACTAATCCAAACTTGAGGTATATTCAGTGTGTGTTTGTATGTTGTAAGGGAGGGTGGGTAATCATGAATCACTTGTCACCTGTATCACAAGATTTTAACATTAAAACGAGCTTAAACCACAATAGAGTCTTCCCCTCTTTGTATAAATTTGATAATGTTCTCATGTTTTCATTTTTTGTTTGCAGTTTGCACATCATGAACAATGCGCAGTGTACTGTTGTGGTTGCTGCATTGCTGGTTGAGGAAGCTCGGTGAAGAAGAGGCACAGATGCTAGAGAAGCGTTCCAAACGAAAGCGTCGCATGTGGACCAGGCAGTGGGTGCGGAAAAGGCAAGGTATGCACGCCTGTGTGACACAGTACAGAGGTGTGGATCGTTGGAATATCTGCTATGTGACAGGGTCCCAACGACCGCCGACATCGTAGTATAGGTCGCTAGGGTCGCCGCATCGTTGGGAAGATCTGACTGTTTGACATCTCACCAGCGACCACATAACGATGCACCAACGATCCTTACAGGATTGTTATCGTTGTCAGGATCGCTGTTGCGTCGTTGTGTGTGACTGGAGCTTAAGAGACAAGTTCAAAATTCTGAAAGATAAAATAGTGAGTAGCAAAGACAGAGGACAAGATTAGAAATCTGAAGATAAGAGGAATTCCAGAAAGGATGAGGAACTCAGAACTATTACAATATGTTAAATCAATGGTAGGGAGAGCTTTGCCAACTCTCCAAAATAGAATGCTCTTTTGAGAATGTTTGCAGAATCCCCAAACCAAAATCCATACCGGAAGAAATTCCCCCTGACATACCGTATATACTCGAGTATAAGCCGACCCGAGTATAAGCCGAGGCCCCTAATTTTACTCCAAAAACTGGTGAAACCTATTGACTCGAGTATAAGCCTATGGTGGGACATGAAGCAGACCTCCATCCTGGTATACAGCTCCTCCATCACTGGTACATAGCCCTCATCACTGGTATATAGCTCACATCACTGGTATATAGCCCCATTAATGTATACAGCACCTCCATCACTGGTTTATAGTCCCCATCACTGGTATATAGTCCCATCACTGTATATATCACCCCCATCACTAGTTTATAGCCTCATTACTGTACACAGCGCCCCATTACTGGTATATAGCCCCATTACTGGTATATAGCCCTATCACTGTATATAGAACCCTCATCACTGGTACATTGACCCCCATCATTGCACACACACCTGTCCCTGGTGCATAGCCCCCATCATTGTACATACTCCCCATCATTGTATATACCCCCAATAATTGCACACATCCCCATCACTTGTATATAGACCCCCAGCCTTGGTATAGAGCACTCCATCATTGCACATACCCTCCCATCATTGCACACCCCCAACACTGCACACACCCCATCATTGCAAACCACCCCAACCCCATCACTTGTATATAGTCCCCCCATCCCTGGTATGCAGTACCCCCATCATTGCAGACATTCCCACCATTACTAGTATATAGCGCACCCCCCCCCCCCTCCCGATATACAGTGCCTCATCATTATACATTGTATTTGTCCCCTATGCTGCCTGCCGCTCACTATGAAATAATAATAAACTGATCTCACCCTCCGGCGATTCTCTTCAGGGTCTGTGTGTTTTCTCCCGGTCTTCCTGCTTGTAATCATGTCACCGCGGCGCCAGTAGCATGACTTTAGAAGCAGGAAGTCAGAGGGAGGGTGCACAGACCCTGAAGAGAATCGCCGGAGGGTGAGATCAGTTTATTATTATTTCATAGTGAGCGGCAGCATGGGGGACAAATACAATGTATAATGATGAGGCACTGTATATCGGGAGAGGGGGGGGGGCGCTATATACTAGTAATGGTGGGAATGCCTGCAATGATGGGGGGGACTATATACATGACCTCCAGCTCCTAGTGCAGCGTCGCCCACCTCCTCCAGCTCCCGATCAGCGCCCCCACACTGACACTGACTCGAGTATAAGCCGAGGGGACACTTTTCAGCACAATTTTTGTGCTGAAAAACTCGGCTTATACTCGAGTATATACGGTAATAATAGAATTCAGCTTCCTTCACTCAGCTTCCTTCACTGATTATATGAGGAAGAATGGGGTTCTTCCAGCTCCATATAATAAAATCAAAATCTTCTCTGATCTTTCGAAGGAGACTCTAGTGAAACGAAAATCTCTCAAACCAATTTCCGAGATCCTACAAAAACACAACATTACCTATAGATGGGGATACCCACCAAAAGTTAATTTTACATTCAAGAAAAAATTCATTTCAATTTTGGATGTTAAAAAGGGTATTACTACCCTTACAGAGTTGCACATCACAGGAAGTGGCATCACATAGTGTCTATATCTTGGTGACGTGTTGGTCAAATTTGTTTGCTTTTTCTGGTACTTGGGGAGGCCGAAATAAATTTGAGCCTTTTGGAGAATTTATATCTGCTTTATTTTAAAACTTCTCCACTTAGTATACTTTGCTATTTGTTTTATTTCTGGTATTCTTACATTTATTTAATTTTCTAATAGTGACATGGATGTTGAAATCATATTACCCAATACAACATGGGATAATTTGTCCCTTTCTTGTTTATCAAGGTTAAAAGAATACTTCACAACAGGTATTTACCAAACTCAAGACCAATAGATTTTTGCCATTCAATGTAAATGGGACTTAACTTTCCTCAGAAACGCTTCTTTTTTAGAGAGAAATAAATAGGTTAGACATTGTGGTTGCTGGGGTCCAGGAAACAAAATTTGATTGTAATAATACTCCCAAATTCAAAAATAATAATTACACCAATATAATTTTAGCCTCAAATAAACAGAAAAAAGCCGGAGTGGCCTTCTTAATAAGAAACTCGGTTAAATATGAAGAATTACAGCATATTGCTGACCCTGAGGGCAGCTTTCCAATCTTGGTCTACAAAATAGAGGACACATGGTATCAGTGGCGGACCTTGTGCCAAGAGGGCCCTGGTGCAGCAGCTGATGGGGAGGAGCGGGGGGTAAGGGGGTGGGGGTGTGACAGATGTCGGCGAGGAGCGGGGGGGTGGTCAGGTGCTAACTGATGGCGGGGGGTTGTGCTATAGGTGCTGGGCTCCTACCTCCGCCAGGCCGCGCAGTCATGGGAGCAGGGGCGGCAGAGGAGAGGAGGGGCGGGATCAGCCAAGGGAAGCAGGAAGGTTCCCTTGGTTAACCCCTCTCCTCTGACACAGGGTCATGGGGGTCGGCTGGGGGCCCCCCTGCAGGCTTGAGGGGCCCCCTGGCCGGTCGTGGCCCTTGTGCAGCTGAACCAGCTGCACCACGGTAGGTCCGCCCCTGCATGGTATACTTTGGTTAATATTTATGCACCTAATAAGGGTCAAATTACGTTTCTTAACAAAGTACTAGATCTGGTTAAAAAGTACTAAAAGGGAGCACTAGACCACCCTACACTGCATATTCCCTTCTGTCTCAGATGTGTGTTGGAGGTGTGGCAAATAAAAAAGGGCACATTGCTCCACATTTGGTGGGGCTGTGAGGGGATCCGGCCCTTTTGGTACTCAGTATTTGACATATATTCCACAGTCTCAGGGAACAGGACCTCAGCGTCAACCGCAGCTGCTCTACTACCAATCTTCCCGGACTCAATTAGATCTCAAAAAGCAGATATTCTCAGATTTTGTCTAACTGCTGCCAGCTTGGTGATCCCAAGACTGGGGAAAACCCGGCGGAGCCCTAGACTGATGGATTGGTTATTAGAAATGGATAACATTTTCCGCATGGAGGATCTTACAGCGGAGCTCTCAGGATCCAAAGAGAAATTTCTGTGGGTGTGGAGTCCGTGGATTTTATTTAGAGACTCCCCTACATTCTCAGACTCTTTTAGAGAAAACTGCTCATAGTCAGACCTTGAATATGAAAATCCTTCCCTCTGTCTTCTTCGTGTCTTAGTTTCCCTATTAATTGATGTCTTTGCTTTATTTATTATTTTCCATTCCCCTGTCTCATTCCTCCATGTGTCACATCCTGTCTCCATCCCTTTTAATCCCGTGAAAGATTTTGAGTTAAAGTGAAATTACCTAAACTGAACATATATACTGAATGCATAAAGGGAATTGTGGTACCTACTATTTCTCAACATATTGGTTTAAAAGTCTTTTTGTAAGTTGATACTCTCATTGCAGATTGTCTTTGTTTCAAAGGGGAGCCATCAGATGACACCGTGGTTTGAAGCCCATGTGGCTCTTCTTCCTATTACTTTTTCTCTTATAACCCTTTCCTTCCCCTCCTCTTTTTTTCATTTATTTCCCTCTCTATTTTCCTTTATCTTTATTTGATATTTTATTGCCCCTTTTTCACTATTGCCCGAGGGCGAATCCACCCTTTGGTTTGTGCACATAACAAACCGAGGACGACGCACAATTTTTGTTTAGACATAGTGTATTGGTTATAGATGTCTCACTATTTTCTTATTTTCATTATTACATAAGATGTTTTAATACGATAATGATATTTGTATTTCAAATACAATATGTACCTTGCTTGACCTAACTCCTCTTTTTAAATATCAATAAACTTTGATTATATATAAAAGGGGGCAATGATATTGCTAAGGGATTTTAATGCTATTCCAAATCCATCCACCACACCACAAATGAAAATAGAAAGAAAAACATAATACTAGACCCTTGCATAAATAGAACGGAATTTTTTGACGCCTTTAGGTGTCTAAACTCCTCCTCAAAAGAATTTGCCTATTATTCTGACTCTCATTGCTCCCTAGCAGGAATTGACTTACCGCATTTTTTGGATTTTAAGATGTACTTTTGAAAACGGGGGTGCGTCTTAAAATGCGAATGAAAAAAAAAATATATAAAATTAAATATTACGGGGGGGGGGGTGAGGCTGCTGAGTGGGGGTGCGGAGGGTGAGGGGCACAGCTGCAGATGCAGTACTGGAGCTGGGGCGGATGACTGGCAGTAGCTAGCGGTGGGGCTGCCATGTTCTCTGTTCTCTGTACCTGGCTGCTCGCTGCCTACTCTCATCCCCCGCAGCTCCGGTCCTGCAGCCACGGCTCCCACCTCGCTATGCCATGGGGTCCGGGGGGAAGATGGCAGCCATATACTCAAAAGATTAGCATACCATATACAGTATGTATACATGATGGGGATGGGGGCATATACACAGGATGGGGGGATGTATATGCCAGGATCGGGGTATATATACAGGATGAGGGGCCATATATACAGGATGGGGACATGTATGCCAGGATGGGGGGTCATAGGACCAGTATGGGGGCATATTTACAGGATGGGAACATATATACCAGGATGATGGACATGTATACCAGGATGAGCGATATATACCAGGATGGGGGAACATATACCATATACTGATTATAAGACTGACACTGGCATAATAAGAACCGTGGAAAAAACTAGAGGAAAGAAACAGCGCACATAGGGTCTTAACCGATTAAACAAAGATATAGATGTATTAGCAAGTGATAACCTATTTTTAACTCGCATAATAAAACAGACTCCGTTTAACATTACAAATTATTATTTTTCTATTTTCTTTCACCAAATTTGGGGGTGCGTCTTATAATCAGGTGCGTCTTATATAGCGAAAAACATTACAAACATTTATACTGTACAAAAATTTAAAAAAGTTGAAATTCTCCCACAGACATGGTCTGAACTAAAACAAAAATATTACAAATTAAAAGTGAAAACGGTACCGTATATATAAGAACCCTAAAGATATATCTGTGGGTCACTCCATGTCAAGTGAACCAATGATTATTACCTGTATATTTTTAATTCTTTTGAGATTTTGTTATTTGATAACAGCATGTCACACAATGCAAAATGTGAAGAGAAAAAATTTCTAACATTTTTTTTTATTTTTAAATGATTTTCAAAGTTCTAAAAAAGTACGAATTTTGGTGTTGCCTGTCTTTACATTTCTCCTTATAACTCAGGCTAGAAATAAAATAGAGAAACAAAATAAACACCACTCTACTCAGAACTGTACAGGCTTTCACCAGATATGTCACAAAAGTATATTTGTTAATATTTTACCCAAGCGAACGCAACCGCAAAATTTTAAAACGCATTTCCGATAAATCGTTTTAATTCGAAAATTTCCAAAAATGCACATGTGTCTGCTATGCTCTTAGCCACATCTGTACCAAGATTCAAGTTGGGGTGTGTGGCCTAGACATGGCGGGGAAAGGACTCTGAACTCTGGGCTCCTGCTCCCTTGCCGCTTTCGGGCTTCTACAGTCGGTCCCTGCAGCCCTGTTCTTATTCACATGCCGGCTAAAAGAAAGAGCTGCAGAGCCTCAATTGCCCGGGACTCCTCGGTGCCTCCTGCTCAGCGGATCTCCCGTTATCTCCGGAGCTCAGCCCCAGACAGCAGACTATTGGCGGGGAAGATGATGGCCGGCACAGCACATGACACTGATGAGCGGAGCCCGCCGGGAGACCGCCAGATTGAAAGCGAAACGGCGGCTCAGTGCTCTCACTGCGGACCTGACCAGAGACCTACTGAGGAGGATCCGACACCGCCGGTAATGCCTGATCCGTCTATCCCCTCTCCCTTATGTGCCCTGCCTCAGCGCATAGACATGGCGGCGCCCTCCTCATTACAAGCAGAGGGGTCTGGACAGGAACCCGCCGGAGCAGTGCTATCCGTGTTCCCAATGGGTTCAGGAGGGGTTGCACACCACAGCCATACTCAAGCTCCCATACAGAGGGTAGAAGGAGGGACAATCCTTATACTATCACCAGAAAAAGATCCTAACAATAACACAGCCAGGAATACCTGTAGAGACTGACTATGTGAGACCTGTAGGAAATATATGCCCCCAGACTATGACAGAGGGAACCGGGGAACTGATGAGAATGGGGCAGATGACTGAGCAGCCTCAGTCTGGATCTGATAGAGAATCAGAGGATGGGAATAGAGTGACCAGGCTGATCTGTTCGGAGGGAGCTTCCAGTGAAATCGCACATACTAAGAATAGAGGGCCGGACGCATCTCCCCAACTCTACAGCCGCCCATTATCACCTCCAATCCCCAAGGATCAAGGTGTTTGGGATAACCTTAGACACCGGATTCAGGCCATACCCATAAGAGAGGAAATGGAGGGCTTCATAGCTCGGATGGAGGCATCCTTTAAGGCGGAAACTGCAGAGCTCAAAGGGGAAGTTAATAAGCTTTCTTTGAGAATGGCTTCTACTGAGTCATCATCGGAGGATATGGACAAAAGAATGAGAATTCTAGAGACCAAGGTCTCCAATCAGGTTTCCCTATTTGAGCAGATGTTAGGTTCCATGGAGGATATAAAACATAGGGAGAGGCAAAACAACATTAGACTCAGAGGCCTTCCTGAGACTGTTGGACCTAGAGATCTGGACAGCACTCAGAGGAACATTTTTAACTCTATCAGAGACGCAGAGGCAGACTCAGCCCTGGAGTTTGATAGGGCGCACAGGTCACTGGGCCTGAAGCCCACTGAAGGAGCTAGAGACGTGATCTGTAGAGTGCACAAGTATCAAGTGAAGGAGGCCATATTTACTAAAGCTCGCACCCTGGGCCAGGTGCGGTTTCAGGGGTGTTCCCTTCAGCTGTTGGCAGATCTATCGCGACGCACTCTGCAGAAGCAGAGAGCCCTATGTCCCCTCCTGGAGGTGCTGAGACAACATGAAATGCCGTATACGTGGGGCTACCCCATCCATCTCCAGGTGCGCAGAGATGGCATGACCCACTTCGTAACTCACCCGAGAGGGGTTCCAGCATTTACAGCTGTATTGGGACTATCCGCAGTCACTATATCTCTGGATGAATGGCCGGGGTTTCACGGAGGACCCGAACCAATATCTGACCACGTGGAGCAACCGGCGGGGAAGAGGAGGAGGAGCATCGCGGCACAGAGGTGGCGGGAGGATGGGGAGGAGGTTGTCCGGCGATGGCTGATAGATCTATATGAATCCTTTGTTTGGAGGCTGACTTATATTAACCCGGAATGCTTTCGGGGAGATTTCTGAGTTATCGACACCATACCGACTTGGATTATTAAGTTGTACCTTGTTAATGCTGTACTGGTATCTCATCTTGTTAGTATTTTTTGTATTCAGGATACCGGTCTTTCCGATGAGTACTTTAATGTGTGGGTTGGGCTAGCCCGGGGCGACGGGGGGCGGAGAGACCCCTGGGTGGAAAAATCACACACCACCGGGAGCCCATCCTCTGTTGACAGGGGTGGAACGGTCGTACAGACTAGCCTAATCCGTTATCCCGGATTACTCTGGGAAATCTTCTCTTCTTTTGTATACTAATAACTTATTTCTATTGCTTTTTCCTGACTCTTTCTCTTTTCTACCTCCAACTTCTCTCCCATTCTAGCAGTACTCCTACCCTTCAACTACCTACCCTTTCTTTTCTAATCTTCCCTCAGTCTCCGTCTCGGCTATGTCAAACTTGAAATTGTGTTTGTTCAACGTGAGGGGCTTCAGTACCCCCCAACGGAGATCTCATGTCTTATACTCTACCCATAAACAACATTGTCAAATTCTATTGTTACAAGAAACACACACCAAATCTGGGCATGTACCTAGCGTCCGTAATAGGTACTATCCCATATGGCTCCACAGTACCAATCCTGAGGCGAGAACAAAAGGGGTGTCGATTGGTATACACAAATCATTGGCACACACGATCTTGGATTCATATATTGATCCTCAGGGTCGTTATGTGTTCCTGAAGATATTTATTGCAGGTTCACTACTAACGATTGCTAACTGGTATTTACCCAATAGATTCCAAACTAAGGAATGTAGAGCGTTCCTGATGCACCTTTCGGAATTTGCAGAGGATTCGATTATCGTAGGTGGGGACCTCAACTTTACCCTGGATCCGGCAGTTGATTTGTCTTCTAGTAAGGGATTTATCCCGATCAAAAAACTCACTTCCCTGAAACGGTTCCTCCATACTCTGCAGCTCCTGGATGTATGGAGGATATTACATCCACAGGAAAGAGACTTCATTTGCCTCTCCCCGACTCACAAGTCGTACAGCAGAATTGATTTGTTTTTTACTAGCCACAGTCTTCTATCCTGGGATCCTGGGGCTACCATAGGCGATATCATACTCCTCAGACCACGCTCCCATCTTTCTTTCCCTCACACTACCGGCCTCGACTAAGCGACAGTGGACCTGGAGGTTAAATGGTCACGTATTGAGGGATGCAACGTGTATGACTGAAGTGAAAGAGACTATTCGGTCCTTCGGTCGGGATCACGCTTTGGACCCCACTTTAAAATGCGTCTTGATGGGGATCTTTATAAAGCATGGTTACAGATTGAAAAACATAAATTCTGAGACTATCAACGGCCTTCTCGCCCAGATACACTTGCTCGAAACCACGCATAAACAGACCCTGTCTAGCTCAACCTTGACTGACCTGACCTTGAAGAGAAGGGAGCTTAAGGACTTGCTGGACCAGACATACCACAGTTACAATGAGAGGACTAGGAGTTATTTTTATTCTTCCTCGAATAAATGTGGACGTCCTCTACCTCGATTGCTTTATCCTCGCCTGAATACGCCGCATGTTCGTTGTGTCCAAACAAGGTCGGGAAAACGCACCTTTGTACCGACTGAGATCTTAGAGGAATTTAGGTCTTATTACTCCGATCTCTATAAATTTTCAGATCTACCGTCCCCAGAGCTCTCTGATAAAATTATGACATACATTGGTTGTACAGTGGTCCCGACGCTGGAGGAGAGGGTTACAGTGACCCTAGGGGAGGATATTTCAGAGGAAGAATTATTAGGAATTATTCAGTCCACCCCTGCTGGTAAATGCCCTGGACCGGACGGGTTCTTACCGGCCTTTTACAAGACCCTTAAAGCTCAATTAGCCCCTACAATGTTGGCAGCTTTTAACGCCGTGTTACTTCGTGCCGCAGTCTTTGAAGGCTCACATCAGCGTCCTCCCAAAACCGGGGAAAGATCCATCTTCTACTTCGAACTACAATGAGAGGACTAGAAGTCATTTTTATTCTTCCTCGAAAAAATGTGGACGTCCTCTAGCTCGATTGCTTTATCCTCGCCTGAATACGCCATATGTCTGTTGTGTTCAAACGAGGTCGGGAAAACGCACCTTTGTACTGACTGAGATCTTAGAGAAATTTAGGCAGGGTCGGACTGGCCCACCGGAGGATCGGGAAAATCCCTGGGGGGCCCCGTCCCTTGTTAGCCATGCCCCCCAACCCCCCCTGGGCCCAGTGGGGAGAGGTGAGGCCCCCCCGTCCGTTAATATAACTAATCATATTGGTGCACTGCTGATATGATTAGTGATGGTCCCTCTTTGCAGTGGCAGAGCAGGGAGAGCGATCTCCCTGCTTTCTCGGTGCCTTCTCTGACTCCTCTGCGCAGTGCGACACTGCCGGCACGTGCGCAGGAGGAGACAGTCTCAGGGTGATGACATCATGCCCTGAGACTACTTCCTTCCTGAGCGGGTGCTGGCAGCATCGCGCTGTGGAGGACGGACCCGACGTCGCCCCAGGTCTGCAGCACCAGCTCAACAGCTTCGTGAGTATGGCAGGCGGGGGCACCTGCCTCTCCTGCCATAAGAGATGAGCTCCTCAGTCACCAGCCTGGGACCAGGGGTCCCAAACACTGTTTCAGCATCCTATGTACCATCTCTGTGGGCCCCATGATCTCTATGTACCATCCCAGACACTGTTCCAGCATCCTATGTACCATCTCTGTGGGCCCCATGATCTCTATGTACCATCCCAGACACTGCTCCAGCATCCTATGTACCATCTCTGTGGGTCCCATGATCTCTATGTACCATCCCAGGCAATGCTCCAGCATCCTATGTACCATCTCTGAGTGGGCCCCATGATCTCTATTTACGATCCCTGAGTGGGCCCCATGATCTCTATGTACCATCCCAGACAGTGCTCCAGCATCCTATGTACCATCTCTGAGTGGGCCCCATGATCTCTATTTATGATCCCTGAGTGGGCCCCATGATCTCTATGTACGATCCCTGAGTGGGCCCCATGATCTCTATGTACGATCCCTGAGTGGGCCCCATGATCTCTATGTACCATCTGTGAGTGGGCCCCATGATTTCTATGTATGATCCCTGAGTGGGCCCCATGATCTCTATGTATGATCCCTGAGTGGGCCCCATGATCTGTATGTATGATCCCTGAGTGGGCCCCATGATCTGTATGTATGATCCCTGAGTGGGCCCCATGATCTGTATGTATGATCCCTGAGTGGGCCCCATGATCTGTATGTATGATCCCTGAGTGGGCCCCATGATCTCTATGTACGATCCCTGACTGTGCCTCATGATTTGTATGCACACCCCTGAGTGGGCTCCATGATCTCTTTGTACGCCCCTGACTGGGCCCCATGATCTCTATGTACAAACACCTCTGATGGGACCCCATGATCTCTATGTATGCCGCTGACTGTGCCCCCATGATCTCTATGTACGATCCCTGAGTGGGCCCCATGATCTCTATTTATGATCCCTGAGTGGGCCCCATGATCTCTATTTACAATCCCTGAGTGGGTCCCATGATCTCTATGTACGAACGCCTCTGAAGGGGCCCCATGATCTCTCTGTATGCCGCTGTCTGTGCCCCATGATTTTTACACATGCCCCTGAGTATGCCCTATGATCTCTATGTACGCCCCTGATGGGGCCCCATGATTTCTATGTATGCCCCTGATGAGGCCCCATGATCTCTATGTACGCCCCTGATCCTTATATATGCCCCTGATGGGGGGCCATGATCTCTATGTATGCCCATGATGGTGCCCCATGATTTCTATGTACGCCCCTGATCCGTATATACTCCCCTGATCAGCCCTATGATCTCTATGTACGGCCCTGATAGGGACCCATGTTCACCCCTGATGGGGCCCCTGTTATCTCTATGGGGCCCTCGCCTCCACTTGGCAGTAGAAGAAGCAGCATCTCCATAGTGTGGCATTCACACTACATGCTGCACTGTACAGGACTCCGAGCCAGCAGCAGGATGGGTGAGGAGGTAACTTTCTGGGACCCTTGGCTGAGGCTGGCAGGACATACTACTGGGCAATGGGCATGATTATCATGCCCATTGGCCAGCATGTCATGCCAGCCTCGGGTGGTACTATCATGCATGCCCATTGCTCAGTATGTCCTGCCAGTGTCTGCAGTACTATCATGCCCACCCAGCATGTCCTGACAGCCACTGGTGGTAGTACTAGCATGATAGTACCACAGAGGCTGGCAGTACATACTGGGCAATGGGCATGACAGTACCACCAGTAGACTGACTAGGCAGTCTCCAGGGCTCCGTCTCCCCTCCTTGCTGCTGTTAGGCTGGGTTAACATTGCATTTATGCTGTGTTTTACAACGGATCCGTTGTAAATCAGCACAAATGCAATGTACCGTAGACTTGCATTGCAAAAATGCATACTAACGCTTGCAAAAATAGGCATGTGTTTGAAAGTATGCATTATTTGCAATGCACAGGAAAACACGGTCGCCGGGTGGAGGCATGCTGAGCACTTTCACAGCTGTGTTCTAGTGTAAAGGCACCGTTGCACACAATGATATCGCTAACGATATCCTTGCAACGTCACCGGTTTTGTGATGCTGCAGCGACCTCGCTGTGTGTGACATGCCGTAACGACCAGCGATCAGCTCGCTGATCGTTGCAGAATATCCGGGACCATTTTTCGGTCGTTGGTCTGCCGCTGTCACGCATGTATCGGCATGTGTGACAGGGTCCAACGACCAGCGATGTGCATTCTGACAGGCTGGGTAAGCGGGAGCAGGCTGGTAACCATGGTACACATCGGGTAACTAGGCACAGCGCTGTGCTTAGTTACCCGATGTGTACCTTGGCTACCAGCGTTATCGCTGCTCGCTGGTGAGTCTGCCTGCTTGACAGCTCACCAGCAACCACACAGCAATGTTCCAGCGATCCCGGCCAGGTCGGATCGCTGGAACATCGCAGTGTGTAACGGGGCCTTTATTCTGTGCCTGCTCATCTCTGTCAGCAGATCTAAAAAATGAGAATGCGCATAGGGTCTTATCCCACTTAGGAGACAAATCACATATAGCATAAAACTGCTCACCTGGTTCGGTTGTGAAGCCCACAACCAGCTTGATCGCTCAAACCCAGCAGCTGCCGCAAGGACCGCACTTCCACGATGTGGGAATAAAACTCTATCTGGGACTAAGTGCCTTCAGGTCCGCGCTGCTGCCCGAAAGGAATATCAAAGACACCGGAATGCTTTGAGTAAAGTAATTTTCTGCTTTATTTTCCGACGCGTTTTGGAGCTCAAAACCCAGCACCTTCCTCAGGTCGTTCCCTGAGGAAGAAGCTGGGTTTTGAGCTCCGAAACGCGTCGGAAACTAAAGTAGAAAATTACTGTACCCAAAGCATTCCGGTGTCTTTGATATTCCTTTGGGGCAGCAGCGCGGACCAGAAGGCACTTAGTCCCGGATAGAGCATCTCTGTCAGCAGACATATTTGTCTGATGGCAATGATGTAGCAGAGCTGAAGACAGAAGACCTGTGGATTACGTCAGAGCGAGGATTTTTTTTTAATTAAAGATGGAGTCTCTAAATGTGTTTTGTGTTTGATTTTTATTAAAAAATGTTTTTCTCTGTGTTGTGTTCTTTTTTCTGTTTACTAAAAATTCATGGTAGCCATGTCTAGTTTGGCGTGATGCCATGAATTTCATGCTTAGTACAAGCTGATAATACAAAGCTGGTACTAACCTCATTATTACCCAGCATGCCACCCCCCACCAGGGCCGCTGGAAAAGCCAGATAAAGCGCCTGGAAATGGCATTACGATGAATGCGCCAATTCCAGGGGTGACTGCAGGCTGCCGTTTTCAGGGTGGGGGGCCATAATGCTTGGGCCTTACCATGCTGAGAATCCAATCCCCTAGCTGCCTAGTTTTACCTGGCTGGCAATCAAAATATGGCGGGAGCCCACGCATTTTTTAAATTATTTTTTTAAATAATTAAAAAAAAAACATTGGGCTTTCCTGCCTTTTGATCCCCAGCCAAGGTAAAGCCAGGCAGCTGGAGGTGGCAGGCTGTAGCTGTCTGCTTTATCTGCGCTGAGATCAAAAATTCCGCGGAGCGCTATGTCATTTTTTTTTTTTTTTCACACTTCTATATTTGTGACAGACCCAACAGCTAATCACAGACGCTGACATAGAGAATGGGCATCTGTGATTGGCTGCTTGAGTAACCTGAAAGCAGCCCATTCATAGTACCATACTAGAATGTAGTGGCTGATTGTACATTACTCAAACAGCCAATCACAGATGCCCATCCTCTTTGACAGCATCTGTTATTGGCTGTTTGGTCTGTCACATATAGAAGCGTGAAAAGAAGTCATTTTTAAAAAACATGATTTAGTGCTCTGCAGAATCTTTGATTCTCACCGCAGATAAAGCAGACAGCTACAGCCTGCCATCCCCAGCTGCCTGGCTTTACCTTGGCTGGCGATCAAAAGACAGAGAAGCCTAATATTTGTTTTAAACTTATATAAAATATATATTTTAAAAAAATATGTGGGCACCCGCCATATGTTGATCACCAGCCAGTAAAAGCAAGGCAGCTGGGGGCTGGGCCCAAGTGTTCTTGGCCCCCTACGCTGAAAATCGCAGCCCACAGCCACCCCTGAAAAGGGCGCATTCATCATAGCACCATTTCCAGGCACTTTACCCAGCTCTTCCAGTGGCTCTGGTGGTGAGTGGCACCCTGGGTAATAAAAGGGTTAGTACCAGGCCAGCTTTGTATTATCAGCTGGTACTAAGCCCAAACGTCATGGTGTCATGCCAAATTAGACATGGCCACCATGAATTTCTAGTAAACAGAAAAAAAACAGAAACTTTTTTTTATTAAAAATAAAACACAAAACACATTTAGCGACTCCGTCTTTAATTAAAAAAATCCTCGTCCCGACGTAATCCACGGGTCTTCTGTCTTCAGCTCTGCTACATCTTTGCCATCAGACAAATATGTCTGCTGACAGAAATGAGCAGGGACATGATGACACTAGAGCACTGTTACTGTGTAGTGCAGCACTATGTTTCTTTTTTTGTCATTTCATGTAGTGTAGAAATCTTGGGAAAAGTGTGGATTGTGCTCTGGAAGTGAGTCAGGTATAGATAACTATGTTATTTTCTGCCTAGATCTCTTACCTCTCCATAAAAATTTGGTGAAAGCTTTGTTAATTCTTATAATATCAGTATGTTTCATTAGCATGGGAATGGTCTGAAGGGGATAGAGTAATTTTGAAAAGCTCATCATTTTGAGTAAATGGCAGCGTCCCATCAGAGACAGCGGCAGCCCTTCCCATCTCGCCAACTCCTGCTCTATCTTTGTAATGATCGGTAAAAAGTTGAGTCTGTATGTCATCCCACTAGTTCTGGCTAGGTGTATTCCCAGATATTTGAGACTGTTTTTCGCTATTGGTAATCCACAGAAGTTTTCCCCTTTCCGTGCTCCTTCTTCTTGGTTTATGAAGAGAACTTCACATTTACCTTTGTTTAAGGAGAAACCTGAATATCTACCCCACTTCTCTATGTCTGTCAATATATCTGGAAGGTCTCTTTCTGGGTTTTGAACATATAGGATGATATCATCAGCGAAAAGTGAAAGCTTAATTTCAGCATCTCCTACCCTACAACCCTCATAGGTGTTATGACGTTCCAGATACAGTGCCAGAGGTTCTATAGCCAGATTGAAAAGAAGGGGCGATAGTGGGCATCCTTGTCTCGTTCCCTTTTGGAGAGTGAAGGAATCTGACAGAAAGCTAGGCGTGCTAACACAAGCTTTAGGGTTACTGTATAGTGCACTAATGTATTGCCTAAAGGGGCCTAGTATACCTATGGAGTCAAGCACTCTGCCCAGCCATGACCATCTGACATTGTCGAATGCTTTTTCAGCGTCAAGAGTGATCATGGCTGGGTTACCGCCCTTCATCTTCATTTTCCTTCCCATAACATCTAGCATAAGCATTGCTTTTCTTATATTTGTGGTGGTTGAACTCCCCTTAACAAAACCCGCCTGATGTGTGGGTATTATTTTGGGTAGGACCATTGCCAATCTGTCAGCCAGAATTTTGGAAAGGAGCTTCAAATCTTGATTTATTAAAGAGATCGGTCTATAGTTTGCTGGGTCTGTGGGCGCCTTTCCTGATTTAGGAATCAATTTGATATAATCTAAATTCATTCTCTCCGGTATAGGAGCCCCCTCCAATATTGCATTATATAAGTCACACAACACCGGAGAGATCTGCTTCCTCAAGGTCTTGAAGAAAGCACCATTATAGCCGTCTGGTCCGGGCGCTTTACCCGTATTTAAATGTCTTATAGCCATCTCAACTTCGTCAGTCGTGATTGGGCTATTGAGAAATTGAGTGTCTTCTTGGGAAACAGTTGGCAATGCAATCCCACCCAACCAGGCAAGGCTGTCTGAGTCGTCAGTGTTGACCTCCGTGTAAAGAGACGCATAAAACCTGCCCAGTACTCGGGAAATGCCCTTGGGATCATGCCAAGTGGTGCCATGTGCATCCACTATCGCTTGTATGGGGGAGGGATTATGCCTACCTTTGGCTAACCTTGCTAGTAAACGTCCTGCCTTATCACCAAATTTCTGGAGCTCTAATTCTAATCGATTTTTATAAATGTCTTCCCGTTTTCCCGCCCAAACATCAAAATCTCTCTTTGCCTGTAGCCACTTCTCTCTGTCAGGAGCCGCCATTGTAGATTGATAGCGTGTGTACGCATCTCTTACCGCCAAACTGGTTTGAACAAATTTGTCTTTAATTTGTCGTTTAATCCTCATGCTATATGCCATGATATGCCCTCGCATCACCGTTTTTGCTGTCTCCCAGTATAAAGCTGGATCTGATCTATGTTCCATATTGTCAGAAGAAAAGTGCGACCATTATTCTCCCAGTAGTTTAGTAAAATTTTCTTCTCTGACAAACGTGTCGGGGAATCTCCATAAATAATCGGATCCCTTCTCAAATTTGTCTCTTGTCTCTAACACTAATGGGCTATGGTCCGAGATCAGCATATCCTCAATTCTAATAACTATCATTTGTTGGATTATCTTGGTGAAACAAAGAACATATCCAATCTGGACCACGACCCATGGGGGTGCGAGAAATGGGTAAACTCTCTACCCAGTGGGTTCATTAACCTCCATGCATCTAATAACCCAGCTTCCCCTACTAAGCTTTCCAAAACACTGTGTTCCCCTGATCTTCCCCCAGCCTGCCTTCTCATCTGAGTTTGGGATGCAGTACGTCTGTCCTCCTCCTCCTTCATGACCGTGTTAAAATCACCTCCTATTAGTCTATTATTCCCGTTGTCTAGGAGCAATGTATTTTGTAGTTGTTGGAAGAAGGGTTTCTGTTTCCCATTAGGGGCATATATATTGTACACATTAAAGGTATCATTTTGAATTTGTATCGTTATTTGTATAATTCTACCTTCTGTATCCGTCGAAGTACACAGTATTGAGTGAGCTAGTGACCTATGTATCAGAATTAAAACTCCCGCTTTTTTTTCTACTGCACCCGAACCATAGACCTCGCCTACCCATAGCTTTTTGAGGCGAAAAAAGTCCTCCGCGGCCAGGTGGGTCTCCTGGAGCAAAGCTATATCTACATGCAGCCTCTTAAGATGGCGTAAGACCATCATGCGCTTTGCCGGGGAGCGCAGGCCCTTAACATTCCAGGAGGCCCACCTAACCATCGGAAGCCTCCCCCTGCAGGATCCCAAATTTCTACTTCGTAGATATCCATAAGTGGTTGATACCGCCTGGTGTGACTGTAAGTGAGGTGTGACAGACAGAGATGATGTAACGTTTTGAAGACTCATTTCCAAGGATAATTTCCGTTTTTTTCCCCCCCTTCTCCCCCCCACCCCAATCACTCCAACACCTTTCATCATCCAAAAGTCGGTGACTTCACTTTTGTCCTCAAGTGTGACCCACATAGATAGCTCCACCCCGCCTCGGCTTTCGCCACCTCTGATAGCATTTAGTAAAATAACATCATAACTCCAGCAATCTGCCCATATAACATCAATCACCAATTGGCGACCATCCCTTGTGAGATATTTAAGCAGATCACCCAAGGGCCACTTCTCAGGGGTACATCATATAAACATCCCATTTCTCACAGCCCTACTCAAATCCTCACCAAGCATGGGTAGTCAAAAAAATTCTACAAGCGTTTGAGTGAACTCAACCTTAAAGTAACCATGGTCGGATGTCCACGTCAGAGTTCAAAGTTGGATATGGACCTTCTGAACACGTTAGCGTCAATGTAGCAATGGTCCTGTAAAATAATCTTATTCCAAGAGAGAAAAGAATAAAAAGAAAAAAGGGAAGGGAAGAAGAGAGAAAAAACGAAAAGAGAAAGAGAGAAAAAAAAAAAAAAAAAAACAATTTTAAAGGGGGGAGGGGAGGAGGGGGGAGAAGAAGGGGGGGCGACAATATATTCCCCTCTCTATCTCTTAGTACAGCTACATTTCTCTTCTCCTTCCTTCAGGACGCTTGTCGCATATCCGTCAGTCTCAGCTATCAGCGGAATTTGTCCTTTTTAATTTATCAATTTTTCACTTCTTTCTTTGCCATCTATTTCCGGACTGTCTCTGTTGTTTTGGGTTACCCGGCGTTGCTCCTTTTTGCGCCCCATCATCCAATAGGGAGTTTGACCTGAGTCTATAAGATCTCACAGAGGTTCTGTCCATTTCATTTTCTGAATCTAGAGCAGATGTAGGTTTCGCAGGTGATCCCTTACTAGTATGGGGTGGTGACTCAGATCTTCTTGGAGAGGTCACGTTGTCCCTGACAGCCACCATTGCCTCTTCCGGCTCAGTGAAGGTCATCATGACTCCCTCTTTAGACCTGAATCTTAAGGTTGCAGGAAAATTCAGCTGGATGTTTTTCTTGTGTAGCAGCGAACATGTCTCACTGAATGCCCTTCTGCGACGTGTGACTTCTACAGAATAGTCCGCAAAGACCAATGCTCTATGTCCCTGTAATATTAGAGGGTGCTTTTTTGCTTTATATGCCCGAAGAATCTCTTCTTTGTCCCTGTGGTTCAAAAATTTTGCTATTGCGTGTCTGGATTTATTGGGCTCCCTGGAGGCTGCGTTCGGGGCTAGGTGTCTCGTGTTTTCGGTCGTCTCCTGCACGTCTCTAGGTGGACCTATTCTATGAGCACGCTCTGTCTTGCATCTATGGGTAAGACCCAGGGCTTTAGGTAGTTCAACCTCAAAGATTTCCTCCAGTTGGCTCACAGGGACAGACTCTGGGAGACCCACAATTTTTAAATTACTCCGTCTCGTTCTATTTTCAATGTCCTCCAGTTTATTATGTGTGTAGTCAGCATGCTTTTGCAGGGCCATTAGCTGGTCCTCAAGCTCCTGAATCCTGTCCTCTGCTGTTCCAATTCTAGATTCAGCCTCAAGGAGCTGCTGTTCATGTGTCTCCACTTTCACAGATAGGTCTCTAGTTGAAGCTGCCACCATCTCTGCCACTGTAACATTAAACTCTTCAGCTAAATGCACAGCCATTTCTTTAGCCAGTTTTTTATAATTACGTATAGTACGGTCACCGGAGACCAAGATCGTAAGGGATTATACACCCAGTGTCCAAATCCAGAGAAGAGATAGTTATACACCGCCCCATTCACTGTAAAGCTAAAGAGACACAGCCGCACTACAGAGCCCAGGAGAGCTAAGTAGAAATACAGCCAAGAGAAGAGTTCATGCTGCTTGTCTTACACCTAGTACAGAACAGAGAGGGTCACAGCATTGCTTTATGCAGCCAGGGCCCAACAGACACAATCTAAAAGGAAAGCCTGAGGACTTGCCTGGAGTGGAAAGCCTAAAATTACCTCCAAGCTCCGGACCCCGTGAATTTTAGAAAACAGTACCCGATACTACCTGAGTTCCACCATTAAAGGTAAAGAAAAGACTATTACTGTTGTGTCTCCACATCATTGTTTGGGCTATTTCCTGCATTCCCATCAAGACCAATAACAATTATTATCACCAGCTCAGGGATCATCCTAGCCCTACATGTGGAGGGTTTATCATCCTGCTGCATCCCAACATCAACCCTTGAAGCTGAGATCAGCAGCGGTGGTCATATCCGGCCGCATCCCACAGGTGGCATCACTGACAAACTCTTATTTGTATTTTTATTTTTCCCTTTTTAACTGCGGTCCCTCCAGGGCCACGGACCGGTCCATGGCCACCACCGTGACAATCACCTGTAAGCAGAGAATAAGGACTGGTCCTGAGTAACCCATAGCCCTGAGGGCGATACAGCAGCACAGGAAAGGAGTTACAAACTACTTACCAGATGGTATCTATGTCTGGTTAAGCTGCAAAGCATCTTTCCCGGAGCCTCTGAGACCAGCTGGCGATGTAATGAGGCGAGGGGCACTATGCTCCATATAAGGTTGGAATGCAGAGGGATCCGACAGTTTTGGTCCAGAGTGTTTGCCAACTATTCCTTAATCCCCGGTAGGCAGGTGACAGGCAGCCCGGAGGTAGCACTGTTATCTATTTTCCCTGGGCCCATTAAGCTCCACAAGACGGACATCCTCCATTTTTGTGCAATGGCAGCATGGGCTGTGATTCCGAGATTTTGGAAGTCACCTCAGGTGCCCACCATGCTGAATTGGTACAGGGAAATGATGGATATCTTCAGAATGGAGGAGTTAGCCGCCTCAGACACCCACAATAAGTACTCAGCCATTTGGATTGAGTGGATCCTCTTTCAGGGATCCCCAGACTTTGGAGATCTTTTCAGGGGTGAGTGAGACCAGGATATTGATCCTACATAGCAAACCCCAGTCGAGACAGAGACTGGACTTCCCCCCCCCCCCCATTCCCCTTCCTAGTCTCTGTACCCTATTTTTCTCTTCTCTAGCATTATTCCCTTTGATTTTCTACACCTTTTTGATAGTATTTGCCATGCCTCTTTAGTGCCTGTCCTCCATTATCTCAGGCTTCCATTGTTTGATTTATATTTATATCCCTATACTTAATAGTCATTATAATTGACTTTGAGACTTCCCTAGATAATCCTGAAGGTGGGAGAGTTACAATTGACAAATTATTATGTTGGGGACTTACTAACGACCTGTTACAGTGATCTGGTCTAATTCATCTTAGACCGTACAACCAGCTACCTGACTGGGTCGGGGAATATTTGAGAGGCTCTTTGGTATGAGTTAATTTCGGTACCCTCCTCATACACCTGCCTTCACACTCCTGAATACTTGTACTGGGAATTCTTACGGGGCTAAGTTCACACCCCACCTTAACTGTCCAGATGCCTCTTGTATCGTTTTCATGGGATACAGGAGAAAAGATGATAGGGCCAGGACCCTTGGAGGCTAGGATGACTTGGGATATAGGCACCCTGTTGTTTGATAGTTACTTTTATTAATGCTAGATAATATTTGGATATTGCTCTATTTGCTGGGCCTTCTCCAGGCTTGGCTGCTATTGATTTATCTTTCGATGTTATATTTTCTGATTCTGTATGTATTTAATACATATATGCAAGGCTTTTCTTGTCATGTTATTTTGAATTTCAATAAAAATAGATTGACCATAAAATTCAAGTTGGGATTGTGATGGGAAGGTCACCAGGAAGGGAATATTAAATAGGACCCGAAAGCGTAGTCAGGAGTCAGGGTCAAAACCAGGAGGGCAGCAAAGGTACAAAATCATCAGGCAGTAGAAGGGTCAATAATCCAGGCAAAGGTCAGAGTCAAAAACCAGGAGGGCAGCTAAGGTACAAAATAGTCAGGCTAGAGTTGGCCTTCAAAATAACTATTGGTCTCGCAGCTCGTGACTTATTCTGAGCTCGCTGTATAACTCCTTTTCCATTTTTTGCACTACTTCACACCTCTTTATCTGTATCTCTTTTTTCCGTCTTTCTCTGTACTACCCCTTTTGTCCCCTTCTTCCATTCTCCCTTTCTCTCCTCTACACAAACTTTCTCAGACCTCCCCGCTTCTCTCTCTTCCCCTCTCTCCCTTGGGCGCTCCCCCTCTGATATGGAGCAAATAAGCATTGGATCCCTTAATGTAAGGGGTATTAACGTTCCCCAAAAGAGATCCCAGATCCTATACAGTATGCATAAAAAAAGGATCCACATACTTTTGATGCAGGAGACCCATTTCAAAACTGGCTGTGTACCTATGTTAAGAAATAGATATTACACCTCCTGGACGCACAGCTCAAACCCTGACTCAAAGTCTAGGGGAGTGTCGATAGCCCTCCACAAGTCATTGAACCACCCGGTTCTTGATATGGTTACTGATGGAGCCGGAAGATATATATTTTTGAAACTAGGTATCAACTCCCAAATATTTACCATTGTTAACTGGTACCTCCCCAATAGAGACCCCACGGGTTACTCTGCGAGTATATTGTCTTCTTTATTGGACTTCGCAGAGGGGACAGTTGTGTTGGGAGGTGACTTTAACTTCACGTTAGACCCTGGGATTGACACTTCCTCTGGCCATGGCTTCCTATCTTATAGAAAAATAAATGCCTTCAAGAGATCCATCCAGGGACATCGACTAGTAGATGTGTGGCGGGTGTTGCATCCCACGGAGCGAGACTACACCTATTTTTCTCCTGCTCATTCCACCTATAGCCGGATAGATATGATCATGGTGTCCCAGGGAGCATTGTCGTGGCGGATGCACACCTCAATTGGCTTCTGCCCATGGTCCGACCACGCACCAGTCTTCTTCACTATTGATATGCCAGATGGCATCAGGAGACCTTTTACGTGGCGCCTAAACGATAATCTCCTCAGGGACTCCTGTTGTACATCCGAGATTAAGCATACCATCGATGAATTCCTTCAGATTCACTCCGCGGACTCCACGACTCTGCCCACACAGTGGGAGACCCTGAAGTGTGTGATGCGGGGACTCTTAATCCAACATGGAGCGAGACTAAAGAAACAAAGGGCGGAGGAGGTAGAGGCTCTCCTTTTAAAAATCTCTAACCTAGATAGATTACATAAGCACTCTTCCTGCAATGCCACTCTCGCAGAGCTGACTAAAAGTAGAGAGGAGCTTAGGGCCTTATTAGACCAGAAATATTTACACTTTCGTTATAGATTGCAAAGCCACATGTATGAATACTCGGACAAATGTGGCAGGCCATTGGCTAGAGTCCTGCACCCTAGAGGAGACCCGGGGCATGTCCCTTCCATTTCGCAGGCAAGGGGAGGACACACACAAATTCCATCTTTGATTTCCGAGACCTTTCAGGAGTTCTACAATGATCTATACAACATTAAAAAGCAGGCGGCGGGGGGGCCTCGGGGAGACTTGGGCCAGGCTATTGAAGGATATATCAGGGACACCGCCCTGCCCGTTCTCCTGGGGAGTACTGCTATGCTTTTAGATAATGATTTCTCAGAAGACGAGATCGCCGCTGTAATCAAGGACTCCCCGTCGGGTAAGAGCCCTGGCCCTGACGGCTTTACTCCAAAATTTTTTAAAATGTTTTCTGCCAAATTGGTCCCATTTTTAACTAAAGTGTTCAACGCTGTCTCGCCCCGGTCCCCTTGGGTTGCCCAGTCGCTGGAAGCCCATATTAGCGTCCTTCCTAAACCTGGTAAGGACCACTCCTGCGTCGCTAACTACAGGCCAATATACTTAATTAATGTAGATATCAAATTTTTTCAAAGACTCTGGCTAACAGGCTTGACCCTTGGCTCCCGGATTTAATCCACACAGATCAGGTTGGCTTTGTAAAGGGTAGGGAAGCCAGGGACAATACAAATAAACTGTTTGGTCCAATGGACCGAGCGAGGGCTGATTCTGTTCCGCTGTGTCTCCTTTCTGTAGACGCGGAGAAGGCCTTCGATCGGGTGGATTGGCAGTTTATGATGGCCTCCCTGCGCCAAATTGGTCTGGGCGATAGGTTCATAGGGAAGATTGCCTCCCTATATGGATGTCCGACAGCCAGGGTCAAAGTTAATGGTCTTTTATCTTCTCCTTTTCCCATCAACAATGGCACCAGGCAGGGTTGCCCTCTGTCGCCTCTATTATATGTTATTACAATGGAACACCTAGCGATAGCTATCAGGAAGAATCCGCATATATATGGGTTTCCGGGACCGGACCACCAGTATAAGGCTGCATTATTTGCCGACGATCTCCTGCTTTTTGTTTCTAACCCTCAGACCTCGTTCCCCTCTGTGGTGAAAGAATTTGAGAGGTTCGGTAGTCTCAGTAACTTTAAGGTGAACTTCGGCAAATCAGAGGCACTAAACGTTACTCTCCTGACCAAGGACGTATCTTTTCTGAAGGACAATTTCCAGTTTAAATGGCAGACATCTGCTTTAAAGTACCTGGGGGTTTGGATCCCTAGAGACTCCTCGCAGCAATTTTCTTTGAACTATTTGCCCCTCTTAGAAAAAACAATTAAGAACCTAAATGGATATGATAAACGCACTCTATCGTGGTTCGGGAGAATCAATGTGATTAAAATGGATGTCTTGCCCCGGTTTTTATACCTTTTTCAAACGGTACCCATTAGTATACCTGCATCATTCTTCCGGAAGCTGCAAACTATTCTGTTACGGTTTGTTTGGGGATCCCGGAGACCGAGAGTAGCGGTAAATACGCTATATAGACATAAATGCAGGGAAGGGGTGGGTCTCCCCAATTTTAAACTTTATTACAGATCGACCATTCTGACTCGAATGATAGACTGGCAATATAACAGCAGCTCTAAACAATGGGTTAGCTTGGAGCAGAACTGTTCGAGAATTCCCTACACAATTTACCTTGGGTTAGCCCACTCAATAGGGGTAGTTTTGGCCCGGGTTCAAATGCCCTAAGAGTTGCCCTCCGGATTTGGGATCAGGAGACGAAAAAGGGACGTTTATCCATGGGCCGGGGGCCCCTCACACCCTTGTTCAATAATCCGGACTTCCCGCCTGGAATGGGCGTACATCGGTTCCTGAATTGGAGTCTGGGTGATGAGCCTCGCTGTCACCACATTTTGAAGGGTAACAGCCTGATGCCATACGATATCTTTGTTAGAACTGTTGGAGATGTTCCCTGGATGGAATACGCGCAGTTTAAGTCATTTCTACTGAGGGGAAATCGGGGGCTCGACTTTTCCTCCCCTCCTTCCCCCTTCGAGAGGATGTTCCTACAAAACTCTCCACCTACCCACTACGTGTCCTTAATTTATACATTTTTAAGTCACTCTGGCTCGGAAGACCTACCTAAATATACCAGAAGGTGGGAGGGGGAGCTGGGCACCACCATCTCTGGGGATGACTGGAGGAAAGCATTTGTCATATCGCATAAAATGTCTGTGGCTTGTCAAGCCCAGGAAAAAAAATTTAAAATCATGGCCAGATGGTACCGTTGCCCAGTCGATCTTCACGTGGCGTTCCCCTCTGTGTCTGATATGTGTTGGAGGTGCCGGGTGGAGAGGGGAACGATGACTCATATCTGGTGGAGTTGTAGCAAGTTACAGCCCTTTTGGAAGGGGGTCTTCCTCGCACATAGGGAGATAAGTGGTGAAGACGTGGAGGCTTCACCTCAGATGGCGTTACTATCTATCCTCCCGGGTACCATTAAGTCGCAAAGAAGAGATATCTTGCGGTTCTGCATTGCAGCAGCCCATACAATCATTCCGCGGTATTGGAAGCAGACAGTCTGTCCACCTTTGACAGACTGGTTGAAAGAAATGCACAATCTTTGTAGGATGGAGGATCTCACAGCGGAATTGAACAATTCCAGCGATAAATTTGTAGTAACATGGGGACGATGGACGATGTTTGATAATTTTCCAAGATACTTGGAGATCTTTGGTCCCTTGTGAGGGGGGGTGCCCATCCCCGACTCCCCCCCCCCCCCGCCCTCCCCGTTATTTTTCCTCTTTTTCTCTCTCTTTTCCCACTTGTATACCTCTCCTCGTGTCTTAACTCCCTATCCTGCCCTGACCTTCACTTCTAGAGTCATCTCTTTCTCACGAGTTATACCTACCAACACGAGCCTATCCGGGAGAGCTGAGGCTTTAAGTTTCAAGTCTTATGGTGGGTTTACACACACCAATCATTGTATCCAATATCTGAACAGATCTCTGGTTGCAGTGAAATCATGGACACATAGTTCCATTTTGTGGCTGTGTACAACATGGAGCAATCTGTCCATGATTTCACTGCAACCAGAGATTGGTTCAGATATTGGATACAATGATTGGTGTGTGTAAACCCACCATTAGGTTTACTCCACCAACTCCCAGCTCAAAGGGGAGCGAGCTTTATATTGTTAACTTAGATATTGTAGTTGGTGAGTTTACTAGTGTCAATTTGCTATGTTTTGCAACAAACATGTTGAATGTATGCTGCTCACTAAGCGCAGCTTCTTTTTTTTTTTTTTCTCATAATGAATCCTCGAACTTTTAATATATCACAAGAAACTCTTAGTATGTTGGCGTTAAGCCTAGAAATATTTGACATTGTACGGTCGACTTTACTGTTTGTTCCATTTTACTTATTCAATAAACATAGATTGAACACAAAACAGTCAGGCTAAAGAAGGCTCAAAAATCCCGCAAAAGGTCAGAGTCAAATTACAAACACACACTAGATCGCTAGGGAAACCAACACTATATCGGACGGCCTGCAGGACAGGCCCCAACGTATTTGAAGGGCGCGTTTTCCTCTCATAGGCAGGAGCTCACAGCCTGATGACCTCATCCGGACTACCCCTAGAAGCAGGCCAGATGGTGATACACGACTGGTACCAATCACCCTACTTCTGATAGAAGAGCAAAGCATGCGCCTACCAAATGCTTTCTGGTACCAGCATCACCCACAGGATAAACATGGCAATGTCTAGCGACAGAGGCAGGTGTCACCTGAACCAGTCCATATGAGGACCCGGCCCCCCTATCACTGGCACCCCAGCCGAAGGAACCCGACGCCTCCCAGCAGCCGGGGCAAAAACACCAGCCACCGAGTCAAACAGCAACGTGACACCCCAAAGAAAAAGGGAAAGCACAAAACTTAGCCAACTATAGACACATCTCGCTACTAAATACAGATGTTAAATTCATTTAGAAAATTATGGCAAATTTGCTACAAAAATGTATCCCAAAATCTATAAATATGGACTAGTGATGAGCGAGTACAAAAATGCTCGGGTGCTCGAAGCTCGGGCCGAGCATCCCGAGATACTCGTGTACTCGGCCCGAGTAACGAGCCCAATGTTATCCTATGGGAGACACGAGTATTTTTATGAAATGACTGCCGGCAGCATGGAAAAACCCTAAAAATGTCACAAAAGTCTCAGAAGAGTGCTGAAATGACATGGCAACACCATGGGGAAGACCCCTGGAAGCATTTCTCACTCAAAAGTCACAGCTGTGAACAATGTTGTCCGAGTTTCACGCCAATTTTACGGAGTCTCCAGAAAACCTTCCAAAATGACACCAAAATGAATATTTAGGGTGGAAATGTTAAGGGCACATACCCAATAGTGAGATACAGCTGGTGTATGTCACTTTTTGTGATTACATGAAAGATTTTACGTGAAAACATTGTGCGACACTCCGATGACCCTGACAAGAGACGTACATGAAGCCCTGTCTAGAAATAAAGTGCCCATTTTGAGGAACTGGGTCTATTGTAGTATCTTCCTTTGCAAGGGCAGTCCAAAATTGGGAGGTTCACCAATGCCCCTGGATACAGACATGCAGGATGGCCTGTAAACAAGAACTGGGTGTATTGTAGTATAGCCCTTTGGCCAGGGCATCCCAAAATTGGGAGGCTCCACATTGTCCCTGGATAGAGACGTGCAGGAGGGCCTGTAAAGAAGAACTGGGTGTATTGTAGTATAGGCCTTTGGCCAGGGCAGGCAAAAATTGGGAGGTTCAACAATGAGCCATGCATACAGACATGTAGTAGGGCCTGTAACCCTCAAGTGGGTGTATTGTAGTATAGCCCTTTGGTCAGGGCAGCCAAAAACTGGGAGGCTCTTCTTTGTCCCTGGATAGAGACGTGCAGGAGGGCCTGTAACCATCAAGTGGGTGTATTGTAGTATAGCCCTTTGGTCAGGGCAGCCAAAAATTGGGAGGTTCAACAATGACCCATGCATACAGACATGTAGTAGGGCCTGTAACCCTCAAGTGGGTGTATTGTAGTATAGCCCTTTGGTCAGGGCAGCCAAAAACTGGGAGGCTCTTCTTTGTCCCTGGATAGAGACGTGCAGGAGGGCCTGTAACCATCAAGTGGGTGTATTGTAGTATAGCCCTTTGGTCAGGGCAGCCAAAAATTGGGAGGTTCAACAATGACCCATGCATACAGACATGTAGTAGGGCCTGTAACCCTCAAGTGGGTGTATTGTAGTATAGCCCTTTGGTCAGGGCAGCCAAAAATTGGGAGGTTCAACAATGACCCATGCATACAGACATGTAGTAGGGCCTGTAACCCTCAAGTGGGTGTATTGTAGTATAGCCCTTTGGTCAGGGCAGCCAAAAATTGGGAGGCTCCTCTTTGTCCCTGGACAGAGACGTGCAGGAGGGCCTGTAACCCTCAAGTGGGTGTATTGTAGTATAGCCCTTTGGTCAGGGCAGCCAAAAATTGGGAGGTTCAACAATGACCCATGCATACAGACATGTAGTAGGGCCTGTAACCCTCAAGTGGGTGTATTGTAGTATAGCCCTTTGGTCAGGGCAGCCAAAAATTGGGAGGCTCCTCTTTGTCCCTGGATAGAGACGTGCAGGAGGGCATGTAACCCTCAAGTGGGTGTATTGTAGTATAGCCCTTTGGTCAGGGCAGCCAAAAATTGGGAGGTTCAACAATGACCCATGCATACAGACATGTAGTAGGGCCTGTAACCCTCAAGTGGGTGTATTGTAGTATAGCCCTTTGGTCAGGGCAGCCAAAAATTGGGAGGCTCCTCTTTGTCCCTGGATAGAGACATGCAGGAGGGCCTGTAACCCTCAAGTGGGTGTATTGTAGTATAGCCCTTTGGTCAGGGCAGCCAAAAATTGGGAGGTTCAACAATGACCCATGCATACAGACATGTAGTAGGGCCTGTAACCCTCAAGTGGGTGTATTGTTAATATACTTCATCAAGGTGCATATTAATTACCCCAACAATGGGGAGCACACCACTATGCAGAAAATCGCGCCGTCAGGCATATTAATATAGAAAAGAGGAAACCGCGACAATTCAATATAATGCAATATCAAATTTATTAAGGTTAAAACCAGCGTGACAAGACATGGGAAACAGAGGGACCGAAGTCCACAACCCACAAGTGGAAGGCACCCACCAATTGGGACCAATACACAGAAAGAACAATTAGTTATTGGTATAAAGTGCTGGTACAGTGCGAATTGGTTAATTTATTAGTGTAAACCTAGAACTCAATAAATATTGAGTAGTCAGCAGTCAAACTAAAGATATACATGTAAAGTTGCATATGCACAGATTAATTCATGCTGTATTCAGAACTATATTGGTCCAATATAAACATGTACACTTATCCAGCATTTACAATTAGCCAAACATAGGGGACTATCAACTGACTAGTTCAATAAGGTTGCTGTTTAAATCCTTAGTTAGAAAGTGCTGACAGGCATAAGGTTGGTATTACTGTCCCTAGACCGGGAACAGTGATGGTAATCAAGGCAGGAATACCAGTACTAGTTCTATCAGTTAGTATCTTACCTAATGGTACATGGTCCACAGTGTAGGTGCCGACCCCAACAGCCGTTTCGATTGACCTTCGTCAGGGGGTCACTAAAGACTGGGGAGGGTGCTCTTTAAAAAGGCTGGCCAGCCGGGGAGATTAGAGTCCGGTGCGCACCATCGCGTGCACGCTGTTCCCGGAAGCCGCGGGGCGGGGGGCGCACCGCGTCATTGCGTACGCCGTCACGTATTGGTCCCAATTGGTGGGTGCCTTCCACTTGTGGGTTGTGGACTTCGGTCCCTCTGTTTCCCATGTCTTGTCACGCTGGTTTTAACCTTAATAAATTTGATATTGCATTATATTGAATTGTCGCGGTTTCCTCTTTTCTATATCAAGTGGGTGTATTGTAGTATAGCCCTTTGGTCAGGGCAGCCAAAAATTGGGAGGCTCCTCTTTGTCCCTGGATAGAGACATGCAGGAGGGCCTGTAACCCTCAAGTGGGTGTATTGTAGTATAGCCCTTTGGTCAGGGCAGCCACAAATTGGGAGGTTCAACAATGACCCATGCATACAGACATGTAGTAGGGCCTGTAACCCTCAAGTGGGTGTATTGTAGTATAGCCCTTTGGCCAGGGCAGCCAAAAATTGGGAGGTTCAACAATGACCCATGCATACAGACATGTAGTAGGGCCTGTAACCCTCAAGTGGGTGTATTGTAGTATAGCCCTTTGATCAGGGCAGCCAAAAATTGGGAGGCTCCTCTTTGTCCCTGGATAGAGACGTGCAGGAGGGCCTGTAACCCTCAAGTGGGTGTATTGTAGTATAGCCCTTAGGTCAGGGCAGCCAAAAATTGGGAGGCTCCTCTTTCTCCCTGGATAGAGACGTGCAGGAGGGCCTGTAACCCTCAAGTGGGTGTATTGTAGTATAGCCCTTTGGTCAGGGCAGCCAAAAATTGGGAGGTTCAACAATGACCCATGCATACAGACATGTAGTAGGGCCTGTAACCCTCAAGTGGGTGTATTGTAGTATAGCCCTTTGTTCAGGGCAGCCAAAAACTGGGAGGCTCTTCTTTGTCCCTGGATAGAGACGTGCAGGAGGGCCTGTAACCATCAAGTGGGTGTATTGTAGTATAGCCCTTTGGTCAGGGCAGCCAAAAATTGGGAGGTTCAACAATGACCCATGCATACAGACATGTAGTAGGGCCTGTAACCCTCAAGTGGGTGTATTGTAGTATAGCCCTTTGGTCAGGGCAGCCAAAAATTGGGAGGCTCCTCTTTGTCCCTGGATAGAGACGTGCAGGAGGGCCTGTAACCCTCAAGTGGGTGTATTGTAGTATAGCCCTTTGGTCAGGGCAGCCAAAAATTGGGAGGTTCAACAATGACCCATGCATACAGACATGTAGTAGGGCCTGTAACCCTCAAGTGGGTGTATTGTAGTATAGCCCTTTGGTCAGGGCAGCCAAAAATTGGGAGGCTCCTCTTTGTCCCTGGATAGAGACGTGCAGGAGGGCATGTAACCCTCAAGTGGGTGTATTGTAGTATAGCCCTTTGGTCAGGGCAGCCAAAAATTGGGAGGTTCAACAATGACCCATGCATACAGACATGTAGTAGGGCCTGTAACCCTCAAGTGGGTGTATTGTAGTATAGCCCTTTGGTCAGGGCAGCCACAAATTGGGAGGTTCAACAATGACCCATGCATACAGACATGTAGTAGGGCCTGTAACCCTCAAGTGGGTGTATTGTAGTATAGCCCTTTGTCCAGGGCAGCCAAAAATTGGGAGGTTCAACAATGACCCATGCATACAGACATGTAGTAGGGCCTGTAACCCTCAAGTGGGTGTATTGTAGTATAGCCCTTTGGTCAGGGCAGCCAAAAATTGGGAGGCTCCTCTTTGTCCCTGGATAGAGACGTGCAGGAGGGCCTGTAACCCTCAAGTGGGTGTATTGTAGTATAGCCCTTAGGTCAGGGCAGCCAAAAATTGGGAGGCTCCTCTTTCTCCCTGGATAGAGACGTGCAGGAGGGCCTGTAACCCTCAAGTGGGTGTATTGTAGTATAGCCCTTTGGTCAGAGCAGCCAAAAATTGGGAGGCTCCTCTTTGTCCCTGGATAGAGACGTGCAGGAGGGCCTCAAAACATTTTTCCCATTGAAAAGGAGCGGGAATGGGCGAACAAAATTTACCACTGCGGGTATACCTCAAACAACAGCCTAACTATTGTAACGGTCATCATGGTGTCACATGAGGAGAAGAAGGAGCAGTCCAGCGATTAGCCAAAGTCCGGAAGTGTGTACCCATGGGTGAGTGGAGGTACATGTCAAATTCAAATAACAAAATTTTAATTCAGTTGTCATTTGCTGGTGGTGTGGTGAAGTCTGGCCCAATCCAACCCTTGTTCATCTTGATCAGAGTCAGCCTGTCCACATTTTCAGTTGACAGGCGGGTGCGTTTATCAGTGATGATTCCACCTGCAGCACTGAAAACACACTCTGATAAAACGCTAGCGGCAGGGCAGGCCAGGACTTCCAAGGCGTAGAGAGCCAATTCATGCCACGTGTCGAGCTTGGAGACCCAATAATTGAAAGGCACAGAGGAATCTCGCAGTACAGTTGTTCGATCTGCAAGGTACTCCTTCAGCATCTGCCCAAACTTAGCATTTCTGGTGGCACTACCCCGCACCTCAGGGGCTGTGGTACGTGAGGGGCTGAGAAAACTGTCCCACATGGTAAAGACAGTTCCTCTGCCTCTGGCGGATTGGACTTGTGCCCCTCTCGGCCGTACGCCTTGGTTGTCCACCAAATCCTGACCTATGCCGCTAGCGTTTTGTGAGGGGAATGATTTCACTACTTCCGTGACTATGGCCCTGTGGAACTGCTGCATTTTGGCTGACCTCTCTGCCTCAGGAATGAGAGACATAAAGTTCTCCTTGTAGCGTGGGTCTAAGAGTGTTGCCAACCAGTACTGATTGTCGGCCAAGATGTTCTGAACGCGAGGGTCACGAGACAGGCAGCTTACCATAAAGTCAGCCATGTGCGCCAGATTCTTAACAGCCATCACTTCAGTATCCAGACCAACACGATGACTGAACATGCTGTCCTCCTCCTCCTCCTCCTCCTCATCTCCCCTGTCCTCTGGCCAGCCACGCTGAATCGAGGGTATGACTGGTGTGCATGTCATATCCTCAATTTGGCCAGAGAGTTGCTCCATGTCTTCATCCTCCTCCTCCTCGTCATAGTCCTCCACTGCACGTTGTGATGAGATGAGGCTGGGCTGTGTGTTTTCACCCACACCCACTACTGTTTCTTGCTCAAAGTAATCGCGCTCGGTCTGCAATGCATCCTCTTTGATTTTCAGCAGAGACCGTTTTAGAAGGCAGAGTAGTGGTATGGTGACGCTAATAATGGCGTCATCGCCGCTCACCATCTTGGTGGAGTCCTCAAAGTTTTGGAGGACGGTGCATAGGTCCGACATCCATCTCCACTCCTCAGGTGTTATGTGTGGAGTTTGACCCATTTCCCGACAGCTTAGGTGATGCAGGTAGTCCACAACTGCCCTCTTCTGCTCACATATTCTGACCAACATGTGCAGAGTTGAATTCCAACGCGTGGGGACATCACACACCAGTCTGTGGGCCGGAAGACGCAAACGGCGCTGAAAGCCGGCAAGGCCGGCTGAAGCAGCAGGTGACTTGCGAAAATGTGCAGACAGACGCCGAACTTTTACCAGCAGGTCAGACACCTCTGGGTATGACTTCACAAACCTCTGAACCACCAGGTTGAGCACATGGGCCACGCATGGAACATGCGTCAGCTGCCCTCGCCTCAAAGCTGCCACCAGGTTCTGGCCATTGTCACACACGACCTTTCCTGGCTTTAGGTTCAGAGGTGTGAGCCAGTGATCTGCCTGCTCTTTCAGAGCTGTCCACACCTCTTCTGCATTGTGGGTTTGTCACCTATGCAGACTAGCTTCAGCACAGCCTGTTGCCGCTTTGCAGAGGCAGTGCTGCAGTGCTTCCAGCTTGGGACTGGTGTGGAGGGTACAGTGGATGAGGATGCGCAGGAGGAGGAGGCTGAGGAGCATGACATTCCGGAGCTGTACAGTGTCGGTGAAACCCTGACAGAGGTAGGGCCTGCTGTCCTTGGTGTGGGAAGGACGTGTTCCGTCCCTCGCTCAGACTGGGTCCCAGCCTCCACAATATTAATCCAGTGTGCCGTCAAGGAGATGTAGCGGCCTTGCCCACAAGCACTTGTCCACGTGTCTGTTGTTAGGTGGACTTTGGCTGAAACAGCATTGTTCAGGGCACGTGTGATGCTGTTGGACACGTGGTTATGCAATGCGGGGACGGCACATCTGGAGAAATAGTGGCGGCTGGGGACCGAGTAACGTGGGACAGCAGCCGCCATCAGGTCGCGGAATGCGTCCGTCTCCACCAGCCGGAAAGGCAACATTTCTAGCGCTATGAGTCGCGAAATGTGATCATTCAGGACTGTGGCATGTGGGGCGTTGGCAGCGTATTTGCGCCTGCGTTCAAATGTTTGCTGAATGGATAATTGAACGCTGCGCTGGGACAAGGACGTGCTTGATGGTGGTGTAATTTGTGCGTGGGCAACTTCAGGTGCAGGGCCGGAGGCTTGTTCGCGGCCAGCATGGATAGGGGATTGGCTCGCATGCACAACAGGCGAAGACGTAGCAGTGACATCAGCAAGCACCGCTCCTCGACTCTGTTGTACTTCCCACAAAGTCGGGTGCTTGGCTGACATGTGCCTGATCATGCTGGTGGTGGTCAGGCTGCTAGTTTTCGTACCCCTGCTGATAGTGGCATGGCAGGTGTGGAAAATGGCCTTTTTAGAGTCTTCTGGAGCCAACTTAAAAAACTCCCAGACTCGGGAAGACCGAACATTTGCACAGGCACCTTGAGTCGTGTTGTTGTTCCGGGGAACGGTTGCCTGCCTTCTGCCTGCGGACGCAACCCTGCTTCGTACTGCCTGTTGGGAAGCTACGCCTCCCTCCCCCTGTGCACTGCTGTCCTCGCTCTGCATATCCTCCTGCCATGTTGGGTCAGCTACTGGATCATCCACCACGTCGTCTTCCTCTTCCGCACCCTGATCCTCCTCCTGACTTCCTGGCAATTTTGTCTCATCATCGTCCACCCCTTGTTGAGACACTTTGACAACGTTCCGTTCGTCATAACGTGGCTGCTCAAATATTTGAGCATCTGTACATACCATCTCCTCATCACCCACTTCAAGAGGAGGTGGCGACAGGCCAGATTCTGCGAATGGATATGTGAACAGCTCTTCCGAGTGTCCTAGTGTGGGATCAGTAATGTCCGTGGACGTGTACTCGGCCAGGTGGTAGGAAGGAGGATCAGGTTGGGAAATGTGCGGTGCAGTATCACGGCTACTGACAGTTGACCGTGTGGAAGACAGGGTGTTTGTGGAGGTGCCCATCTGACTTGAAGCATTATCCGCTATCCAAGTAACAACCTGTTGACACTGGTCTTGGTTCAACAGTGGTGTACTGCTGCGGGCCCCAAGAATTTGGGACAGGACGTGCGAGCGAGGAGATGTGGCCCTTTGTTGTTGCGAAATTAGTGCTTGCACACGACCTCGGCCTCTGCCTGCACCACCATCACGTCCACTTCCTTGTTCCTTGCCAACGCCCTTGCCAACGCCTTTGCGCATTTTGCCTGTATAGAGCGACAACTGTCTGGTGACTGTTGAGGTCACAGGAGATTAGGATTTTAGTTCCCTAACCTGTATCAAGGTATGACGTACACCAGTCTGGTGACTGTTGAGATCACAAGAGATTAGGATTTTAGTTCCCTAACCTGTATCAAGGTATGACGTACACCAGTCTGTGACTGTTGAGATCACAAGAGGTTAGGATTTTAGTTCCCTAACCTGTATTAAGGTAGTACGTACACCTGTCTGGTGACTGTAATGGTTTCACGAGAGGATTTTAGTCCCTAACCTGTATTAAGGTAGTACGTACACCTGTCTGGTGACTGTAATGGTTTCAGGAGAGGATTTTAGTCCCTAATCTGTATTAAGGTAGTACGTACACCTGTCTGGTGACTTTAATGGTTTCAGGAGAGGATTTTAGTCCCTAACCTGTATCAAGGCATGACGTACACCAGTCTGGTGACTGTTGAGATCACAAGAGATTAGGCTTTTAGTTCCCTAACCTGTATCAAGGTATGACGTACACCAGTCTGGTGACTGTTGAGATCACAAGAGATTAGGATTTTAGTTCCCTAACCTGTATCAAGGTATGACGTACACCAGTGTGGTGACTGTTGAGATCACAAGAGGTTAGGATTTTAGTTCCCTAACCTGTATCAAGGTATGACGTACACCAGTCTGGTGACTGTTGAGATCACAAGAGGTTAGGATTTTAGTTCCCTAACCTGTATTAAGGTAGTACGTACACCTGTCTGGTGACTGTAATGGTTTCACAGAGAATTTTAGTCCCTAACCTGTATTAAGGTAGTACGTACACCTGTCTGGTGACTGTAATGGTTTCAGGAGAGGATTTTAGTCCCTAACCTGTATCAAGGTATGACGTACACCAGTCTGGTGACTGTTGAGATCACAAGAGATTAGGATTTTAGTTCCCTAACCTGTATCAAGGTATGACGTACACCAGTCTGGTGACTGTTGAGATCACAAGAGATTAGGATTTTAGTTCCCTAACCTGTATCAAGGTATGATGTACACCAGTGTGGTGACTGTTGAGATCACAAGAGGTTAGGATTTTAGTTCCCTAACCTGTATCAAGGTATGACGTACACCAGTCTGGTGACTGTTGAGATCACAAGAGATTAGGATTTTAGTTCCCTAACCTGTATCAAGGTATGACGGTCACCAGTCTGGTGACTGTTGAGATCACAAGAGATTAGGATTTTAGTTCCCTAACCTGTATCAAGGTATGACGTACACCAGTGTGGTGACTGTTGAGATCACAAGAGGTTAGGATTTTAGTTCCCTAACCTGTATCAAGGTATGACGTACACCAGTCTGGTGACTGTTGAGATCACAAGAGATTAGGATTTTAGTTCCCTAACCTGTATCAAGGTATGACGTACACCAGTGTGGTGACTGTTGAGATCACAAGAGGTTAGGATTTTAGTTCCCTAACCTGTATCAAGGTATGACGTACACCAGTCTGGTGACTGTTGAGATCACAAGAGGTTAGGATTTTAGTTCCCTAACCTGTATTAAGGTAGTACGTACACCTGTCTTGTGACTGTAATGGTTTCACGAGAGGATTTTAGTCCCTAACCTGCATTAAGGTAGTACGTACACCTGTCTGGTGACTTTAATGGTTTCAGGAGAGGATTTTAGTCCCTAACCTGTATCAAGGTATGACGTACACCAGTGTGGTGACTGTTGAGATCACAAGAGATTAGGATTTTAGTTCCCTAACCGGTATCAAGGTATGACGTACACCAGTCTGGTGACTGTTGAGATCACAAGAGGTTAGGATTTTAGTTCCCTAACCTGTATTAAGGTAGTACGTACACCTGTCTGGTGACTGTAATGGTTTCACGAGAGGATTTTAGTCCCTAACCTGTATTAAGGTAGTACGTACACCTGTCTGATGACTGTAATGGTGTCAGGAGAGGATTTTAGTCCCTAACCTGTATTAAGGTAGTACGTACACCTGTCTGGTGACTGTAATGGTTTCAGGAGAGGATTTTAGTCCCTAACCTGTATTAAGGTAGTACGTACACCTGTCTAGTGACTGTAATGGTTTCAGGAGAGGATTTTAGTCCCTAACCTGTATTAAGGTAGTACGTACACCTGTCTGGTGACTGTAATGGTGTCAGGAGAGGATTTTAGTCCCTATCCTGTATTAAGGTAGTAAGTACAAGAGTGTGGTGACTCTAATGGTCACAGAAAAGCTTGGATTCCAATCTGTATCACCCTGCCTATATCCTCCTAAATTAGTCCTGAGAAGGACTGTTCTGGTCACTGGAAAGCTTGGACTCTGATCTGGATCACCCTGCCTATATCCTCCTAGATTAGTCCTGAGAAGGACTGTTGTGGTCAGCAGCAGCAGTTTGCAGCCCTGCTCCGGATCTACCTATGAGGGCCGCAAATCTGTCCCTAAACAGCAGCAGACACTCTCCCTACACTCACTGTCTGGATGGCTGTGTGCCGAGCACAGCGTGTCGGGAGTTATAAAGGCTCGGTCACGCTGTGCAGGGCGGCCAATCACTGCTATGCCACAACTAACAGGGCTGTGGCATTGCAGTGGTCTGCCAGCCAATCCCTGCACGTGGGCTGGTTCTCAAAAGAGCACCAACATGCAGAGATGACGACCACGAGCACAGCACGAGTATCGAGAGATTACTCGGTGCTCGGCGAGTCGCCCGAGTACAGTGATACTCGTGCGAGTACCGAGTAGTGGCGAGCATGCTCGCTCATCACTAGTATGGACCAAATGGGATTTATACCAAATAGAGGAAACTTCAGATGCTACCCGAAGAATGTTAAACATAATTTCCCATTTAGAAAAGTCCATCCAAGATCCTGATGCTAGCCTTGGCAGTGGACGCTGAAAAGGGATTTGATAGGGTACAGTGGGCGTTTCTATTTGACACTCTAAAACGCTTTGGTATAAAAGGGTGCTCATATAACACCATTAAATTATACACCCATCCAACTGCAAAAGTTCTAACAAATAATCACCTGTCGGGGAACATTATTTTAACAAACAGTACCAAACAGGGCTGTCCCCTCTTCCCAATTTTGTTTGACCTCTTCTTGGAGCCTTTAGTTGAAAAGATCAGAACCAACCCAGATATTAGAGGAGTTCTATTAGGTGACAGACAGCTTAAAACCTCTTTGTTTGCTGACGACTTAAGGCCCAGTTACACACACAGATAATTGTGCAGAGATTGTTCGCAGATCTCTGGTTGCAGTTAAATCATGGACACATTGTTCCATTTGTACATGGCCACAAAATGGAACAATGTGTCCATGATTTCACTGCTACCAGAGATCTGCAAACAATCTCAGCACAATTATGTGTGTGTGTAACTGGGCCTTTATTGGTAACACTGATGGATCCCCTACAGTAAATCAGGCATCTAATTGATGATATTGCAGAATTCTTTAAAGTTTCTTTCTCTAGGAACCTTCTATGACAGCATAGGAGGTTGCCTCTCCATGCCCTAATAGGGACAGGAAGCACAAGAGAGAGTAAAAGGACCCTCCCACCTCCCACTAGCCAGTGTCTTTCTTGTCCCCATGGGGCATGGAGAGGGTTTTTTTCTTCTCCTATGCTGTGGTGGCTGGCGAGCTGCAGCATACCATTTTCTGTGGATTTTGTGCCTGCCAAGCAGCGTTGGTCAGGCCCTGCTCCTCCTGCGGCTGTTCCCATTTCACTTCGGTGGCGGGACTGTGGCCCTGGCCCTCCGGATCCCCACCTTAGGTGATGCGGGCTGGTGGCTCCCTGGCTGGCGGCCTCCTCCTCTGGCTGAGCCCGCTGGCCGCCTCCTGCATGCACACGCTGCCCACGCAACCGGAAGTGCCTCTGGTGGGCGGGACTTCCAGTCATGCACTCATCCGGCGGGGGAATAGCGCTTCCGGGTCCCAACACGTGGAACCTGGTGGGGCAGCATGCGGTCTCGCCGCCATTCTGTAGGGCCTGCCAGGACCAGCTGTGGGAGGCAGGGATCACATTGAGGCACTGGGGGCAGGCCTTTGATGCATTTAAGGCTGCCCTGAAGATGACTACCCATGGTAAGACGCTGTTCTGTGCTGTAGTCATGTCTTCCTCTGCATCTGCAGAGCCCAGTGTTCCCCCAGCCACAGTGAGTCTGTATGGTGCAGGGGTCCACGTATCTGCCTATAGGGCAGGGCTGACTAGTTCCTATATGTGCTTTCTTGTAGGGAGACAAGGATGCCACCAAGAAAGTTGCTGGGAAATCTGCAAAATGCCCCGTTTGCACTAAGACGTTCCCTTCAGGATGGGACAAAAGACTCTGCCAGAGCTGTACTGATAGTTTAGCCTGGTGGATGATTTATGTGCCATGGTGCAGCAGGAGATTCAGGCTTCCCTAGCCTCGCCTCTCTCTCGGTCTGCTTCCGTTCCTGGACCTGCCCCCACTAAGAAGCGGAAACTCCAGGCTGCCCCTTCGGACTCTGATGATATTCGGAATTCAGACTCTGAGGGCCCCGATGATGTCGTAGCTTCAAGGCAATCTGAGCTTAGAAGGTTCCTGTTCTCCTCTGAGGACATGGGGAAGCTGATTGGGGCTGTTAGGAGCACTATGGGGTTGGAAGAGGAGCAGGTCCTCCCCTCGGTCCAAGATGAAATGTTTGCTGGCCTTAAGTAGGCCAAGCAGGTCGGGTTCCCAGTACATTCTACCATCTTGAATCTGATTTCACAAGAATGGGAATTCCCTGAAAAGAGGCCCAGGAGTGATCCCGGTCGACGTTTCCCTCTTGAGGACAATGAGACTCACTGGAATATCCCAAAGGTGGATGTGCTGGTTGCCCGTGTGGCAAAAAGACTGCTCTACCCTTTCAGGACACTTCCCAGCTTAGGGACCAGATGGATCGTAAAATTAAAAGTTTTATGAAGCGTTAATGGGAGGCTTCCTCATCCACCATTCAGGCTAACATCGCCTCCACATGCGTCTCCAGGTCCCTGCTAAAGTGGCTGGACCAATTAGTGTCCCATATTTAGCAGGGCACCCCTAGGGAAGAACTCTTCAACTCTCTTCCTTTGCTCAGGAAGGTGTCCTGCTTTCTCGCTGATGCCTTGGCTGAATCGGTCCGCCTGGCGGCTAGGACCTCGGTCTTGTCCAACTCCACCAGGCGGGCATTGTGGCTAAAGCTGTGGAGTGGTGATGCCACCTCTAAGATGAGGCTCTGTTCTCTGCCCTTCAAGGGGGACTTAGTTTTTGGGCCTGCACTCGATGACATTCTGGATAAAGTAACGGATCGCAAGGCTCTTCCTGAACAGAAACCCCTGAGGAAGTGGCCCTTTCGTCCTTTGGTGCCTCAGGCCTCCCAGCCCAAAGGCAAGGAAAAATCTGGCAGGTGGAGTTATCAAAAAGGTTGGGGAAAAATATCCTCGTCCCTGCTCAGAAGCAGCAACCTCACCCTGACAAACAGTGACTTGATCCCGGTGGGGGGGCGACTCTCGGCCTTTCTCCCCCAGTGGCAGCAGATCCAGATTGCCAGTGGGTGCTGAGGGTCATTTCTGAGGGTCTACTCAGAGTTTGAGTTGCCGCCTCCGCCAGGTCTCCGGGTCACTGCCCTGCCCTCTCAGGGTGCTCAGGATCTCTTGTACTCAAAGGTGCAGGAGTTCCTTCCCACAAACATCATCTCCTCTATTCCCAGCCACGAGGAAGAGATTGGTCATTATTCCCGGCTATTCCTGGTCAAGAAACCATCAGGGGACGCCCGGGTCATCATCAACCTGAAACGTCTCAACTGTCATTTCAAATACCGTCGTTTCAAGATGGAATCAATCCGAACCGCGATTCCTTTGATCGGGCTGCACCACCAGGTGACTACAATAGACTTGAAAGACGTGTACTTTCATGTGCCCATTCATCCTCGGCACAGGAAGTTCCTCAAGTTCACCATCCTGTACAAAGGGGAACTCCTCCACTTTCAACTCAACGTTCTCCCCTTCGGGATCTTCTCGGCACCCAGAATCTTCTCCAAAATCATGGCAGAGGTCGTTGCCTTCCTTCGGGGTCGTGGCATCTGTTTAGTGCCTTATCTGGATGACTTCCTTCTCATTGCTCCTTTGCCTCAGTCCCTCGGGAGCAGTGTGGAGGAGTCCCTGCATATTCTTTGATCCTTGGGCTGGATCCCCAACCTCCAGAAATCCCAGTTGCAACCCTCCTCCAGAAGATGGTTTCTGGAGGTGTTGCTGGATTCCGACAAGCAGGCGTCCTTTCTCCCAGACGACCACAGATTGACCCTTCTGACCAAGGTCTCTGGCCTGCAGCGTAAGGCGTCTCCCACCATTCATGCAGCAATGTTGGCTCTATGTTCCATGACGTCCTGCATCTTGTCTGTCATGTGGGCTCAGGCTCACACTCGGGTCCTTCAAGCTCACGTCCTGTCTTGTTGGGACAGACAACCTTCATCTCTGAATCAACGGGTTAATCTCCCAGAGACTTTCTCCTCATCCCTCCTCTGGTGGCTGGATTCCCACAACCTGCAGAGGGGGGTTTCCTGGGATCAGACTCCTCTTGTCACACTTACTATGGATGCCAGCCAGAGGGGGTGGGGAGCCTTGGTTGGTCGCACCCCGCTCCAAGGGGTCTGGAGTCACAGTCCTCCAATTACCGGGAGCTGAGAGCAGTTGAGGAGGCTCTTCTAGCAGCTCACACCCAACTCAGGGGTTATCACATCCTTGTATACTCGGACAATGTCACCACTGTGGCACACCTCTGTCACCAGGGCGGTACAAAGTCCAGGTCACTGACGTTGGTGTCCTCCCAGATCTTCCTCTGGGCCGAACAATTCCTATGGTCACTCTCTGCCATCAACCTGAAGAGATCCCTGAACCTTCAGGCAGATTTTCTCAGTCACCGGAATATCCACCTGGAGAATGGAGTCTGGACCAAGCAGTGTTTTGCTCCCTGGTTGCAAGATGGGGCACTCCTGCGATCAACCTGTTCGCCTCCAGAGCAAATCAAAAGGTCACAACATATTTCTCCCTGAACCCTCGGGATGAGGCCGTAGGAATGGACACCTTCTCCTAATGCTGGGATTTTCCTCTGGCTTACGCTTTCCCTCCTATCCCCCTCATCGCAAGAACCCTGTGGAAGATCAGGGTAGACTGAGTCCCCACTAGCCTAGTGGCCCCGCTTTGGTCGAGGAGGAGTTGGTACAACCTAATAGTGGTGCTCGAAATTGACAATCCTGTCCTCCTGAGTCCAGACACCAGCCTGATGTCTCAAGGTTCCCTGTTACATCCAGATCTGCAGAAGCTCCGCTTAACTGCCTGGCTTCAGAGGCCCAGGTGCTAAGGGTTCAGGGCCTGTCTGAGAAAGTAGTAGCCACCTAGCAAAAAAAACGCAAACCTGTCACTAATGCGATTTATAATAAGATTTGGAAGAGATTTTCATCCTGGTGTGGCTCCAGTCCACCTGATCCGCTTCATCCCAATGTCTACCAGGTATTGGATTTTCTTCAGAATGGTTTGGACCTTGGTCTTAAGTTCAGCACGTTGAAAGTGCAGGTTTCGTCTCTCAGTGCCATGTTTGACGTGGATTTTGCAAATCACAAGTGGATTTGTCGCTTTATGGTGTCGGCTAATCGTATTTGTCTTCGTACTAAGGTCCTTGCACACTCCTGGGACCTCAATATTGTCCTGACTGGACTTTCTCGGCCTCCCTATGAACCGCTCTCATCTTGTGACCTCCAGCTGTTGTCTCACAAGACGGCATTCTTGGTGGCGATTACTTCTGCCTGACGTGTGGGGGAACTGCAGGCTTTGTCCATCCGGGCTCTGTACCTTACTGTCCGGGATGACTGCATTGTTCTTCAACTGGACCCTTCGTTTCTTCTCAAGGTGGTCTCAGACTTCCATTGCTCAGTCGATTGTTCTTCCTTCCGTCAGCATCCCCGAACCGCTAAGGAGGAAGAGTTCCATTCCTTGGATGTCCGGAGAACGGTGCTCCATTATCTTGATGTGACGGCAACCTGGCGCGTCGAGCACAATCTCTTTGTCCAGCCCTTTGGTCAACTTAAGGGCAAGAAAGTGTCTAAGGGTACTATAGCCAACTGGATTAAGAAGGCCATTACAGAAACCTACCTTTCCCAGCAGTTGCAAATGCCTTCAGGATTTACTGCCCATTCCACCAGTTCTACCGCTGTCTCCTGGGCTGAATGGGTAGAGGTTTCTCCTGAGCAGATCTGCAAGGCTGCTACCTGGTCATCCTTGCATACCTTCACGAAACACTACCGTCTGGACCTGGCTTCCAGTAGGGATTTAGCTTTTGGCAGGAAGGTCCTGCAGGCCGTAGTCCCACTCTAGGTATTTATTCGTTGGCATTCCTCCTATGTTGTCATGGACAACAGAGAAAATAGAATTATTCTTTCCGTTAATTCAGTTTCTAGGGTACCTTCCATGACAGCACTTAATTCCCTCCCTTTATTCCTCGTTTATTCCTGGAATTAATTACTGTATTACTGTTGTTTACTCTCATGCTATGTTTCTTTGTAAGACACTGGCAAGTGGGAGGTGGGAGGGTCCTTCTAACCTCTCTTGTGCTACCTGTCCCTATTAGGGCGTGGAGAGGCAACCTCTTATGCTGTCGTGGAAGGTATCCTAGAAACCGAATTAATGTTAAGAATAATTCTATTTTCTACAAGATGAACATCAATAAGACTCAAGTCCTGCACTTCAATATCAATTCAGAACTGTTGGAAGTTCTGAAAGAGAACTACAAATTCACTTGGTAAAATACAAATTTATCTTATTTGGGTATCAAGATCACTAATCCTCTATCCGAAATAATAGATATAAACTTATCAGATTTATAGAAAACCATACAAAAAGACATCCCTCCTCTCTAGGATCGAGGTCCCCTGGATAGGCAGAATAAATTCATATAAATTGTTTGTTCTTCTTAAAATTTTATACATCTTTCGATTCATCCCATTACACATCCCCAAAAAGTATCTACAGAAATTACAAAACCAGTTACGTTCTTTTGTCTGGAACAAAAAGAGACCGAGAGTGGCAAGGACTATCCTTGAATAAAATAAATTGAAAGGAGGACTGGGGCTTCCTAATACACAAGCATATTACTTAGTATCTCTGATTAAAAACTTTCAGAAATGGTGGGTCACTGGAGATAATCCCTTGTGGATTTGTATGGAAGAACAGAATATACCTGATAGGACACTATCAGAGAGTCGAGACAACTATCTAACCAATTGCAAAATGTGTTTACCCATAGAGTCTATTGTTAAGGCAGCCATTGAAGCTTGGAATGAGTTTGCAAAGAGATCTAAACAGATATTTAAAGTCATGGAACCTTCATGGATTTCAGAGGATATTCTATGTGTCCTTTCCCTGGGGTTGAGTCTTTCCTTATGAAATGATAGAGAGATTCTGGTTCTGTCTGACATCTTAGATAAGGGGTCATTGAAATCCTTTACTAGTCTTAAAGGGAACCAACCACCCCAAATGACCCCCCCGGACTGTTAATATGTGTCCCTACACCCTGCAGACACATATGGGGCAATCGTTTTTGCTAAAAAAACGGATTTGTAAAAGTTAAGATATAGCTTTATAAACTTTTAAAAATCTTGCCAACTGGGCGTTATCTAGCTGTCGGGGGGTGGGGGGTAAAGGTGGAGCGCTGCGCAATATGTACAACCTGGTCCAATGCCGTCCCTGCACTCCTGTCCGGTGCAGTCTCCCCGCTGCTCTCTCCGGTGCTGTGCCCGTTGGTGTCCTCCTGTCATGGTCTCCATGCTGTGCCCCAGGCCGGTAACATGATTATCGGTGCGGGCTCCGGGCAATGGGGAAGCTTCCTGCTTCCTCCTGCCCATCCCCGCCCAGGGCAGCCCTGCACCAATGAGAACGCAGTGCCATTGTGTCATGTGATCGCCGCTGTGAGCCAATCACAGAGCAGGGATGGTTACATGACATCACTGGCCCTGCGTTCGCATTGGTGCAGGGCTGCCCTGGGTGGGGATGGGCAGGAGGAAGCAGGAAGCTTCCCCATTGCCCGGAGCCCGCACCGATAATCATGTTACCAGCCTGGGGCACAGCATGGAGACCATGACAGGAGGACACCAGAGAGAGCAGCGGGGAGACTGCACCGGACAGGAGTGCAGGGACGGCAGCGGACCAGGTAGTACATATTGAGCAGCGCTCCACCCCACCCCCCCGGCAGCTAGATAACGCCCAGTCGGCAAGATTTTTAAAAGTTTATAAAGCTATATCTTAGATTTTACAAATCTGTTTTTTTAGCAAAAACGATTGCCCCATATGTGTCTGCAGGGTGTAGGGACACATATTAACAGTCCGGGGGGGTCATTTGGGGTGGTTGGTTCCCTTTAAGGCCCAGTTACACACACAGATAATTGTGCAGAGATTGTTTGCAGATCTCTGGTTGCAGTGAAATCATGGACACATTGTTCCATTTGTACACGGCCACAAAATGGAACAAAGTGTCCATGATTTCACTGCAACCAGAGATCTGCGAACAATCTCTGCACAGTTATCTGTGTGTGTAACAGGGCCTTTAGCAATAGTTACAACCTATCCGACTCAGAAAGGGAAACTTGGAGGTGGATTGATATATCCCTGAAAGGCAGGAAAACCAGTTTCTATCTGCAAGTGTGTCTGCTGTAGTATTTCCATAGGCAGGGAAGCCAAAAATTGTGAAGTACTTCAATGCCCCTGGATAGAGACGTGATTGAGAGCCTTTTTCAATAATGTGCCCATTTGAAGCAGTTGGGTCTTTTGTAGGATTGCCCTAGGCAGGGAAGCCAAAAATTGTGTAGCACTTCAATGCCCCTGGATAGAGATGTGCATGAGAACCTTTTTCAATAATGTGCCCATTTAAAGCAGGTGGGTCTTTTGTAGGATTGCCATAGGCAGGGAAGCCAAAAATTGTCTAGCACTTCAATACCCCTGGATAGAGACGTGCATGAGAGCCTTTTTCAATAATGTGCCCATTTAAAGCAGGTGGGTCTTTTGTAGGATTGCCCTAGGCAGGGAAACCAAAAATTGGGAGGCATTGCGATGCCCCTGGGAAGAAACATGGAAGAGAGCCTCTAAAAATTGTTCCCATTACAAAGGAGCGGGTCTCCTGTACTTGTAATGCCCATTCTGGAAGCATGGACTAAAACATTTACCCCTGGGGGGTATACATGAAACTAATGCCTAACTTTAGAACGGTTAGGTGCATCATCATCATAAATATGATGTAAAAAAATTATGGTTTTGTGGCATCATGAACCACGGTCACACTGATTATATGATGTTGGCGGATGAGGAGAAGGAGGAGCAGTACAGCAAGTAGCCAAACACATGAAGTCTGTACCGATGTGTGGGTGTGCGGAGGTGCATGGGAATCTACCAGCACAAAATTTAAATTCTGCTATCATTTGGTGGTGGTGTGGTGAAGTCAGGCCCAATCAAACCCTTGTTTATCTTGATCAAAGTCAGCCTGTCAGCATTTTCAGTTGACAGGCAGGTGCGCTTATCTGTAATGATTCCACCTGCGGCACTAAAAACACGCTGTGACAAAACGCTAGCGGAAGGGCAGGCCAGGACTTCCATGGCGTAGAGAGCCAATTCCTGCCACGTGTCCAGCTTGGATACCCAATAATTGTAAGGCACAGAGGAGTCTAGGAGCACTTAAGTACTATCGGCAAGGTACTCCCTCAGAATCTTTGCAAACTTTGCATTCCTTGTGACACTACCCCGCACCTCAGGGCCTGTGACACGGGAGGTGCTGAGAAAAGTGTCCCAGATCTTTGAGAGTGTTCCCCTACCTCTGCTGGATTGGACTTGTGCCTCTCTCTGTCCACTGAATTGTGACCTCTGCCGCAATCGTTTTCAGAAGGGAATTTTTTAATAATTCCGCCACTATGGCCTTCTGGTACTGCAGCATTTTTGTAGACCTCTCTGCTTCGGGAATAAGAGAAATAAAGTTCTCTTTGTAGCGTGGGTCTAGAAGTGTCACCAACCAGTAATGAGTGTCCGCCAAGATCTTGATAGCACGAGGGTCACGATGCAGGCAGCGTAACATAAAGTCAGCCATGTGCGCCAGACTGTTAACAGTCAAGACTTCTGGGTCCTCACCAACAGCATGACTGGCCATGCTGACCTCCTCCTCCTCTCTCCTGTCCTCTGGCCATCCACGCTGAACCAATGGTCTGACAGTTGTGCATGTATTACCGTCAATTCCGAATGAAAGTAGCTCAATTTCTTCATCCTCCTCCTCCTATTCCTCCAATGCACGTTGGGATGGGATGAGGCTGGGCTGTGTGTAATCACCCAGTACGGTTTCTTGCTGCAACTCATCCTGCTTCGGCTGCAATGCAGCGTCTTTGATTTTGAGCAGAGAGCGTTTTAGAAGACAGAGAAGCGGGATGGTGACGCTAATGATGGCGTTTTCGCCGCTCACCATCTTGGTGGAGTCCTTAAAGTTTTGGAGGACGGTACATATGTCGGACATCCATGTCCACTCCTGAGGTCTTGTGTGGAGTTTGAACCGTATACTGAAGGCCTAGTTGATGCTGGTACTCAACAACTGCCCTCTTCTGCTCACAAATCCTGACCAACATGTGCAGTGTGGAATTCCAATGCGTGGGGACATCACACACCAGTCTGTGAGCCGGAAGCTGCAAACGCCGCTAAAAGCCAGCAAGGCTGGCAGAAGCAGTAGGTGACTTTCTGAAATGGGCACACAGGCAGCGTACTTTGACGAGCAGATCAGACAGCTCCGGGTATGATTTAATAAACCGCTGAACCACGAGGTTGAGCACATGGACCACGCATGGAACATGTGTCAGCTCGCCTCGCCTCAGAGCAGCCACAAGGTTCCGGCCATTGTCACACACGACCATGCCTGGCTGTAGGTTCGGCGGTGTGAGCCAGTGATCTGCCTGCTGTTTCAGAGCTGTCCACAACTCTTCAGCATTGTGGGGTTTGTCACCTATGCATATTAGCTTCTGCACAGCCTGTTGCCGCTTAGCCGAGGCAGTGCTGCAGTGCTTCCCGCTTGGGGCTGGTGTGGAGGGTGAAGTGGAGGAAGAGGAGGAGCATGACGTGCCAGAGCTGTGCACTGTGGGTGAAACCCTGACTGAGTTAGGGCCTGCAATCCTCGGTGTCGGAAGGACGTGTTCCATCCCAAGGTCAGACTGGGTCCCAGCTTCCAGAATATTAACCCAGTGTGCCGTCAGTGAGATGTACCGGCCCTGCCTGCAAGCACTTGTCCACGTGTCTGTGGTTAGGTGAACTTTGCTGGAAACTGCGTTGTTAAGGGCACGTATGATGTTTTGTGACACGTGCTTATGTAATGCGGGGACGGCACACCGGGAAAAATAGTGTCGGCTGGGGACCTAGTAACATGGGACAGCCGCCGCCATCAGGTTGCGGAATGCTTCCATCTCCACCAAACTAAAAGGCAACATTTTCAGCGCAAGCAGTCGCGAAATGTGTGCATTTCGAACTGTGGCATGTGGGGCGTTGGCAGCGTATTTGCGCCTGCGTAATAAAGATTGGGGTGAGAATAACTGAACGCTGCGCTGGGACAAGGACGTGGCTGATGATGGTGCTACTTCTGCTTGTGCAAGTACAGGTGAAGGACAGGAGGCATCTTCGCCTGCAGTATGGACAGGGGATTGGCTTGCACGCACAACAGTGGAAGACGCAGCTGTGTCACCCGCAGACAATGCTCCTGTACTCTGCTGTACATCCCACAAAGTTGGGTGCTTTGCTGCCATGTGCCTGATCATGCTGGTGGTGATCAGGCTGCTAGTTTTGCTACCCTGCTGATGCTGGCATGGCAGGTGTTGCAAATGGCCTTTTTCGAATTATCTGCAGACACCTTAAAAAACAGCCAGACTCGGGAAGACCTAGCAGTTGTACTGGCAACATAACTCGTGTTGTTGTTCCCGGGAACAGTTGTCTGCCTTCTGCCTGCGGACACCACCCTGCTTCTTCCGGCCTGTTGTGATGCTACGCCTAACTCCCCTGTGCACTGCTGTCCTCACTCTGCATGTCCTCCTGCCAGGTTGGGTCAGTTACTGGATCATCCATCACGTCGTCTTCCACTTCTGCACCCTGGTCCTCCTCCTGACTTTCTGGCAATTGTATCTCATCATTGTCCACCTCTTGTTGAGACACGTTCCCACCGTTGCCATCGTGAGACCGTGGCTGCTCAAATATTTGGGCTACGGTACATACAATCTCCTCATGACCCACTTCAACTGGAGCTGGCGAGAGGCCATGATCTACGAATGGATAAGTGAAGAGCTCTTCAGAGTGTCCAAGTGTGGGATCAGTTATGTCTGGGGCCGGGCACTCGGCATGGTGGGAGGAAGTGGGAGGAAGGAGGGTCAAGGTGTGGAATGTGCGGTCCAGTCTCACGGCTACTGACACTTGACCGTGTGGAAGACAGGGTATTTGTGGTGGAGCCATACTGACTGGAAGCATTATCAGCTATCCAACTAACAACCTGTTGACACTGGTCTTGGGTTAATAGTGGAGTACTGCTGCGTTCACCTAGAAATTGGGACAAGAAAGTCGAGCGACATGATGTGGGCGTTTGTCGTCGCGCAATTCGAGCTTGGACACGGGATCGCCCTCTGCCTGCAATACCATAACGTCCAGTTCCTTGTCCCTTGCCACCGGACTTGCGCATTTTCAATGTGGTGCCAACTGTATACAGCTAAATTAGTGCATACAAGAGTTGGTTTTTAGCACGAGGCTTTTGGTGTACACTAATTTACGCTGCAACCTACAGTAGCAGCACTTAAATGATAAATTAGTGCAGACAAGAGTTGTTTTTTAGCACGAGGCTATGGTGTACCCTAATTTACGCTGCAACCTACAGTAGCAGCACTTAAATGCTAAATTAGTGCAGACAAGAGTTGGTTTTTAACACAACCCTAAGTTTTGAAATTAAGGCCCTGCAGGTGGACTACTCAGACACAAACGCTGACTACAATAGCGAGTCTTTTGGCATAACCTAATTTACACTGCAACCTACAGTAGCAGCACTTAGATGAAAAATTAGTGCGGACAAGAGTTGGTTTTAGCACAAGGCATTTGTTGTACCCTAATTTACGCTGCAACATACAGTAGCAGCACTTAGATGATAAATAAATGCAGACAAGAGTTGGTTTTTAGCACAAGGCTTTTGGTGTACCCTAATTTACGCTGCAACCTACAGTAGCAGCACTTAGATGATAAATTAGTGCAGACAAGAGTTGTTTTTTAGCACGAGGCTTTTGGTGTACCCTAATTTACGCTGCAACCTACAGTAGCAGCACTTAGATGATAAATTAGTGCAGACACGAGTTGGTTTTTAGCACAACCCTAAGTTTTGAAATTAAGGCCCAGCAGGTGGACTAGTCAGACACAAACGCTGACTACTATAGCGAGTCTTTAGGTGTATCCCAATTTACGCTGCAACCTACAGTAGGAGCACTTAATGATAAATTGGTGCAGACAAGAGTTGTTTTTTAGCACGAGGCTTTTGTTGTACCCTAATTTACGCTGCAACCTACAGTAGCAGCACTTAGATGCTAAATTAGTGCAGACAAGAGTTGGCATTTAGCACGAGGCTTTTGGTGTACCCTAATTTACGCTAAAACCTACAGTAGCAGCACTTAGATGATAAATTAGTGCAGACAAGAGTTGGTTTTTAGCACGACCCTAAGTTTTAAAATTAAGGCCCTGTAGGTGGACTAGTCAGACACAAATGCTGACTACAATAGTGAGTCTTTTGGCGTATCCTAATTTACGCTGCAACCTACAGTAGCAGCACTTACATGATAAATTAGTGCCCACAAGAATTGGTTTTAGCATGAGGCTTTTGGTGTACCCTAATTTACGCTGCAACCTACAGTAGCAGCACTTGGATACTAAATTAGTGCAGACAAGAGTTGGTTTTTAGAGCAAGGCTTTTGGTGTACCCTAATTTATGCTGCAACCTACAGTAGCAGCATTTAGATGATAAATTAGTGCAGACAAGAGTTGGTTTTTAGCACGACCCTAAGTTTTGACATTAAGGCCCTGCAGGTGGACTAGTCAGACACAAACGCTGACTACAATAGTGAGTCTTTTGGAGTATCCTAATTTACACTGCAACCTACAGTAGCAGCACTTAGAGGCTAAATTAGTGCAGACAAGAGTTGGTTTTTAGCACGAGTCTTTTGGTGAACCCTAATTTACGCTGCAACCTACAGTAGCAGCACTTAGATGATAAATTTGTGCAGACAAGAGTTAGTTTTAAGCACAACCTTAAGTTTTGACATTAAGGCCCTGCAGGTGAACTAGTCAGACACAAACGCTGACTACAATAATGAGTCTTTTGGCGTATCCTAATTTACGCTGCAACCTACAGTAGCAGCACTTACATGATAAATTAGTGCAGACAAGAGTTGGTTTTTAGCACGAGGCTTTTGGTGTACCTTAATTTACGCTGCAACCTACTGTAGCAGCACTTAGATGATAAATTAGTGCAGACAAGAGTTGGTTTTTAGCACAACCCTAAGTTTTGAAATGAAGGCCCTGCAGGTGGACTAGTCAGACACAAACGCTGACTACAATAGCGAGTCTTTTGGAGTATCCTAATTTACGCTGCAACCTACAGTAGCAGCAGTTAGATGATAAATTAGTGCAGACAAGAGTTGGTTGTTAGCACGAGGCTTTTTGTGTACCCTAATTTACGCTGCAACCTACAGTAGCAGCACTTAGATGCTAAATTAGTGCAGACAAGAGTTGGTTTTTAGCACGAGGCTTTGGTGTACCCTAATTTACGCTGCAACCTACAGTAGAAGCACTTAGATGATAAATTAGTGCACGTTTACAAGAGTTTTTGGTGTACCAGTTACTAAACACAAAACACTATAACAACAATTTTCACTAAGTTTTGAAATTAAGGCCCTGCAGGTGGACTAGTCAGACACAATTAGCTGACTACAAAAGCGAGTCTTTTGGCGTATCAATTTATGCTGACACGCTACAGTAGCAGCATTTAGATGATAAATTAGTGCAGGACAAGAGTTGGTTTTTAGCACAGAGGCTTTGGTGTACCCTAATTTACCTGCAACCTACAGTACAGCACTTGATGATAAATTAGTACAACAAGATTAGTTTTAGACACCCTGAGTTTAACATAGCCCTGCAGGTGGACTATCAGACACAAACGCGACTACAATAGTGAGTCTTTTGGCGTATCCTAATTTACGCTGCAACCTACAGTAGCAGCACTTAGATGATAAATTAGTGCAGACAAGAGTTGGTTTTTAGCACGTGGCTTTTGGTGTACCCTAATTTACGCTGCAAGCGACAGTAGCAGCATTTAGATACTAAATTAGTGCAGACAGAGTTGGTTTTTAGCACGAGGCTTTTGGTGCACAATAATTTACGCTGCAACCTACAGTAGCAGCACTTAGATGATAAATTAGTGCAGACAAGAGTTGGTTTTTAGCACGAGGCTTTGGTGTACCCTAATTTACGTTGCAACCCACGTAGCAGCACTTAGATATAATTAGTGCAGACAAGATTGGTTTTAGCACGAGGCTTTTGGTGTACCCTAATTTACGTTGCAACGACAGTAGCAGCACTTAGAAACTAAATTAGTGCAGACAGGATGTTTTTAGCACGAGGCTTTGTGCACCCTAATTTACGCTGCAACCTACAGTAGCAGCACTTAGATGATAAATTAGTGCAGACAAGAGTTGTTTTAGCACGACCCTAAGTTTTGACATTAAGCATGCAGGTGGACTACAGACACAACGCTGACGACAATATTGAGTCTTTAGGTGTACCCAATTTACGCTGCAACCTACAGTAGGAGCACTTAATGATAAATTAGTGCAGACAAGAGTTGGTTTTTAGCACGAGGCTTTTGTTGTACCCTAATTTACGCTGCAACTACAGTGACAAGCACTTAGATGCTAAATTAGTGCAGACAAGTTGGCTTTTAGCACGAGGCTATGGTGTACCCTAATTTACGCTGCAACCTACAGTAGAAGCACTTAGATGATAAATTAGTGCAGACAAGAGTTGGATTTAACACAACTTTAAGTTTTGAAATTAAGGCCCTGCAGGTGGACTAGTCAAACACAAACGCTGACTACAATAGCAAGTCTTTTGGCATATCCTAATTTACACTGCAACCTACAGTAGCAGCACTTAGATGAAAATTAGTGCGGACAACAGTTGGTTTTAGACAAGCTTTTGGTGTACCCTAATTTACTTTGCAACATTACAGTAGCAGCAAATAGATCATAAATAAGTGCAGACAAGAGTTGGATATTTATAGCGAGCTTTTGGTGTACCCTAATTTACGCTGCAACCTACAGTAGCAGCACTTAGATGATAAATTAGTGCAGACAAGAGTTGGTTTTTAGCATGAGGCTTTTGGTGTACCCTAATTTACGCTGCAACTTACAGTAGCAACACTTAGATGATAAATTAGTGCAGACAAGTTGGTTTTTAGCACGAGGCTTTTGGTGTACCCTAATTTACCTTGCAACCTACAGAAGAAGCACTTAGATGATAAATTAGTGCAGACAAGAGTTGGTTTTAGCACAACCCTAAGTTTTGAAATTAAGGCCCTGCAGTGGACAGGTCAGACACAAACGCTGACTACAATAGCGAGTCTTTTGGGGTATCCTAATTTACGCTGCAACTACAGTGACAGCACTTAGATGCTAAATTAGTGCAGACAAGAGTTGGCTTTTAGCACGAGGCTATGGTGTACCCTAATTTACGCTGCAACCTACAGTAGCAGCACTTGGATGATAAATTAGTGCAGACAAGAGTTAGTGTTTAACACAAGTTTAAGTTTTGAAATTAAGGCCCTGCAGGTGGACTAGTCAACACAAACGCTGACTACAATAGCAAGTCTTTTGGCATATCCTAATTTACACTGCAATCTACAGTAGCAGCACTTAGATGATAAATTAGTGCAGACAAGAGTTGGTTTTTAGCATGAGGCTTTTGGTGTAACCTAATTTACGCTGCAACCTACAGTAGCAGCACTTAGATGATAAATTAGTGCAGACAAGAGTTGTTTTTTTTAGCACGAGGCTTTTGGTTACCCTAATTTACGCTGCAACCTACAGTAGCAGCACTTAGATGATAAATTAATGCAGACAAGAGTTGGTTTTTAGCACGAGGCTTTTGGTGTACCCTAATTTACGCTGCAGCCTACAGTAGCAGCACTTAAGATGATAAATTAGTGTAGACAAGAGTTGGTTTTTAGCACAACCCTAAGGTTTGAAATTAAGGCCCTGCAGGTGGACAGGTCAGACACAAACGCTGACTACAATAGCGAGTCTTTTGGGGTATCCTAATTTACGCTGCAACCTACAGTAGCAGCACTTTGAAGATAAATTAGTGCAGAGAAGAGTTGGTTTTTAGCACGAGGCTTTTGGTGTACCCTAATTTACGCTGCAACCTACAGTAGCAGCACTTAGATGATAAATTAATGCAGACAAGGTTGGTTTTTAGCACTAGGCTTTTTGTGTACCCTAATTTACGCTGCAACCTACAGTAGCAGCACTTAGATGATAAATTAGTGCAGACAAGAGTTGGTTTTTAGCACGAGGCTTTTGGTGTACCTTAATTTACGCTGCAACCTACTGTAGCAGCACTTAGATGATAAATTAGTGCAGACAAGAGTTGGTTTTTAGCACAACCCTAAGTTTTGAAATTAAGGCCCTGCAGGTGGACTAGTCAGACCAATTGTGACTACAATAGCGAGTCTTTTGGCGTATCCTAATTTACGCTGCAAATACAGAGCAGCATTTAGATGATACATTAGTGCAGACAAGAGTTGGTTTTTAGCACGCTGTTGGAGTACCCTAATTTACGCTGCAACCTACAGTAGCAGCATTTAGATGATAAAATAGTGCAGACAAGAGTTGGTTTCTTAGCACGAGGCGTTTGGTGTACCCTAATTTACGCTGCAACCTACAGTAGCAGCACTTAGATGATAAATTAGTGCAGACAAGAGTTGGATTTTAGCACGACCTAAGTTTTGACATTAAGGCCCTGCAGTGGACTAGTCAGACAAAACGCTGACTACAATAGTGAGTCTTTTGGCGTATCCTAATTTACGCTGCAACCTACAGTAGCAGCACTTAGATGATAAATTAGTGCAGACAAGAGTTGGTTTTTAGCACGAGCTTTTTGTGTACCCTAATTTACGCTGCAACTACAGTAGCAGCACTTAGATGCTAAATTAGTGCAGACAAGAGTTGGTTTTTAGCACGAGGCTTTTGGTGTACCCTAATTTACGCTGCAACTTACAGTAGCAACACTTAGATGATAAATTAGTGCAGACGAGTTGGTTTTTAGCACGAGGTTTTTGGTGTACCCTAGTTTACCTTGCAACCTACAGAAGAAGCACTTAGATGATAAATTAGTGCAGACAAGAGTTGGTTTTTAACACTACCCTAAGTTTTGAAATTAAGGCCCTGCAGGTGGACTAGTCAGACCCAATTGCTGACTACAAAAGCGAGTCTTTTGGCGTATCAATTTATGCTGACAGCTACAGTAGCAGCATTTAGATGATAAATTAGTGCAGACAAGAGTTGGTTTTTAGCACGAGGCGTTTGGTGTACCCTAATTTACGCTGCAACCTACAGTAGCAGCACTTAGATGATAAATTAGTGCAGACAAGAGTTGGATTTTAGCACGACCCTGAGTTTTAACATTAAGGCCCTGCAGGTGGACTAGTCAGACACAAACGCTGACTACAATAGTGAAATCTTTTGGCGTATCCTAATTTACGCTGCAACCTACAGTAGCAGCACTTAGATGATAAATTAGTGCAGACAAGAGTTGGTTTTTAGCACGTGGCTTTTGGTGTACCCTAATTTACGTTGCAGCCGACAGTAGCAGCATTTAGATACTAAATTAGTGCAGACAAGAGTTGGTTTTTAGCACGAGGCTTTTGGTGCACAATAATTTACGCTGCAACCTACAGTAGCAGCACTTAGATGATAAATTAGTGCAGACAAGAGTTGGTTTTTAGCACGAGGCTTTTGGTGCACAATAATTTACGCTGCAACCTACAGTAGCAGCACTTAGATGATAAATTAGTGCAGACAAGAGTTGGTTTTAGCACAACCCTAAGTTTTGAAACTTAAGGCCCTGCAGGTGGACAGGTCAGACACAAACGCTGACTACAATAGCGAGTCTTTTGGGGTATCCTAATTTACGCTGCAACCTACAGTAGCAGCACTTTGAAGATAAATTATTGCAGAAAGAGTTGATTTTTAGCACGGGGCTTTTGTTGTACCCTAATTTACGCTGCAACCTACAGTGACAGCACTTAGATGCTAAATTAGTGCAGACAAGAGTTGGCTTTTAGCACGAGGCTATGGGGTACCCTAATTTACGCTGCAACCTACAGTAGCAGCACTTAGATGATAAATTAGTGCAGACAAGAGTTGGTGTTTAACTTTTACACAACTTTAAGTTTGACAATTAAGGCCCTGCAGGTGGACTAGTCAAACAAACGCTGACTACAATAGCAAGTCTTTTGGCTATCCTAATTTACCTGCAACCTACAGTAGCAGCACTTAGATGAAAATTAGTGCAGACAAGAGTTGGTTTTTAGCACGAGGCTTTTGGTGTACCCTAATTTACGCTGCAACCTACAGTAGCAGCACTTAGATGTAAATTAGTGCAGACAAGAGTTGGTTTTTAGCACGAGGCTTTTGGTGTACCCTAATTTACGCTGCAAACTACAGTAGCAACACTTAGATGATAAATTAGTGCAGACAAGAGTTGGTTTTTAGCACGAGGCTTTTGGTGTACCTTAATTTACGCTGCAACCTACTGTAGCAGCACTTAGATGATAAATTAGTGCAGACAAGAGTTGGTTTTTAGCACAACCCTAAGTTTTGAAATTAAGGCCCTGCAGGTGGACTAGTCAGACCCAATTGCTGACCACAATAGCGAGTCTTTTGGCGTATCTTAATTTACGCTGCAACCTACAGTAGCAGCATTTAGATGATACATTAGTGCAGACAAGAGTTGGTTTTTAGCACGCTTTTGGAGTACCCTAATTTACGCTGCAACCTACAGTAGCAGCATTTAGATGATAAAATAGTGCAGACAAGAGTTGGTTTTTAGCACGAGGCGTTTGGTGTACCCTAATTTACGCTGCAACCTACAGTAGCAGCACTTAGATGATAAATTAGTGCAGACAAGAGTTGGATTTTAGCACGACCCTAAGTTTTGACATTAAGGCCCTGCAGGTGGACTAGTCAGACACAAACGCTGACTACAATAGTGAGTCTTTTGGCGTATCCTAATTTACGCTGCAACCTACAGTAGCAGCACTTAGATGATAAATTAGTGCAGACAAGAGTTGTTTTCTAGCACGAGGCTTTTGGTGTACCCTAATTTACGCTGCATCCTACAGTAGCAGCATTTAGATGATAAATTAGTGCAGACAAGAGTTGGTTTTTAGCACGAGGCTTTTGGCGTATCCTAATTTGAGCTAAAACCTACTCCTGCCTATAGTGAGCTAAATAAATCCCTAAAGCACTGTTTTGGGATAGATGAGCCTAGAAACCAGCTCCAGATGCGATGCAACATGGCTGTGGCATTACAGTGTCGGTCAGTCAATCCCTGCATGCGGGCTGGCTCTGAAAAGAGCACCAACATGCAGGGAGGTGGACCCCAAGCATAGCAAGAGTATCGCGAAATTACTTGGTACTCCCGAGTATCGAGATATTCGTGCGAGTACAGAGTAGCGACAAGTATACTCGCTCATCTCTAGAGGCAGGGACTCAGGGGTGTAGTATAGGGAGGCAGGGACTCAGGGGTGTAGTATAGGGAGGCAGGGACTCAGGGGTGTAGTATAGGGAGGCAGGGACTCAGGGGTGTAGTATAGGGAGGCAGGGACTCAGGGGTGTAGTATAGGGAGGCAGGGACTCAGGGGTGTAGTATAGGGAGGCAGGGACTCGGGGGTGTAGTATAGGGAGGCAGGGACTCGGGGGTGTAGTATAGGGAGGCAGGGACTCGGGGGTGTAGTATAGGGAGGCAGGGACTCGGGGGTGTAGTATAGGGAGGCAGGGACTCGGGGGTGTAGTATAGGGAGGCAGGGACTCGGGGGTGTAGTATAGGGAGGCAGGGACTCGGGGGTGTAGTATAGGGAGGCAGGGACTCGGGGGTGTAGTATAGGGAGGCAGGGACTCGGGGTGGTAGTATAGGGAGGCAGGGACTCGGGGGTGTAGTATAGGGAGGCAGGGACTCGGGGGTGTAGTAGGGAGGCAGGGACTCGGGGGTGTAGTAGGGAGGCAGGGACTCGGGGGTTTAGTAGGGAGGCAGGGACTCGGGGGGTTTAGTAGGGAGGCAGGGACTCTTTGGCAGCAGGGACTCAGGGGTGTAGTAGGAAGGCAGGGACTCGGGGGTGTAGTATAGAGAGGCAGGGACTCGGGTGTAGTATAGGGAGGCAGGGACTCAGGGGTGTAGTATAGGGAGGCAGGGACTCAGGGGTGTAGCATAGGGAGGCAGGGACTCGGGGGTGTAGTATAGGGAGGCAGGGACTCGGGGGTGTAGTATAGGGAGACAGGGACTCGGGGGTGTAGTATAGGGAGGCAGGGACTCGGGGGTGTAGTAGGGAGGCAGGGACTCTTTGGCAGCAGGGACTCAGGGGTGTAGTATAGGGAGGCAGGGACTCAGGGGTGTAGTATAGGGAGGCAGGGACTCAGGGGTGTAGTATAGGGAGGCAGGGACTCAGGGGTGTAGTATAGGGAGGCAGGGACTCAGGGGTGTAGTATAGGGAGGCAGGGACTCAGGGGTGTAGTATAGGGAGGCAGGGACTCAGGGGTGTAGTATAGGGAGGCAGGGACTCAGGGGTGTAGTATAGGGAGGCAGGGACTCAGGGGTGTAGTATAGGGAGGCAGGGACTCAGGGGTGTAGTATAGGGAGGCAGGGACTCAGGGGTGTAGTATAGGGAGGCAGGGACTCAGGGGTGTAGTATAGGGAGGCAGGGACTCAGGGGTGTAGTATAGGGAGGCAGGGACTCAGGGGTGTAGTATAGGGAGGCAGGGACTCAGGGGTGTAGTATAGGGAGGCAGGGACTCAGGGGTGTAGTATAGGGAGGCAGGGACTCAGGGGTGTAGTATAGGGAGGCAGGGACTCAGGGGTGTAGTATAGGGAGGCAGGGACTCGGGGGTGTAGTATAGGGAGGCAGGGACTCGGGGGTGTAGTAGGGAGGCAGGGACTCGGGGGTTTAGTAGGGATGCAGGGACTCGGGGGTTTAGTAGGGAGGCAGGGACTCTTTGGCAGCAGGGACTCAGGGGTGTAGTAGGAAGGCAGGGACTCGGGGGTGTAGTATAGGGAGGCAGGGACTAGGGGGTATAGTGGGGAGGCAGGGACTCGGGGGGGGGGGGGGGGGTGCAGTGGGGAGGCAGAGACTCGGGGAGGGGGGGGTGCAGTAGTGAGGCAGGGACTCGGGGGTGTAGTATAGGGAGGCAGGGACTCGGGGGTATAGTATAGGGAGGCAGGGACTCGGGGGTATAGTATAGGGAGGCAGGGACTCGGGGGTGTAGTAGCGAGGCAGGGACTCTTGGGCAGCAGGGACTCAGGGGTGTAGTATAGGGAGGCAGGGACTCAGGGGTGTAGTATAGGGAGGCAGGGACTCAGGGGTGTAGTATAGGGAGGCAGGGACTCAGGGGTGTAGTATAGGGAGGCAGGGACTCAGGGGTGTAGTATAGGGAGGCAGGGACTCAGGGGTGTAGTATAGGGAGGCAGGGACTCAGGGGTGTAGTATAGGGAGGCAGGGACTCAGGGGTGTAGTATAGGGAGGCAGGGACTCAGGGGTGTAGTATAGGGAGGCAGGGACTCGGGGGTGTAGTATAGGGAGGCAGGGACTCGGGGGTGTAGTAGGGAGGCAGGGACTCGGGGGTTTAGTAGGGATGCAGGGACTCGGGGGTTTAGTAGGGAGGCAGGGACTCTTTGGCAGCAGGGACTCAGGGGTGTAGTAGGAAGGCAGGGACTCGGGGGTGTAGTATAGGGAGGCAGGGACTAGGGGGTATAGTGGGGAGGCAGGGACTCGGGGGGGGGGGGGGGTGCAGTGGGGAGGCAGAGACTCGGGGAGGGGGGGGTGCAGTAGTGAGGCAGGGACTCGGGGGTGTAGTATAGGGAGGCAGGGACTCGGGGGTATAGTATAGGGAGGCAGGGACTCGGGGGTATAGTATAGGGAGGCAGGGACTCGGGGGTGCAGTAGGGAGGCAGGGACTCGGGGGTGTAGTATAGGGAGGTGGCAGGCTCGGTCACCGTCACTACACATGGCTGTAATAACCTGCTGCCGGGGTGCGGTGACCACTGAGCAGCTGGCTGTCACCCAGACGCCATTCTCTCAAACCAGCTCACGCCCTCACAATCGCAGAGACGAAACCGGAAGTGACTCTTCCTTTGTTGCCGGAAGTTGTATTGGTGTTTCTTTATTTACAGCACGGAAAGATGGCGATGCAACCGGGAGCCGGGGGGACGGGCAGCGGCAGGTGAGCACACAGCTTGTTTTTCATCCAGTGACTGAGGGGACATTGCGCCATTGCCTACCCATAGAAAGGGGGAAACGGCGCACAGCGATGTGTCTGTGGATTGTGTGTGCTGTTACTGGGGTTCTTATATTACACGCCTGCACCAGGTCTCAGATCTCCTGGCCTTTGCTCTTTCTCCATCTCCTATCCCATTGACTAGAATGCAGATTTCTAGACAACGTAAAAATGAAAAATTCCAAAATGTAACTAGGTCACCAATGGGTTAAATGACAAGGAAATGACGTAACAGCTGTCAAGTGCCTGCCTGACACAGCAGAGGCAGCCAGTGTGTGACACAACATGGTGCTCCCACCTTACTGACGTCATTAAATCGTTACATATCTTGCTTTCTTGCAATGTTTTTGAACATGTCATCAGATTCATGTCTGAACCACAGGCAGCTGGAATCCGAGCCAGGCTGCACAAAGGCAGGTGTCCAGGGGTCAGAGAGAAGCTGCAGGGGAGGGACGATGGTGTCCTCCCCCCTGCTCCTTGGGTGACTGACTGGTGTCTTCTACCCCACTCCCCAGGCAACTGACAGGTGTCTCTCTTTCTCCCCCTCCTTCTTCCCCACCCCCCTCCTTCTTCCCCTTCCCCTGCTAGTTGGGCAACTGACAGGTGGCCCCCTCCCCTGCTCCCTGGTTGTCTGATAGAAGTCTCTCCCTCCCCCCTTCCCTGCTCACCAGGTGACTGACAGAAGTCTCTGCCCCCCCCTCTGCTTGCTCACTAGGCGACTGACAGGTGTTTCCTCCCCCCTCCCCTCACTCCCCTGGTGAGTGAGTGACAGGTGTCTAGGTTCTCCTCCACACCCCACTCCCCCTGGTGCCCTGGGTGACTGACAGGTGTCTCCCTACTCACTCTTAAACATATGGGATGGCACAAACTATCCAGCATTTCTCTTTTTACCCTTTCTGGGTTGCAGATCCAGTGACTGGTGAGTGCCTGTCCATAACTGAGTGTTTGTTAGGCACTGCCCATTGAACATTATTGGTGCTCCCCATATAGCTTCTAAGTATATATGCATCTGGGCCAAGCATGCAGGCTTCCTGAAAGTCTTGTGCACTGACAGTGGATTATCTGCCCTGGAATAAGGGACTAATAATCAAAATGGACTTTGGCGCCGTCACATGCATCAATCTCGCTAGCGATATTGTTAGCGATCACGTGCACGTGCGATCGCTAACAATATCGTTCACATCGCTGGAGAGCTGTCACACAGGCAGACTCACCAGCGATGTGGACCAGCGAGATCGCTGGTAACTATGGTACACATCGGGTTACTAGGCGCCGTGCGGCGCTTAGTAACCCGACGTTTACCATAGATACCATCTCCCAGCATAGGCGCTGCCGCTGGGAGATCGTTCATCGTGGTGTCACACACCACGATGAGGCAGATTGAACAAGCGTTTATCGCTTGATATGAGCTCCGGCTCACCAATCTGCGATGTAATGATCAAGCGATTTTACATTGTAAAATCGCTTGATTACACGCAGCAATGCACAAACGATATCGCTTAAGCGATCAAAACGCAGATCGCTTAAAGCGGCCGTCACACGCTAAGATATCGCGAAAGATATCGCTTGAACGCGCCAGATTTAACATCGCGTGAACGATGTCTCTGCATGTGACGGCAATATACGATGAGCGAGAATTAATGAAATCGCAAAATCGAGATCTGAGCTCTGGAGCTCAGATCTAGCGATGAGCGATTTCACGATCTGTCTCATCGTGGTGTATAACACCACGATGAACGATCTCCCAGCGGCAGAGCCTATGCTGGGAGATGGTAACTATGGTACACGTCGGGTTACTATGCGACGCGCGGCGCCTAGTAACCCGATGTGTACCATAGTAACCAGCGAGATCGCGGCTCCACATCGCTGGTGAGTCTGTCTGTGTGACATCTCACCAGCGATGTGAGCTATATTGTAAGCGATTGCGCGCGCACGTGATCGCTTACAATATCGCAAGCGATATCTTAGCGTGTGACGGCCGTTTAAGCGATATCGTGCATTAAATTGAAGTGTGTGACGGCTGCCTTCAGACTTGCAGATGCATCTGCAGCGTTTTGCAGATGCATCTGCAAGCATCTACATGCAGACCGCGGCCCCTATGTTTATAATGGAGCGCACGGCAGTCTGCAGATGCTTGCAGACCGCCGTGCGCTCTCATTGCCCGCCATTAGTGATCTGTGCGCATGCGGATGCCTGCACACAAATCACACACTCTCGCCCACACCCGGGACGCGAGATGTTGCGTCCCGGGTGCTGGCGAGAGTGTGTGATTTGTGCGCAGGCACCGCATGCGCACAGATCACTAATGGCGGGCAATGAGAGCGCACGGCGGTCTGCAAGCATCTGCAGACCGCCGTGCGCTCCATTATAAACATAGGGGCCGCGATCTGCATGCAGATGCTTGCAGATGCATCTGCAAAACGCTGCAGATGCATCTGCAAGTCTGAAGGCAGCCTTAGTAAGGATGTGGTGTCTTTGCCAGTGTCAGTAGTAACTGTAGATGGAGTGCTGCTTGGACATTTGAAATTACCTTCTGTTTAATTATATATTGAGCAGGTGACCTCCTCTGCTGCGATGGGAACCGGAGATGTACAATAGGAATTTTGGCTTTGTAATAATGTCCTCGTTTTCTTAAACATCCATTTAATTGTAATATCTTTGTTTCTTGAATACGTCAGTAATGCATTTCCTGATTCCACTAGTATTGGTCGTGTGCTTTGTGTTGTTCCTGGTAGATTTCCATGTAATGGAGCCTATGTGGCTTGTAATCGCAGGTATTGTTGCAGACTCAGGGTGTTTTGATCCAGTGTTGATTGTTTGGTAAGTGAGACTGTATTCTTGTGCAGGCCTTTTAAATAAGTAAAGTCTTGTCCTCTTACAAAACTGCTTGTAGAATGAAAGATAAATGTTTGCTGCTGTCTCCTTCACCCCCCGGCAATTTTGTTTTTCCCTCCCCTTCATCCATGAGCCAGAACTTTTTTATTTTTCCATCAATATAGACATATGATGACTTGTTTTTTGTGGAACAAGTTGTACTTTTGAATGAAACAATTTATTTTACCATATAGTGTACAGGGAAATTGGGAAAAAATGTACAAGTGCGGTGAAATTGCAAAAAAAAGTGCAATTACACATTTGTTTTTTGGATTTTTTATTCACCATGTTCACTATATTATAAAACTGACATGACCTTATGATGCCTCGGGTCGAGTTTGTAGATACCAAACATATATACTTTTATTGTTATCCAAGTGGTGGAAAATAAAAATCAGAAGTTTTTAAAGAGAAAGAACATGGCGCAAAAGAGCAATTCTGTGTCCTATAGCGTCCTCATTTTTTGGGATCTGAGGATGTGTGATGGCTTATTTTTTGCGTCTTGAGCTGAAATTTCTAATGATACCATTTTTGGGTGCATGCGCTGCTTTGATCCCTCGTTATTGCATTTTATAGCAATGTCGCTGCGACCAAAAAAAGTAATTTTGGTGTTTGGACTTTTTCAGTTACACAGTTTTACGATCTGATTATTTTATACTATGTTCAGGCATTTCTGAACACAGTGATACCAAAATATGTTGTACTTTTTTTAAATAGTTTTATTTGCAATGGTGCAAAAGGCGGGTGATTTGAACTTTGTTTTTTTTCATGCTTTAAAATAAAAAAAAAATAAAAAATTAATACTTTACTTTAACCACTAGAGGGCATCACACTCCACTGTCTGATCATTTCTTTTGTTTGGATGGATTACAGCCCATCCAAACATAGGGGAAATGATCACTCCCTGCTTGTGGTGTCACTGGAATATCAGAGGAGAAAGTGAGTCATGACAGCTTACTGGGTCATTACAGGACCCCAGGCTGTCAAGGTAACAGCACAGGTCTCGTGACTAGCTTCACAGGACCTGTGATCCCTGCAGGGTACTTTGGATCGTGCTGTCAATGAATGACAGCACCATCCAAAGGGTTAACAGCGCCAATCAGATTGCGGCAACGATCTCGTGGGCGCACGGTCGTTGCAGACATCGTTTTGACATAGTTGGTGAGATGTCACACGGCTATATATCGTGGACGACTCACCAACGATGTAGTGAGCAGGTATCATTCGCAAACCTCGCGAAGGATCCCTGCTCATTACTGTGAATGGGCGAAGTCATAATCAACATCGTTATCGCGGTGTCAAACACGATATACCATGTTGGCTGATTATTGATCGTGCTCAAACCTGCGATCAGCGATCCAACGATTTATTGTTACAACTTGCCAGAGTCACACGCAACAAGGTTGTAACTAGGTCGATGGTACGCCTCCAAACCCGTGACATATCAGCGATGTCGTGCCGTGTAATGGGGCATTTAGACGCACATCTCAGCTGATGAGATTAGCTGAGATGTTGTGGGGAGGATGTGGACTACAGCGTGAGCTCTCATCAAACGGTGGGAGGTGGCCTATGATGCACATGTGCATCATAGGTCGTAAAGGGGTTAAAATCACTAAGTGAGGGTGGCAAAGTAAAGAGCTGCATTCTCTATTTAGCAAAGGCTGTTGTGTAATCAATAGTTTTATAATACACTTTCTTAAAGGGTTTTTTTCCACCTGTCTCTTGATGATTGACCACAAGTTCTCAATGGGATTAAGATCTGGGGAGTTTCCAGGCCATGGACCCAAAATCTCTGTTTTGTTCCCTGAGCCATTTAGTTATCACCTTTGCTTTATGGCAAGGTGCTCCATCATGCTGGAAAAGGCATTGTTGGGCGCCAAACTGCTCTTGGACGGTTGGGAGAAGTTGCTATTGGAGGACATTCTGGTATAATTCTTTATTAATGGCTGTGTTTTTAGGCAAGACTGTGAGTGAGCCGATTCCCTTGGCTGAGAAGCAACCCCACACATGAATGGTTTTAGGATGCTTTACAGTTGGCATGAGACAAGACTGGTGGTAGCGCTCACCTCTTCTCTGAATAAGGCTGGCTTCACATTAGCGTTCCCCTCAGCAGCGTTCTGCGGAGGGGTCCGCAATGTGTGCGCAGCGGCCGCCAGCTCCTATCTTTATAATGGGAGCGCACGGTGCTGCGCTTGACAGCGCATGACCGTGCGCACCCATTCACTCCTATATGTGATCTGTGCGCAGGCGGATGCCTGCGTACAGATCACACACTCTCATCTGCACCAGGGACGCGACATGTTGCGTCCCTGGTGCGGGCGAGAGTGAGTGATTTGTGCGCAGGCATGCGCCTGCGCACAGATCACATATGGGAGTGAATGGGTGCGCACGGCGGTCTGCAAGTATCTGCAGACACCGTGCGCTCCATTATAAAGATAGGGGCTGCGGTCTGCATGCAGATGCTTGCAGATGCCTCCACAGAACGCTGCGGAGGCATCTGCAAATGTGAAGGCTGCCTAAGCTGTTTTCCAGATGTCCCAAACAATCGAAAAGGAGATTCATCAGAGAAAATGACTTTACCCCAGTCCTCAGCAGTCCACTCCCTGTACCTTTTGCAGAATATAATTCAGTCCCTGATGTTTCTTCTGGAGAGAAGTGGCTTCTTTGCTGCCCTCCTTAAAACCAGGCCTTGCTCAAAGAGTCTCCACCTCACAGTGCGTGCTGAAGCACTCACACCAGCCTGCTGCATTCCTGAGCAAGCTCGGCACTGCTGGTAGTCCGATCCCACAGCTCAAACAGTTTTAAGATACCCGATACCCGATGGTGTCTAAATGAGGTACAGGAAGGTTTTTTCGACACCTAGTTAACTCCCTGGGGCGTGACACAGCCTCCGGGATACCGCCCCCCTTCAGCGATCATTGGTGGAAGCTCCTGCGTTACGATTGGTCGTCTCTGCATAGGGCGGCATATTTAAGGAGCTGACCAGTCACACTACACAATTGCAATAGCGTGATGTATTAGCCAGCCTCCCTGCGCTTGCTGGCCAATCATGATGCTATTGCTTTGTCCAATCACCGTACGAGCGTTTCGTAATCCACAACTCTGGCACGCTTATGTGTTGTCCCTGCTGCCCCAGGTCCTCCCATATTACCTTCTGTAGCAGCGTGTAAATGAGGGAAGGTTCTCTACAGAAGGTAACCTGCGGCACCCGTTGGTGCATCCAGGGATAGAAAAAACCTTCTGTAGAGCACTTTGTAGCGGCGTGTAAAGGCGGTATCGGGTACCGTTTGCAACCGTTGGAACATGCTCGTGCACGTGAGACACCGGTTGTTTCTTACCTTCTGTAGCGGTGTGTAAAGGTACCATTAGAGATAACCATGGTTAACTGAAGAGAAACAATGATACCAAGCACCAGCCTCCTTTTAAAGTGTCCAGTGGTGTCATTCTTACTTAATCATGACTGATTGTTCGCCAGCCCTGTCCTCATCAACACCCACACCTGTGTTAATGGAACAATCACTAAAACGATGTTAGCTGCTCCTTTTAAGGCAGAACTGCAATGATGTTGAAATGTGTTTTGGGGGTTAAAGTTCATTTTCTAATCAAATACTGACTTTGCAAGTAATTGCTGTTAAGCTGATGACATTCTGGAGTATATGCAAATTGCCATTAGAAAAACAGAAGCAGTAGACTTTGTTAAAATTAATATTTGTATCATTCTCAAAACCTTTGGCCATGACTGTACACAAATGTAAGAGGCTAAGCTTCAGGCAAACTTACATTTAGACTATTACTCTATACATCCTCATCGCCCCAACGTGCATTCTGCTTATTCTTGTTGGCGGGGGGGGGGGGGTGGTGTTTTAGGGAGGGGACGGCAGAGTTTTTTTATATGCAGGTAGTACCTATCATGATCGTGACTTTGTGAGGAGTGTGTCTTAATGTTGTGACTTCCGGATCTCATTGCGCACATGCTGATGACATACTTCTTGTTGAATAGAATGGTCCACCGGAGTCACAAACAAGGGATACAGTGACACAGCACTTTCAACAGCCCATTACCCTGGGGCCGAAGAGACAGGGAATCAACTACACTAAAAATTAAAGTGAATCTGTCACCACATTTGACCTAGGTAAACAATTAATATGGACATATAGATTATAGACTGCTGAAAAAAGTCCTCCCTGTATACCTCATTTCAGATGGCTTGTTGTGGATAGATCATCTTTTATCACTTTGTGTAAATAAGCTCTTCCAGCCTATCTTGGGGATGATGTCTGTAAGATAATGATGCCTCCCAGAGCTTATTTTAAAAGTGTTGTTCGGGCTTTTAATATGATTTACATGTGTAGCTAGGCAGCAAAATGCTAAGTTTGTAATTTATACCCTGTCAGCATTTTGCAGGGTTACATAGATACCACCTCTTTGCGTCTGGAGGAGCAGCCTCTATCACCAAACAGAGGCGGGTTTGTTTTGGAGCTTGGGCATAACGTCACTACTAGTTGTTTATGCCCCCTCTCCTACAAGACCCCCCCTTCCCCCTCGTCTCAGAATGCCCGCCCCCTACACACTCCATTCCCCTATGTAAACTGTGATAGAACTACTGCATTGCACTGAGAGCAGTTATCTCCTTTTTTACACAGTGACGAATCCGTAGCTCTGAGAAGGAGATGACTGCTCTCAGTGCTGCGGTGTATGCACCCACCTCCACCCCCTGTGCCCTTGTTGAAGTGATATGAAGCACACTAAACCTCACAGCTTCCCCACTCCCTCTGTGTAGCAGTATGAATGAACTGCGTAGTGCAGAGGGGGCGGGGTGGCTGTGAGGTTCAGCGAGTTTCATATCGCTCCAACGAGGGCACAGGGGGTGGAGGTGGGTGCATACACCGCAGCACTGAGAGCAGTCATCTCCTTCTCAGAGCTACGGATTTGTCACGGTGTAAAAGAGGAGATAACTGCTCTCAGTGCAATGCGGCAGTTCTATCGCAATACACATGGGAAATGGAGTGTGGAGGGGACGGGCATGCTTGGGACTGGGGAGGGGACGGGCATGCTTGGGACTGGGGAGGGGATGGGCATGCTGTGATGGGGTGGGGGGTTGTAGGAGTATGGGTGTAATTGACAAGTACCGTGTTTCCCCAAAAATAAGTCACCCCCGAATATAAGTCAGGGCAGGGCTGGCGCAGGATTTTCCAATATAAGTCATACCCCGATTATAAGACAGGGTGACTTATTTTCGGGGAATATGGTATAAGACAGGGTGGGGGGCGCTGCGCAGTATTTCCTACCTTGTCCCCCGTCTGCTGTGCCTTGTGGTTCCCCCTGCTTCAGTTCAATCATCATCGGTGCTGGGGGCTGCCATCTTGCTTCTTCTCTCCGCCCCCGGCCAGTGATGTCAGAGCAGGCCGCGCTGTGATTGGCTAGCACCCGTGATCACGTGTCACGGGTGCTAGCCAATCACAGCGCGGCCTACTCTGACATCACTGGCCGGGGGCGGAGAGAAGAAGCAAGATGGCAGCCCCCAGCACCGATGATGATGGAACTGAAGCAGGGGAAACCACAAGGCACAGCAGACCGGGAACGGAGCGAGGACCCCACCGGAAGGCACAGAGGACATCCCAGCACAGAAGAAGAGGATCGAGGAGGCAGCACAGCGGTCGGCACGGGGGACAAGGTAGGAAGCTGTGTGTATGTGTATACGTGTGTGTGTGTGTGTGTGTGTGTGTGTATGTGTGTATATGTGTGTGTATGTATGGGTATGTGTATGTAAGTAGGCTGGTGGCTGCCAATATAAGCCATACCCTGAAAATAAGACATGGGGCCACTTTTGGCCCCCAAAAAAATATAAGACAGCGTCTTATTTTCGGGGAAACACGGTAGTGACATTTAAACCCAGGCTGAGGCTGATCCAACGCTGGGATGAAACCACCCTAACTTACACAGAACAGGAGCACTGAAATTTGACTTCTTTTCAAGCACAGTTTTTGCAGCTCTATGAGCTTTGCTGCATTGCAACAGTGTTGCAGCCCTTTTTGTTTGGGAGGCCCCATTCACATCATTATTTTTTCCTGTCCTTGGGGATCCTGTTTTTTGCAGGACCCCACGGACAGGTCTGGATGTGTACTTCCGGATGCCATTTCTGTGTCCGGATCCGTTTTTTGACGGATCTGAACGCAGAAAAGAGCTGGGAGGCGCCTGAGCCTGCAAAGTGCTGGCAAGCGGGACTGTACTTTCACTTTCGCAATGTATATACATATATTATATGTATATACATACATTATATACGGTAAGTGTGCGGTTTCAGCACTTGCGGCAAGTGCGGTATGGCGCTTTTTTGTTTGCGGCCGCACCTGCCGCAAGCCCCATAGACATTGTATGGGACTTGCCGCAAGTGAACCGCAAGTGTGGCCGTTATGCGGTAATCGCGGCAGTTGCATTTTTTCACCGCAACTGCCGTGATCAGCGAAAAACGCTGATGTGAAAGCAGCCTTAGGGGCCTTTCACACTTGCGGTTTTTTCCTGATTTGGAAGATCAGGAAAACACCTGATTCTTACAAGATTCATTTTTTTTGCCCATTCTCTTTAATGATTTCAGGAGAAAACATGAAGCAACAAGATTCTACCTGACAAAATTAAAGTGAATGGGCAAAATACTGTAAGAATCGGGTTTTGCCTGATCTTCCAAATCAGGAAATAAACGCAAGTGTGAAAGGCCTTAGATAGCCAAATGTAAATAAAAACCCAATCCAACTTCCAAAAATATTAAGCTTTGCTATTTATGAGTCTTTTGGGTTGATTGAGAACATAGTTGTTGATCAATAATAAAAATAATCCTCTACAATACAACTTGCCTAATAATTCTGCACACAGTGTATGGCTGAAAATCAATGCAAAATATGCTGCAAGAACTGACATGCTGCAGATTTTCCACCAATAAAGATCGAGGCATTTCCTCCATGGGAAAACCCGCAGTATGGGCACAGGTCTTTTGCATTTACATACACTTTTCTTCCTCATCACTGTGCTGCAGATTTTTGACAAATTTGCAGCATATTAGCAATAAAATTGTGGCAAAATATCCGAAAAAACCCGCAGCGTGAGCACATACACTAATAATCGCAAAGAACTCTATAGTGAGATCAGGAGGGCAGAGAGCGGTCATCGCATGTTACACTGGTAATGCCCCTTCGATTTAAAATAATAATTCCTGCAGGGGGAGTTATCTTCTATGCTACATCCGTCCCATGGTCTCGAGCAGCTCATTTACATAGTGATTAGTGATGAGTGAGTGGCGTAATATTCGTAATCGCTATACTCTTAATGAAAATGGTGATTCAAAAGGTGAAAAGGGCTACCGTATTTATCGGATTAGAAAACGCACTTTTGTCTCCATAATTTTTGAGGAAAGGGTGATGCGTCTTATAAACTGAAGCTACATTCTATGCTGTAGGGGAGGGGGGCTGTTTTGGAGCGCTGTCTTGGGTCTGCAGCTGGGGCCCGTGGTCACGTGGGCCTGCTCATTATGCTCATGTAATATGCACTGCACTCCCCTGTCCATCACATCAGTGCTGATGCCGGCGATGAGAGGTGGGCGTGGAGAGTAGTGCATATTATATGAGCCTGCATTCACACCCCCCACCCCCTGGATATGGTTTTCCCCCCTCCCCGTCACTCTATATGGCCCCGCTGCTGGTGTGCACACTAAAATAATAAACACTGTAAACTCGCCCACAGTTGCTCCCAGCTCAGTGGTGCCTTCCTCTGTCTGTGCTGGCATCTGATCATGTGATCTGTGCAGCACGTTGACGTAATCTCCGTGTTCCCAGTTCAGATCAGATGCTGGCCACAGACAAGGGAAGACACCGCTGAGCTGGGAGCAGGGAGCAATGCAGTGTGTGTTAACAGCGTTTATTATTATTAATATATTTTTTTTTTTTGTAAATATATTTTTATTAAAGTTTTTAACGTAAGCATACATATAACGTATTGAGCAAAAGTTATTAAGCTCAAAGTATAACATATCAATATTACATCATAATATAGTTCAAATCAGGCTGAAGCCTCCTGGTGCAGTCGAAAAGAACGATGTCACCATGGCTACTACAAACTTCACATCAAAGCAATAGGTGGGACCCCTCCCTGTTCCAAAGGGAACAGAACGGGGAGGTCCCTAGATCTCAACAGGAGATCAGAGTGAAATAATACTATGGTCTAATTACAGTAAATTAGATTAAACGGCTCCTGGCCGTCCACTGGATATGGGGGGGTGGAAGAAAGTTGATCCAAAAAAATAACATCTAGAGAAGAGAAAAGGCTTGAAAATGAGAAAAGGGAATTGAGAGAAGTATAGAAGGGAGAAGGAAGAGCAGAGAAGATGAGAACTGTAAGTCTGGGGAGTCGCAGGTTAGGAGAGTGAAACTAGCATATTTCAGGTAGTGCACAGGCGATTCACCCACAAGAGAACATATCTCTAAAATTAGGGGCATCTCTGAAGAGGATCCATTCCGTCCAAGTAGTTACATAACCAGATTGCGTTTGGGAGAGCTCAGCTGAAAGCTCCTCAAATCTACGAAGGGTCTCCATTTCTGAGTACCACTCCGAAATCGTAGGGGGTGCCTGCTCCCTCCAAATTACGAGGGATTACATTTCTCGCAGCACTGAGGCAGAACCGAAGGATATCCTTCTTTTGGGTCTTCCAGGATCCAGGGAGCAGAGAGAGTAAGGCCATTTCAGGAAACCCCTTTAAACTCCCACCCGTTACCATGTTATATTTCCGAAAAACTGCAGACCAGAATTCTTGGATCAGGGGGCAGCTTCACCAAATATGGATCAAGAAACCAACCTCTGCGTCGCATCTCCAACAAAGGGGAGAGGTGGAAGAAGAAAACCGATGCAACCTGTCTGGTGTGAGGTACCACCTAAGGCGTATCTTGTAGCATTTTTCTAATGCCTCACATGACCCTGAGGATTTCCAAGCCATCAAAAAACACTTCTCCCAATCCTGTGTCGAGACAACTCTTCAGAGTTCCGACTCCCAGGCCCTCCTATATCCATGAGTTTCCGCGTCTGACGCCCCTGATAGGATAGAGTAGATAAGTGAAATCCCTCTACAGGGTGCTTGGGTGGCAGCAAAGATCGCCTCTAGGGGAGACAGGGCGACATCAGGGCCTCTCCGGAGTGTCAGAGAGTTCATGTGAGACCTTAACTGAAGGTACTCCCACCACTTCAGTTTTACCTCCGGTGAAGAGACTTGCAGGTCATTAAAAGAGGGGAGCTCCCCCGCCCGTAGGAGCTGACCGATTCGGGTATCTTCATCAGCCCGCCATAACAATAGCTTTTGTTGGGTCACCCCCGGGGGAAAGGCCGGACTGCAAAACAATGGAGTCAGATAACTGGTGGTATGTGTCATAGCCAGCTTCCCCCATGCTACACGCCAAGCCTTCAGTGCCTCAGTGGTCAGAATAGTTAGGTGGCCCGACGTAGTCAATGCCTCAGAGGGGATTCATTGTAGATACAGTAACGTAGGGGTATCTGCATGTCCGCCTGCTCTATCTGAACCCACTGCTTGGTAGTCGCTCTGAAATTCCAGTCAAGCAATCAGACCAATACAGCGAACCAGGGTGGATTGATTTAAATCACGCCGATTTAAATCATGATTTAAATCACGATTTAAATCAAAAGGTTTTTTTCTATTTAAATCGGATCGATTTAAATCATGATTTTAATCATGATTTAAATCACTGATTTAAATCAAAAGGTTTTTTTTTAATATAAATCACGATTAAAATGAGAAGTGAGAGCAGTGTGCATGTGCGCCCATAGTTACACGGACGAAACTAGGGGCAACGATCTAACGCCAGGGTGAGGGGGGGACCCCAAAGTAAGTAAAAATCTTTTTTGTTTTACTATATAGCAATAGGTAGGTGTTTAAAAGCAGCATGTCTTAATTGTATAAACTATTAATAGCCTCCACATTTTGTTCATACTGCCCCTTTAATTCCACACTTCTAGCTTGGTTTCAGTTTTGGTTTAGTTTCTTTTTCCCTGCATTCAGTTGACATGCCCAAACTTGTTGGATAGTCAGCAGTACTTGGCTCAGGCTGTAGTAACATCAGCAGTGCTTGGCTCAGGCTGTAGTAACAATCAAACTTCATAAGTGATCTGTGTGAGCCATGGCAGCAGGTCGTAAGAGAGACCCTATTTGGGTTCATTTTGTTGAGATGCCAGCAGCAGATCTTGGAAAGAAAGGTGCAAGAGCAAAGTGCAAATACTGTGCAAAACTGTTAAAAAGTACTTACTCTCTGTAGTTCAATTCTGAGTGTTTAATAGTGCAAATAAAAATTATTAGGTTTCATAATCAACTGTTTTAATATTTTTATTTGTGTAAAACAATTAGATTTGCAAAAAGACAAAGTTTTGCTTGTGTACAACTTGATTAAAAAATCTGATTTAAATCAAATGATTTAAATCAAAAAAATCTGATTTAAATCAAAAAAATCTGATTTTTTTGATTTTTTTAAAAAAATCAAGATTTTTATCCACCCTGCAGCGAACAGGCAATACCTCCGCAAGTCCGGCAAACCCATTCCTCCCAACTTCGTCTGTGCAGTCAAGACCTTGACGCTCACTCTCGGCCTTGTACCATTCCAGACAAACCTGGAGATGAGAGTACGGATAGTATGGAAGTATACGCCCCGTGGCCATACCGGTGCGGCTTGGAGAATGCACAAAAAACGTGGCAAGATGTCCATCGATACAGCGTGGATTCTCCCCAGCCAAGACAACTTTAGAGATTTATAGGACTCCAACAAGACCCCCACTTTGTCTAAAATAGTTTTATGGTTTAGCTGGAAGACCCTGGACAAATCAGCGGGCAGATTCATTCCCAGATATGCTATGTGGCCCGGCCTCCAGCGAAAGGGGAACCCCTTGGATAAGGAGAACGCCTCAGCAGAAGGCAGGGAGACATTCATCGCCTCGGACTTTGAGTAGTTCACTTTAAAGTTACTAAGGCCTCCAAACAATTCGAACTCTCGCAGCAGAGTGGGGAAGGTCACCGACGGGCGAGTCACGTACATAAGAACGTCATCCGCAAATAATGGTGTCTTATAATGAGTATTCCCCACCAGGATTCCGTGTATTTCGCCATTGTTCCTTATAGCTTTAGCTAAATGCTCCATGACAATAACCTAGAGCAGAGGGGAGATAGCGGGCACCCCTGTCTGGTCCCATTTCCAATCAGGAACGAGCCAGACCAGCCGCCGTTAACATGCACCTTTGCGGATGGGTTAGAATACAATGAGGAAACCCTGTTCATGAATTTACTGCCTAGGCCAATGTGTCTCAGTGCCCCCAGAGGAAACCCCAGTGGACCCTGTCAAAGGCCTTTTCTGCATCGACAGAAAGCAGACAAAGAGGGGACTTCCACATCTTAGCCTTCTCAATAAGAAGAAAGGATCTAATGATGTTGTCCCATGCCTCTCGGCCCCTAACAAAGCCCACTTGGTCAAGGTGAATGATGGAGGGGAGTCTCGTTGAAAGCCTATCAGCCAATATCTTGGCAAACAGCTTAACATCCAATTACTCAAAGAAATGGGGCGGTAGCTCGCTGCCTCTAAGAGATTCTTGTTCGGCTTGGGGATCACACAAATGTGCACCTCCAGTGCCTGTGGGGGAAAAGCATCTCCTCCAAGAAGCACCTTAAATGAAGAGAGCATGTGAGGAAGCAAGTCACTGTGCATGGTCTTATAAAACATGGGTGTGTAGCCGCCAGGTCCCGAACTTTTCGCCGTCGGGGACATCTTAACCGCATTAGTCAGTTCCTCCACCGTGATGTCTTCCTCTAGGGAAGCCACGTCTTCCTCAGACAAAGAAGGTATATTTACCCTCTCAATATACGACCAATTTTAGATCGCAAAGCCTCAGGGTCCATGTCAAAAAATTTACCCCTCAGGCCATATAGGTCGGCATAGAACGTCTGAAACACCTTCGATATTTCCTTGGTGCTATGGACTACTCGACCCGAGGGAGTCTTAATAGAGGGGATGTAAGTGGGACCTCCTCGAGGGTGCAACAATCTAGCCAAGGGTTGCCCACAGTAGTTGGCCTTCTTATAGAAAAAAAAACCCTAGAACGTTCCTTGTGCCTTTCGTATTTGCTGTCCAAGAGATTTCTCAGCTCCACTCTTTTCGAAGTTAGGTCTATCAAAACCTCGTGATTACGGGTAGACTTATGTGTCCTCTCCAAACTATTGATCTGGGATACCAGTGTGTTCAACTGTTCGGACCAACGTTTCTTTAGTCTCGCCCCATGTTTGATTAACGTACCCTGGAGGATACACTTAAGGGCCTCCCATTTGATGGTCGTGGAGGTCTGATATATGTGTCTGAGAGAATGTGTTAATGTCTGACTTCAGTTCAGCCAGACAGGACGCATCAGTTAAGAGGTGGCTATTCAATCTCCAGGACCCTTCTTTTTTAGTCAGACCTGGCAACTCCATAGATAGGAAAATGGGGCTATGATCTGACAAGACAATGTTACCAATAGATGTTTTAGGTGTTCAAGATAGGATCTTCTGCCTGACAAGAAATAAATCTATACGGCTATACGAGCCGTGAACTCCAGATAAGAAAGTGTAGTCTTTAACTGAAGGGTTAAGGATCCTCCAGATGTCAACCAACTGGAGTTTGTGTAAAATTTTCCGGAGAGCCATTATACGTTTGCGTGGAGCCGTCCCCCTACCAGATGAAGAATCCAGGAGTGGATCTAGAACAAAATTAAAGTCACCTCCAATGACAACCTGGCCTTCAGCAAAATCCGCCAATTTTGTCAAGAGGGATCTACAGACCCTCTTCTGCTCCCTGTTGGGGAGATACAGTTAGGGCCAGAAATATTTGGACAGTGACACAATTTTCGCGAGTTGGGCTCTGCATGCCACCACATTGGATTTGAAATTAAACCTCTACAACAGAATTCAAGTGCAGATTGTAACGTTTAATTTGAAGGGTTGAACAAAAATATCTGATAGAAAATGTAGGAATTGTACACATTTCTTTACAAACACTCCACATTTTAGGAGGTCAAAAGTAATTGGACAAATAAACATAACCCAAACAAAATATTTTTATTTTCAATATTTTGTTGCGAATCCTTTGGAGGCAATCACTGCCTTAAGTCTGGTACCCATGGACATCACCAAGCGCTGGGTTTCCTCCTTCTTAATGCTTTGCCAGGCCTTTACAGCCGCAGCCTTCAGGTCTTGCTTGTTTGTGGGTCTTTCCGTCTTAAGTCTGGATTTGAGCAAGTGAAATGCATGCTCAATTGGGTTAAGATCTGGTGATTGACTTGGCCATTGCAGAATGTTCCACTTTTTTGCACTCATGAACTCCTGGGTAGCTTTGGCTGTATGCTTGGGGTCATTGTCCATCTGTACTATGAAGCGCCGTCCAATCAACTTTGCAGCATTTGGCTGAATCTGGGCTGAAAGTATATCCCGGTACACTTCAGAATTCATCCGGCTACTCTTGTCTGCTGTTATGTCATCAATAAACACAAGTGACCCAGTGCCATTGAAAGCCATGCATGCCCATGCCATCACGTTGCCTCCACCATGTTTTACAGAGGATGTGGTGTGCCTTGGATCATGTGCCGTTCCCTTTCTTCTCCAAACTTTTTTCTTCCCATCATTCTGGTACAGGTTGATCTTTGTCTCATCTGTCCATAGAATACTTTTCCAGAACTGAGCTGGCTTCTTGAGGTGTTTTTCAGCAAATTTAACTCTGGCCTGTCTATTTTTGGAATTGATGAATGTGAACCCTTTGTATTTACTGTCATGGAGTCTTCTCTTTACTGTTGACTTAGAGACAGATACACCTACTTCACTGAGATCGTTCTGGACTTCAGTTGATGTTGTGAACAGGTTCTTCTTCACCAAATAAAGTATGCGGCGATCATCCACCACTGTTGTCATTCGTGGACGCTCAGGCCTTAGAGTCCATTGTCCAATTACTTTTGGTCCCTTGAAAAAGAGGAGGCTATGCATTACAGAGCTATGATTCCTAAACCCTTTCTCCGATTTGGATGTGGAAACTCTCATATTGCAGCTGGGAGTGTGCACTTTCAGCCCATATTATATATATAATTGTATTTCTGAACATGTTTTTGTAAACAGCTAAAATAACAAAACTTGTGTCAATGTCCAAATATTTCTGGCCCTAACTGTACCAATTGACCAGAGTCAATGGGGTTCCCACCATCAATACCTTGAGAAAAATGTATCTTCCCCTTTGTCAATCACCGAGTCCAGAAGTTTATAAGGCAAGTTTTTGTGTAGGGCTATTGAGACTCCCTTAGTTCTGGACTCTGGGTTCGTACAATGGATCCATTCCGAGTAGTGTCCCCCTCTAAAAGAGGGGACGTGGCCCTCCTTAAAAGGCCCTCCTTAAAATGTGTTTCCTGGAGGAAAATCACCTGCACACCTTTCCTTTGCATGTCAGAGATGACATGTTGCCTTTTCTGGGGGGTGTTAAAACCCCGAACGTTTAGGGATCCTATCTTCAAGGATCCTCCAGCCATTTCGCACCCAGCAGGCTATCCCCTGATGGGCCTCGCAGAGGTTACCACCTGCGACTCCTCTGAGGAAAAGAAGAAAGAGATGAGAGTAGGAAAGAAGGAGAGAGGGGAAATCCAGTGGACCGTCTAGCCCGATTAACACTCAAATTGGGGTAAGCTCTTTACAGAAGCACTACACTCAAAAGGAGAGTGCAGCGTCCCCCTGGGAGGTATCCTTTCTCAATGGAAGGGAAACCGTTATAAATTCAAACCATAGGGTGTATTAACCCTAGTCAAAATAAACACAAGAACAATAAATTTCACTAGACTCGAGGGAAATGTCCCCCCGGCCATCAACCTAAAATAAAAATAAGTCACATTAACTATATATCAACAACCTGGCTATTGTAGGCTCCCTGTAGTAGGGCATAATTAACACAAATATAAAATGTACAGGAAAGCCCTATTGTATGATGAGAGAGCGCCCCTCATTATTACATAGCATAACTTCAGAGGTAACATTATTTGAAGGAAGGGTTTAGGAGGGGGGTTCAGGAGGGAAAGCAGGAATAAAGGGGTAGGAAAGGATAGGCAAGGGAGGGGAATGGGAATAGAAGGGAAGGGAGGGTATGAAATAGAGAAAGGGATATATGAAGGGGAAGAGACAGAAAAAAAAAAAAAAGGGGGGGGGGGGAGAGAGGATAGGGGACTCAAATAAAAGCCTTGCAGGAATTGTAGCAGACGGGGCAATCTTCCTGCAGGGGAGCGCTATAAGGCATATTAAAGAGGAAATGGAAAAAAATTCACGTGTGGATCACAAAGTCAGCCCTCTTCACTCCGGCTTTCCTCACTGAGTCTGCGTCTCCGTCGGTTCCTGTTCCTCCCATTCCTCTTCCTTCTCGGATTCCTTGCATTTTGAGGTGCCGATTGAAATAAGCCATCAAATGAGGAAGTCGGCCAGTCCGGGAAGTGGAGACCCGGGTCAGGGATGTCAAGAGCCTGGAGAAACCCCTGCAGTTCCCTCGGATGAGTGAGGGAGGTCAGCAGGCCCTCCTGTTGAACCTGTAGGCAAAAGGGGTAACCCCAGGAGTATACAAGGCGATTTTGTCGCAACAGCTCTAAAAGGGGTCGCAATGCTCTCCGCTTCTGGAGGGTCCTCCTGGAAAGATCAGCAAGTAATTGCAGCCGGAATCCCTGAAAACAGATCTCCTCTCACCTTCTCGCCTTACTGAGGACCTCCTCCTTAATCTGGTACTTATGGAATCTGCAAATGATGTCTCGGGGTAAAGCCCCTTCTGGAGGAAGGGGGCATAGGGACCGATGGGCTCTGTCAAAGTCGATGATGGAGTCAGTCGGAGCATTTCTTATGGAATTGAACAGACTCTGCATGGTGGCACGCAACTCAGACGGGGATACTGTTTCCGGAACACCGCGGACCCGGCTGTTTTGTCGCCGCTCGCGATTTTCATGGTCCTCTATTAAATCTAGGAAGGCTTCCTGTTGGGATTGTTGAAGTGACACCGTATCCTCGAGTGCTTTAACCCGTCTAATTAAATCTTCGACAGTGGTGTCTGTGTGGGGGACCCTACCAGAGATCACCTGGACTTCACTGCATATCGCAGCTGTTTCAGACTTAAGGGAGGTTTCTACCTTAGAAATAAAATCTGACATTTCCTCTTTGGTGGGAATATTCATAATGCGTGCCTTAAAGGACTCCCACATGTTTGCTTTTGGGATCGGGGACTCATGGGCTGCAGTGTCAGAAGTCAGGCAGAGGCTTGGGCAGGCAGAGATTGAGCCCTCTCTCTTATCAGCGGCACTGGATGTCGCAGATAGGGACAATTCACATAGGGGCACCCCAGTGATATTAGTATTATATGACTGTGTAAAGGATAGTGCCCCCACCAGCGTTTATTATTTTAGTGTGCATGTCAGCAGGGGGCAATATCCAGGATGGGGTAGGGGGAGGCCATATCCAGGATGGGGTGGGGGAGGCCATATCCAGGATGGGGGGGGGGGCCATATTCAGGATGGGGGCCATATCCAGCATTGGGTGGGGGGACCATATCCATTATGGGAGGGGGGGCATATGTGCTGGTGGGGCATGTACCAGGATGGGGGGAGAACGTAACCAGGATGGAGTGGTCATATAGAAGGATAAGGGACATATACTGATTGTTAGACGAACACTGGCATTATAAGATGGATCCTATTTAACATTAAACATTTTTTTTTTTTTCCTTTACCAGATTTGAGGTGGGTTATATAATCCAGTGCGTCTTATAAAGTGGAAAATACGGTATATGATCTCATCATGAAGATAAAATCAAATACAGTAGAATATAGAACATCTAAATAAATATGGAAATTACGAAACACAGTTGGGTCGTTCCATGTCAAGTGAAGCAATGATTTTACCTCTAAGGGTATGTGCACACTGGTGGGCGGGTTTGTGTCGGCGGCGGCTGGGCGGACCCGCCAGGAAGCTCTGGCGGGTATGTGCAGCGGGTGTGCGGCGGGCTATGGGCGGGTGCACAGCGGGTTAGCGCCGGCGGTGTTGCGGCGGCTTGAAGCAGTACATGATTCTGCTTGTAGCCGCTGCATAACCGGCCGGTTTATAGAACATGCTCATTCGTTGCTAACCCGCTGGGAACCCAGCGGTTTAGCAACAGATGATCATGTGGAAATCGCCGGTGTGTGCACAGCGGCCGTCGGTTTCCATAGGTTTTAATGTTAACCCAAAAGCCGCTTTTGGATTAACATAAATTTACATAAAACTCATGGAAACCGACCGGCGGTTTCCGCTGCTAAACCTGCAGTAAAACTACAAGTATGCACATACCTCTACCTCTAATATTTAAAATTCTTTTGAGATTTTGTTATTTGATAATAGCATGTCAGACAATGCAAAATGTGAAGATAAAAAAATTCTAAAAAATGTTTACCGTATTTATTTTTAATTGATTTTCAAAGTTTGGAAAAAGTGTGAATTTCGGTGTTGCCTGCCTTTACATTTCTCCTCATAACTCAGGCTAGAAATAAGATAGAAAGACAAAATAGGCACCATTCTACTCAGAACTGGACAGGCTTTCACCAGATATGTCACAAGAGGATCTTTGTTAATATTTTACCCATGTGAATGCAAACGCTAAATTTTAAAACGCATTTCCGAAAGAAACATATAATTTATAAATTCCCAAAAATGCACATGTCTGCTATGCTCTTAGCCACATCTGTAGCAAAATACAAGTTAAGATCGCGATGGGATCATATTATAAAATATTTAACTATTATAGGTTCAATGGGACATTCCATATCATGTGATCGAAATAAAATTTTTTTTTTTTTTTTTTTTTTTTTTCCCTGACGTCTTTAGATATTTTTATTTTTTTTTCTATATGAAGTACAACTTTAGTTAATTACAAATAAAAAGTTTTGAATTTTTTTCATCAGTTAATTTTTTACAGATTTTTTTTTTTTTAAGTTTTAAAAAAGCGTGAATTTTGGCCTGGTATGGCTTTACATTTTTTATCTCGGGCTAGAATTAAGATAAGGAGGTCGGAGAGGCATCATTTTTCTCAGACCGGTACAGGCTTTCATTTGATATGTCACAAGACTATGTTTCTTAATATTTTGTTAACAATTGTGTTATATTTTGTTAATAATCTGCATATTCCTAAAGGCTCATCAACATAATGAGCTGGTCTATGACTCACTGAATATCTATCACATGCACAATCTGACAAGGTACCGTATATACTCGCGTATAAGCCGAGTTTTTCAGCCCAAAATTGGGCTGAAAAGTCCCCCCCTCGGCTTATACGCGAGTCACTGTATACTGTATACAATGTATACAGTATACAATGCCTCCCATCAGTATACAGGGCCCCCCCTTGTTTAGCAATCCTGTAAAGGAAGAGATTAGTGTACTTATCCCTGCCGCTGTCCCGCCGCCGTCATCGCGCTCCTCCGTCTTCATCCAGCGTCTTCCGTCTTCTTTCGGCTTCCTCCGGTGGGCGCAGGCAATGACGTCATTGTCTGCGCGCCAGAGGAGAAAGCCGGAAGAAGATGGAAGACGCTGGATGAAGGCGGAGGAGCGCGATGACGGCGGCGGGACAGCGGAGGGATAAGTATACTAATCTCCTCCTTTACAGGATTGCTACCCAAGGGGGGGCCCTATATACTGATATGGGGGGGCTGCTGTATATACCTCTGGGGCTGCTGCTGTATATACCTCTGGGGCTGCTGCTGTATATACCTCTGGGGCTGCTGCTGTATATACCACTGGGGCTGCTGCTGTATATACCACTGGGGCTGCTGCTGTATACTACCACTGGGGCTGCTACTGTATACCACACTGCTGGGGGCTGTATACCTGTGCTGGGGTCCACCCTCGGCTTATACACGAGTCAATAGGTTTTCCCAGGTTTTGTCGGCAAAAGTAGGGGGGTCGGCTTATACACGAGTATATACGGTAATAGGGATCTATAGAACCGTTACTAATGCACCACAGCTCAGACCACTTTGTGCTCCAAAGTACAGTATACATATTAACAAAATATAACAAAATATTAAGAAACAGTATTGTGTGACATATCAAATAAAAGCCTGTACTGTTCTGAGAAAAATGATGCCTCTCCCACCTCATTATCTTAATTATCTTCGTTGTTAGAAAGTGATTTATTCAAATACTCTATTATTAAATCAGGATTTATAAAATCCTCTGTGTTGGAAGTTACAGGCTCCTCACCATGTTCTGCCTGCAGAGTATTTTTCTGTTTTGCAAGTTGCTTTCTACAACTATCACAAATGTTCATGCCTGCATTGAATGATGGATTTGTATTAAACATCCAATCCTTGGATCGTTCATCCAAGATTTGGGATCCTGACCTCATATCTATCGTTCGTCGTTCAATTAACGCTGCTGGAAGAAGCTTCATTGTTCAGCGTGACACCTTTTTGAACTTTCTCGTTCAAAAATCTCCTATTCCTGCCGCCTTATAAGATCGCTCAGTCCTTGCTCTCCTATTTAACTTGTGCATTGCCGAATGGGATATCGTTAATGATATCCTTGTGTGTGACAACGCACTAATGATGTTGGAACGATCAGTGTTACGTGATCGTTCTAAGGATATCGTTAAGGATATCCTAGCATGTGAAGTGGCCTTAAGATTTTTTTTCTTGTTGTGTGTCCAGTTTTTTCAAGGGATTGCAACAGTATATATATTATAAAATGCTGTTCCTTGAGAAGCAGCAGCCATTGCTGTGTGAGAAAAAATACAGTTAATATTAAATAAGGAAGACGGGTAATAAAAATTAAAATTTACAGTACACTTGAGATATAACTGTCTTAGGCTGCGTTCACACATTTGTCGCGTTTTTTTACGCGCATCTTTTCAAGGGGAAAACTGCGCGTAAAAAATAGCACGAGAGAACAACTTCAATTGCGCTTTTTTAGGCGCGTTTTTTCCAGTGCTTATAATGGGGCCTATGGAAAAAAATGCGCATAAAAAGCTGGAAAGAATTGACATGTTCATTCTTTTTACGCACGCGTTTTTTGCTCCAAAAACGCTGCATAAAATTACGCGATGTCTGAATGGCATAAAGTAAATGTCTATTCACTTTGCTGGGAAACGCAGACGCACATGCGTTTTTGGGGCAAATACGCGCATAAACAAACGCGCCAAATACGATGCGTGTGATCGCAGCCTAACTATAAAGTGAGTATTAGGGCTAGAGCACACACAACTTTTCCTGTCTGCCGATAAACGCTGCGGTTTTGGCAGCTTTTTTTCTACTGAGTTTTCACTATATCTGCATTATTTTTTTAATCCCTAGTGAAAACAATGGCAGATTTTTTTTTGTTTATAGAAAGTGATAAATGCTGTGTTTATTGTAACGATCAAAAAGTAGTGCAAGCAGTGATTTACTCACTCTGAGTGTTTCTAAAAGCAATGCATGTGTTTAACCCCGTTATTTCTAGCTCGAGATACGATAAAAAATGGAAAGCCATACCAGGCCAAAATTCGCGCTTTTTTAAAACTTTAAAAATCTGTAAAAAATTAAACTGATGAAGAAAAAAATTCTAAACTTTTGATTTGTAATTACCGTATATACTCGTGTATAAGCCGATTCGTGTATAAGCCGACCCCCCTACTTTTGCTCCCACAACCTGGGAAAACCTATTGACTCGTGTATAAGCCGAGGGTGGACCCCAGCACAGGTATACAGCAGCCTCCCCAGTGGTAGTAAACAGCAGCCACAGAGGAATATACAGTAGCCTCCCCAGTGGTAGTATACAACAGTCTCCCCCTATGGTAGTATACAGCAGTCTGCCCCTGTGGTAGTATACAGCAGTCTCCCCCTGTGGTAGTATACAGCAGTCTCCCCCTGTGGTAGTATACAGCAGTCTCCCCCTGTGGTAGTATACAGCAGTCTCCCCCTGTGGTAGTATACAGCAGCCTCCCCCTGTGGTAGTATACAGCAGCCACAGAGATATATACAGCAGCCCCTCCCCTGTGGTAGTATACAGCAGCCCCCCCTGTGGTAGTATACAGCAGCCACAGAGGTATATACAGCAGCCCCTCCCCTGTCGTAGTATACAGCAGCCCCTCCCCTGTGGTAGTATACAGCAGCCACAGAGGTATACACAGCAGCCCCTCCCCTGTGGTAGTATACAGCAGCCCCCTTCTGGGGTAGTATACAGCAGTGCCCCCCCCTGTGGGTATACACAGCCCCCTTCCCCCCCCCGTTACTGCCGCACACCTGTAAAAAGAAGCGCTTTCATACTTATCCTCCTGCTGTCACCGCGCGCATCCTCCGCTCTCCTTGCACCCGGCGTCCATCCACGTGACCGCGCACAAATAATGACGTCATTATTTGTGCGCGGTCATATGGATGGACGCCGGGTGCAAGGAGAGCGGAGGATGCGCGCGGTGACAGCAGGAGGATAAGTATGAAAGCGCTTCTTTTTACAGGTGTGCGGCAGTAACGGGTGGGGGCTGTGTATACCCACAGAGGGGGCACTGCTGTATACTACCCCAGAAGGGGGCTGCTGTATACTACCACAGGGGGGCGCAGGAGCGCTGACAGCAATGTTATATGCACCGCTCCCCCTGCCGCTGATGGACAGGGGGATGCAGTGCATATTGCATTGCACTAATGAGCGGGAGCACGTGACTGCCCGCTCATTGTACAGCCTCCCCCACCTCCTCCAGCCCCCGGACACCGTCCCCACACAGTCAGCCGTCACTGACTCGTGTATAAGCCGAGGGGGGCACTTTTCAGCACAATTTTTGTGCTGAAAAACTCGGCTTATACACGAGTATATACGGTGTATATATGTGTATATATATATATATATATATATATATATATATATATAATATATACCGTATATACTCGTGTATAAGCCGACCCGTGTATAAGCCGACCCCCCTACTTTTGCCCCCAAAACCTGGGAAAACCTATTGACTCGTGTATAAGCCGAGGGTGGACTCCAGCACAGGTATACAGTCCCCCCCATTGGTATATAGCAGCCTCCCCAGTGGTAGTATACAGCAGCCACAGAGGTATATACAGCAGCCCCAGTAGTAGTATACAGCAGTCTCCCCCTGTGGTAGTATACAGCAGTCTCCCCTGTGGTAGTATACAGCAGTCTCCCCCTGTGGTAGTATACAGCAGTCTCCCCCTGTGGTAGTATACAGCAGTCTCCCCCTGTGGTAGTATACAGCAGTCTCCCCCTGTGGTAGTATACAGCAGTCTCCCGCTATGGTAGTATACAGCAGTCTCCCCCTGTGGTAGTGTACAGCAGCCTCCCCTGTGGTAGTATACAGCAGTCTCCCCCTGTGGTAGTATACAGCAGTCTCCCCCTGTGGTAGTATACAGCAGTCCGCCCCTGTGGTAGTATACAGCAGTCTCCCCCTGTGGTAGTATACAGCAGTCTCCCCTGTGGTAGTATACAGCAGTGCCCCCCCCTCTGTGGTATATACAGCCCCCCCCCCCCGTGGTAGTATACAGCAGCCCCCCTGTGGTAATATACAGCAGTGCCTCCCCCCCGTGGTATACACAGCCCCCCCCCCCCGTGGTAGTATACAGCAGCCCCCCCGTAGTATATACAGCCCCCCCCCCGTGGTATACACAGCCCCCCCCCCCCCCCCCCCCCGTGGTACGGTAGTATACAGCAGCCCCCCCGTAGTATACACAGCCCCCCCCGTGGTATACACAGCCCCCCCCCCCCCCCCGTTGCTGGCGCACACCTGTAAAAAGAAGATCTTTCATACTTATCCTCCTGCTGTCACCGCGCGCATCCTCCGCTCTTCTTGCTTGCACCCGGGCCCCGGCGTCCATCCACGTGACCGCGCACAAATAATGACGTCATTATTTGTGCGCGATCATATGGATGGACGCCGGGGCCCGGGTGCAAGCAAGAAGAGCGGAGGATGCGCGCGGTGACAGCAGGAGGATAAGTATGAAAGATCTTCTTTTTACAGGTGTGCGCCAGCAACGGGGGGGGGGGGCTGTGTATACCACGGGGGGGGGCTGTGTATACTACGGGGGGGCTGCTGTATACTACCGTACCACGGGGGGGGGGGGGGCTGTGTATACCACGGGGGGGGGGGGGCTGTGTATACCACGGGGGGGGGGGGGCTGTGTATACCACGGGGGGGGGGGGCTGTGTATACCACGGGGGGGAGGCACTGCTGTATACTACCACAGGGGGGCGGGAGAGCACAGACAGTGCTATGTAATATGCACGGCTCCCCCTGCCGCTGATGGACAGGGGGATGCAGTGCATATTGCATTGCACTAATGAGCGGCCCCACGTGACCGGCCGCTCACTATACAGCCTCCCCCTGCCTCCTCCTGCCTCCTCCAGCCCCCGGACACCGGCCCCACACAGTCAGCCGTCACTGACTCGTGTATAAGCCGAGGGGGGCACTTTTCAGCACAATTTCTGTGCTGAAAAACTCGGCTTATACACGAGTATATACGGGTATATATATATAAATATATATAATATATATATGAGAAATAGGAAGGTATTGGTGTTTATATAAGAGGTAGTTGTGGCCCAAATGGTTCCAAAGGGATATACCGTATTTGGATTTGAGAACCTTCTACCTCTACCCATCTCTTCCCCTTCTCGAAGTGGGATAAGTCTAAGGGTGCTTTCACATCTGCGTTTTTCGTAATTCGCGGCAGATGCGGTGAGAAAACCGCATCTGCCGCGTTTACCGCATAACCGTTCCACTTGCGGCGCGGTTGCGGTTTTTTTCTATGCAAAGTATAGGCATACTTGCGGCAGGTGCGGCAAGTGCGGTTTTGCACTTGCGGCAGGTGCGGCCGCGAAAAAAACCGCAGTAAGCCGCAGTTTTTTTCGCGGCCGCACCTGCCGCAAGTGCAAAACCGCACTTGCCGCACCTGCCGCAAGTATGCCTATACTTTGCATAGAAAAAACCGCAACCGCGCCGCAAGTGGAACGGTTATGCGGTAAACGCGGCAGATGCGGTTTTTTCACCGCATCTGCCGCGAATTACGAAAAACGCAGATGTGAAAGGGCCCTAAAATGCAAGTTTCTAATTAGGCGTAATTGTAAATGAGGAAATCTGTAAGGCCGGTGCTTCCTGGCTATTTAGGTCTACTAAGCAAATTATAAGCTAGGTGTGGGTGTTTGTGCGAACAGAGAAATTTAGTTCTAATAGATGAAGATGAGAGAAAAAGGAAGCAAGTAAAAAATAGGGATTGTCTAGAAGTATAGTAAGCGAGGTAGAAGATCAGTTTTGCAGTAATCCTTTCAAACCACAATAATTTAAATTTATTCCAATTCTCCAAATATAACTCAATCTCAATGTGCTGAGGAAACTGGCTATGAATAAATGAGATGGAGTTACAATATTGTTGGCTCACTGAGGAAGGAGTCGGGTCTGACTCCAAAACGCGTCGGAAATAAAAGCCACTTGTGATTTAATCTTCCTTTGACCTTCTCCTCTGTGTGCAGCGTGGGTCCGGTGAACACAGTCCTACATTGCCTTTTGTCTACTACGTTTAACAGTGAAAACAGGCTGTGTAGGATGATTTTTTTTTTTAATTGTTGCACTGTGGAGGCACTCTTGTAAAAGGTTTTTTTTTTAATTTTACTGCTACAGTATGTAACCTTGGTTGCTATGTTGTCAGAACCCATTCAATACTTTTCCCTACCACAATTGTATGCAAGGGAATTGTCCTCCATTTTGCTTTCTTTCACAATCCCCTGGCCCTTACATATGAGCACTTTACAGCTCAGAAGTTCGGGTACCCACTGACTTGTATGGGGTTCAGATTCTAGGGTCAAGTTTGGGTCAAGTACGAAGACCAAACCAAAGTGTGTTGTGTTTGTTTTTTTTATTTAAGCCCAGCCGAACCAGTGAATCTAAACATCACAGTTCCGTTCATCACTAATCAGGAACTGTTTCAAGATGTAAGCCAATGCCTTAATGAGTACTGTGTCTTTATTTTTACAGCTTTGTGTTTCCACTGGCTCCTGGAATTGGACCATCTCAAGGTTTGTAGAGTGATTTTTTATTTGCTATTAGATGTGTACTGTGAGGTTCATTAACCACTAGGGTGGTCTCATACTGGCATTTAAAATAGATTTGTGCAGTGTGATAAAAAAAAAATCGCATTGCGTCTGGACCAATGTTATTAAATGAGTTCTCCTATCTTCGAGTGTTTCGTTTCCTCAGCTCAAATTAGACGCAGCATGTTGAGATTTCTGGCAAGTCTCTGACTCGACTTATCAATACAAGTCTATGGGTGCTAGAAAATAATTGCTGCCACAGCGACGTCACGTGCATGGCAGAAGCAATGCATTTGGCGTAGTTGTAGAACCCGGAGGTCTGTGGCTGTGATAGGGGGCAGAGCTTAGAGTTATCTCTTGGTGGGCGTGTCCTCAGTTTTCATTAACTATGGAAATGAGTCTTAGGCTACGTTCACACATTTGCGTATTTTGCTGCGTTTTTTTGCGCGCGCTTTTTGCCGCGTTTTTCAGCCGCGCAAAAAAGCGCAGCAAAATATGCAGGGGCTTTCACACACTGCGCTTTCTTTCCCCAGAAAGCGCAGTGATGTCACAGAGAGGAGGAAGAATCCTGCTTCCTCCTCCCCTCTGTGACAGCTGTGGCAGCCCCATTAGACTTCACAGTGTTAATACACACTGTGAAGTCTAAATTAAACTAAAGCAAGTGTGTGAAAAATAAAAAACAATGAATACTCTCCTTCCGACGCCTTCTCCCGCTGTCCGGTCTCCGGTTGTAAGTCAGATCTCGTCTGACAAGACCTGTGGTGATGTCAGAGGGGGGTTGTTCCCGGGCACTCGCGGTCATGTGATACCACATGACCGCGAGTAGCCAATCAGCGATGGGACCGCCCCGGGAACGCCCCCCTCTGACATCACCACAGGTCCTGTCAGACGAGATCTGACTTACAACCGGAGACCAGACACCGGGAGAAGGCGTCGGAAGGTGAGTATTCATTGTTTTTTATTTTTCACACACTTGCTTTAGTTTAATTTAGACTTCACAGTGTGTATTAACGCACTGTGGAATCTAATGGGCGGCCACAGCTGTCACAGAGGGGAGGAGGAAGCAGGATTCTTCCTCCCCTCTGGGAAAATACGCAGAAGTAGCTGCGTAAAGAATTGACATATCAATTCTTTACGGAGCTGCGTTTTCTCCCGGAAAACGCACTGCGTATTTTTACGCAATGTCTGCACTACAAAGTGAATTTCCCATTCACTTTGTTGGCAGACAAAAAGCACATTGCGTAGTTTGAAAAGCGCGCGTAAAAAAACGCGGCAAAATACGCAATGTGTGAACGCAGCCTTAATTCTACAATCTATGCAGGCATAGAGTTGAATCCCCCCCCTGCTTCTATTATAATCAACTCTATGCCCACATAGATTGTAGAATTAAGGCTTATTTTCATAGTTAATTAAAACCAAGGACATGCCCACCACATTGGTCAGTTGGTTGTGTCATGCCCATGTTCCTACTGTGCCTATGAGATGACGCCCTCTCTTTTATGTCCAGCCCCTCTTGCCATTATTCACTTCTGGTTGTTCTGCATTTTTTACATGCTGTGAAAATTTAGAATGATGGTTTACCAATGTCTGCATGCACGCACACTCGCTTCTGGATTTCGCGCGTTAACTTCATGAATATTCACTGCACTGACTGCAACGGCTAATCACAGATGATTACTCTTTCTGACTCTACCTGTGATTGGCTCTTGCACCCCCACCCATATTACTTAATCTGTGGTTGGTTGCCATATGCAATAGTGTATAGCAACAAACTGCCATCGTAGGTGTGTAAAAAATGAATATTTTCCATAGGGCTCTGCCGTATTTTTGATTTTTATCGCAGATAAAGAAGCCAGCTATGAGCTGCCACCCCCAGCTGCCTGGTTTTAATTTGGCTGCCAATGAAAAATACAGTGGATTCCATTTTTTTATTTTTTTTTTTTTATTTATTTTTTTTAATTTTTTAATTATTTTTAAAAAATGCGTGCTCTCTGCCCTATTTTTGATTCAGCCAAGGTAAAATTGGGCAGCTGAGGGCTGGTATTCTGAGCATGGTGAGGCCCATAGTTATTGGGCCCCACATGCTACAGAATAGCCGCCCACAGCCACCTTCATTAGAAGCACCAATTCCCAGCACGTTACCTGGCTGTTCCCGATGCCCTGGTGCGGTGGCATCGGGGTAATACAAGAGGATAACGACAGCTGAGTATTGACAGCTTTCATTAAGCCCTAGATTGGTAATATTCAGCCATTTATGACACGTTTACATTACAAATCTAGTAAGTAAATAGTTAAAGAAACACACAGACAAAATCCTTTATTAGGAATAAAACACAGTGAAAATCCTTTATTGGAAATAAAAAATTAAAAAATACACACTGTTTGGCCTATTTATTATCTCACAAGCATAGCCTCTGGCGATAATCCACAGCACGATGTCCCTCTGAAGATCTTCCGCTCTGCTACAACGCGATGAGCGGATTGACCATTCAGCATGAGTAGCACTCTCACAATCGCAGAGCCACGGCTGTGAGAGAGTTCAACTGGCGCTGTTACCAAGGTACCCCGGCTGTGACCACAGATGGCCTGTCCGACAGCATCCCTCTCGCAGTCGCTGCCGCGGCTGTAAGATTCTTCACTGTAATCACATTGACAGATCTTACAGCCTCGGCTCTGTCATTTTGAGAGCACTACTTGTGCTGAAAGGTCTAACTGCTCATCAAGGTGTAGCAGAGCAGAAGAACTTCGCTGAGAGACATTGTGCTGGCTGTGGATTACCGTCACAGGATATGTTTGGGAGCTAATAAATGGGTTTAGTAAGGTGTCTGTGTTTTATTTGAAATTAAAGATTTTTCACTATTCTATTTGTAATAAACAACAGCACCGAGATTAAATCCTTTAACTATTTACTTAATAGATTTACTTAATAGATTGGTAATGTACGGGTGTGATAAATGCCTGAACATTACCAATCTAGAGCTTAATGGCGGCTGTCAATACTCAGTTATCATTGACCTTTCTATTACCCTGTTTGCCACTGGCACCAGGGCAGCGAAAAGAGCTGGGGCAGCTGTGGCCTGCTATTTTTAGGGTGGGGAAGGCCTCTGAAAAATGGCCCTTCTCATTCTAAGAATACCAGATCCCAGCTGTCGGCTTTACCTTGGCTGGTTTTCCAAAATGGGGGGGGGGACCCCACAACATATTTCTTTCTTTCAAATCATTTATTTATCTATAAATAAATAATTTGAAAATAGTGTGGAATGACCTCTGTTTTGGATTACCAGACAAGGAAATGCTGCAGCTGTGTTTTGCAAGCTGGAGCTGTCAGTTTTACCCTAGCTGGCAATCAAAAAATACGGGGTACCCCATGTCCGTTTCTTTATTTTGTAGATAAATACAAGGCTAAACACCCTTTAGTACCACATGGAAGGCACTAAAGAGTGCCAGCTTCGAATAAATAGGGGTGATATTATATAGGCATTTCACGTGTTTTTATCTATTTGTCTATCTCCCATCTTTTCTAGCATCTTTCTATATCTTTCTACGCTTGCTTTCTTGAAATAAAAATGTACATAGAGTAATGTACAGGTTGGGCCATTTATATGGGTGCACTTAAATGAAATGGTAATGGTTGGTGACATCAACTTGTTGTTTGTGGCACATTAGTATATGAGAGGGGGAAAACTTTTCCAGATGGGTGGTGACTATGGTGGCCATTTTGAAGTCAGCCATTTTGGATTCAACTTTATTTTCTTCAATGGGTAGAGAGTCGGGACACATCAAACGTATTGAGAATTTCATAAGAAAAACAATGGTGTGCTTGGTTTTAACGTAATTTTACTCTTTCATGGGTTATGTACAAGTTTACGACCACTTATAAATTGTGCTCAAAGTGCCGTCCATTGTGTTGGATTGTCAATGCAACCCTCTTTTCCCACTCATGACACACTGATAGCAACACCGGAGAAGAAATTCTAGTACAGGCTTCCAGTATCCCTTGTTTCAGATGCTGCACATCTCGAATCGTTACAGCATAGAAAATTGCCTTCAGATGACCCCAAAGATAAGTCTAAGGAGGTCAGATCGGGAGACCTTGGTGGCCATTCAACTGGCCCACAACAACCAATTCACTCCAGGAAACTGTTCATGTAGGAATGCTCGGACCTGACACGCATAGTGTGGTGGTGCACCATCTTGTTGGAAAAACTCAAGGAATGTGCCATCTTCCGTGCTTAAAGAGGGCAACACCTCATCATGTAGCAATTTCAGATTTCCAGTAGCATTGAGGTTTCCATTGATGAAGAATGGCCCCACTATCTTTGTACCCCATATACCACACCATACCATCAATTTTTGTGTTCCAACAATCTTGAAGGGATCTATACACTATGGGTTAGTGTCAGACCAATAGTGGTGGTTTTGTTTGTTAACTTCACCATTCACAAAACGTTTGCCACATCACTGAACATAATGTTCTGTGTAAACTGAGGGTCCTCTTCCAATTTTTGTTTTGCCCATTCTGCAAATTCAGTGCGCCGATCTGGGTCATTCTCGTTGAGATGCTGCAGCAGCTGGATTTTGCAAGGGTGCCATTTGTGAGTAGCTAATATCCACCAAAGGGATGTTCAGCTGATGCCACTCTCCAGTGACATGCGGTGAGTGCTACGCTGTGGGCTCTTGCTGAATGAAGCTAGGACAGCCACTAATGTTTCTTCATTAGTGACTGTTTTCTTTCGTCCACATTTTGACATCTCCAGCGCTAAACCTGTTTCATGAAATTTGGCAAGCAGTTTGCTAGAATGGGAGATCGGGGGCCTCGTAGGGTGTCTTTCAATGACCCGGGTACTGCTTTCACCAGACAACCCAATTTCTATCTGCTTCTCACGTGACATGTCAATGTCTGTAAACAAAGAGAAACTTGTAAATATCTCATGAAACAATAAAGTTACGTTAAAACCAAGCACACCATTGTTTTTCTTATGACATTCTCAATAAATTTGATGTGTCACATGACCCTCTTCCCATAGAAAAAAAAAAAAAAAGTTGGATCCAAAATGGCCAACTTCAAAATGGCCACCATGGTCACCACCCATCTGGAAAAGTTTCCCCCCTCCCATATACTAATGTGCCACAAACAGTAAGTTGATATCACCAACCATTCCCATTTTATTTTGATGTATCCATATAAATGGCCACCCTGAAGAATGTAAAAGATAATGTTAAAAAGATGTATTTCACACGAATGTCACATGGATTTCACACGGACACTAGGTGAGAAAAATAATCACATTAGCATAGAACTTGCATAACATACGGATTGAAACTCTCATGTCACTCACTACTCATTCATAGACTTTTTCAAGAGCAACATTGGATCGATTTTTTTTAAACAGTGTGACAGTGAGGGCACCCGTAAAGTGATATATGTGCAAAGAAATACCATGTAAAAGTCGGATACATGGATTTAGAAGTGTACACTTGCCATATTCACTGGACAGCTGCCAGTGCTTGTGTAAAGCATAGTCGAAGGCCCCTTTCACCCAATGAAAGCTAAACGAGTATCTTTTTGTCCTTGTTCAGGAGTGAATGCATTGGCATACCTTATTATTTGCTGTTTAAAATATTGATGTAGTCTACGCTGTACCATATGCAGAAAACTGGTAAAAATAGGTTTGTTTGTTTTCTTTCATTACTTATAACACTGTGGGAACATGTAGGTGACATTCAGTGGTACCTTGAATGTATACCTCCAACAACACTACTAAATAAAGTGTCAAAAACAATTAAATCCAGTTATCACAGGCCATCCAGGACATTCTTACCTGTTAAAGGGAACTTGTCACCTGGTTTTTGCCATATAAACAGCTGCTACCACCAGTAAGCACCTGTAGCATTCGAGAATGCTATATATAAATCCCTATGACGATGTGTACAAGATAAAACAGACCTTTTATTATACTTTCCTGAGGGGCAGTCAGGTCTGATGGGTGTCGCTGGTGCCTTCTCTCTGCTTGCTATCGCTGTCCTTCTTTCCTGCATCATGTTGATGGCTCCTCCTAAGTCATCCGCACAGTCTCCTTCATTGCACACTTGCACTTCTTTCTGCCCTGCTTGGAGGGCACAGCAAAGTACAGGCACGGTAAAAGGTCAAAAAACACGTGTGCATTATAGTACTTTGCTTTGCCCTCGACAGAGCAAGTGTGTATGTGGAGGAGTGCAATGGAGGCCACTGTGTATGATGTAAGACGTGTCATCTACATGAAGCAGAGAAGGAGAACGGTGATGAAAGGAAGAGAGCAGGTGCCGATTCAAAACAAGCAACACTCATCACACTGCATGTGACTATAATAAAAGGTGTGTTATACATCATGCAGAGCGGATTGGGGATATATATATATATATATAATGTGTATATATAAAGTTCTAAAATGCTCTCTATAAGGGCTTACTGGTGGTGGCTGCAGTTTATATGGGAAAAACCTGGTGACTGGTGAAGTTTAAACAAGCGTCTCATTATATGAAAAATTTACTGCACCAGAGTACCCTTGCTTCAAGTGCATGTACATATTTTTAACCCAATTTTTTTTTTGTGTTGCACGTATTTTACAGAAGTTGTTTTCCATCAGACATTTTCTATCATTGCCTTTTAGAGCTTGCATATAGTATAGAATTTGCAGGCCCCACAATCTGAGTGGATTTTGCAACAAAGGCTCACTTGATTGTTCAAGTTTGCACTCAATCTTGCCTCTTCCAAAGCTAACCTAAGCTGAAATCTAAAAAAACAAGTCAACTCGCTAAAAAGCATGCCCAAAGACTAACCTTCATGAAGATAGGGCTTTTTCAACAATGCAAAAAAAAAAAAAAAATAGCTCATTGAAGGGGCTATGCCAACTCATAACCTCAATATGCATTTTCGGAGTGCATGTGTGACTTCATTTGCGCTCTACCACTCCATTCATTATATGGTTGCTTTCAGCGTATTGTGTTCAGCAGTCCCGTAGATAATGATTGCAATAGTGGTTTGATTGCACTGCCACTTTCCATTATAACAAGATATTTCAGTGGCACATTATTTTGGATCAGTGCTGGTCACTGCTTTAAGACCCACAAGTTATCACATATGCTTTGAGTAAGTGATAACTTGCTGAGGTAGGAATGAATTTGGCTCTCACCATTTACGCTTTTGATGATAGATTTTGCAATACTACAGGTTTGATGCCAATGCAACAGCAATCTACTCGTTACCCTATGGTTCCAGTAATGCAACCAAATGTGCAAAATATGATGGCCATTGGATACAGCCCTCAGATCCCTCAAGCAGCCATGGCTATGCAGGTAAATTTGTCTTTCTTAATCTATAAATGTAGCTGTCTAGGTAATGCTTAGCTGTGTGGAAGCCGCTCTTACTTTTGGTTTTTAGAAGGTGTCTTGCATTGGGCTCCTCTTGTTCGGTGCTTATAAATTGTAAATTATGTTTGCCTAACTAAGGTTGCTTTCACATCAGCGTTTTTTTAAATAGCGGCAGATGCGGTGAAAAAAACGCTTCTGCCGCGATTACCGCATAACCGCAACACTTGCGGCACAGTTGCGGCAAGCCCCATGCAATGTCTATGGGGCTTGCTGTAAGTGTGCGGCAGGTGCGGCAAGTGTGGTTTCGGCACTTGCGGCAGGTGCGGCCGCTAAAAAAAAAACGCGTTTTTTTTTTTTTTTTTCGGCCGTACCTGCCGCAAGTGCCGAAACCGCACTTGCCGCACCTGCCGCAAGCCCGCATAGACATTGCATTGGGCTTGCCACAAGTGTAGCGGTAATCGCGGCAGATGCAGTTTTTTCACCGCATCTGCCGCGATTTAAAAAAACTGCTGATGTGAAAGGGGCATAACAATTGTAACCATATTACCGTTTTTTTTTTTTTTCCTTTATAAGATGCACCAGAATCAGGCTGATATAGATATAGATATAGATATATATATCTTTATCTATATCTAGGATTTGGCCTCTCCATCACTTTGTATGGCCCTCCATGCTGTTGCACATACTAAAATAACAAAAGCTTTGAACTTGCCCTCCGCCGCTGCCCTTCGTTGCTCCCCGCTTGCCGCACTTCCCGAATCCTCCTGCTTTTCAATGGCATCCGATCATGTGATCAGGGCGTGCAGTGATGACATTACTGTGCTGTGCCAATCACATGACCAGCTGCCCCGGGTACTTAGGAGGACTTGGGAAGTACGGCAAGCGGGGAGCAATGGAGGGCAGCGCCGGAGGGTAAGTACAGAGCGTTTGTTATTTTAGTATGTGCAGCAGCATGGAGGGCCATACACAGTGATGGGGAGGCCATGTCCAGGGTGGGGGGTGAGTGCAGGCTCATAATATGCGCTGCTCCCCCTATCCACATCTCAGCGCTGAGTTCAGCACTGAGGTGATGGACAGCAAGATGCAGTGCATATTATATGAGCATAATGAATGAGCCCACTTGACCACTGACCGCAGTAGTAGCTCGAAGTCAGCCTCCTCCAGCCTCCGAACATTGCACCAGAGCCGCAATCCCCCCTTTCCCCTACCTCCCTTAGAGTAGATTCGGTTTATAAGACGCATCCCCCACTTTCCCCCAAAATGTGGGGGAACAAAAGTGCATCTTATAATCCAAAAAATACGGTATTTCCCTACTTAACTTCACATTCTAACAATTGGACAAGTGGCATGACACTGATTAACACATGAAGTAATTGCGATGCATTATCAATACCCTACTTGAGAAAATGCATATCATTTTTCCATGGTATTAAAATAAAACTTTTTCTTAAACCCTTTAATGATGAGAGAATTTTTCATTTTTACACTTCGTTTTTTTTTCCTTGCCTTGTTGCAGAAGCCAAAAAATTATCTTTGGCTTGTGTCATAATCTTCCAAGCCTCATACATCTCCTTCTATTGCATTCTTTAGAGGGGTGAGGTGACCAAAAACAATGCAATGCTGGATGTTTTTTTTTATTTTATTTTTTTTCTTAATCTCTTCTTTGATTACCAAATTGGTTTTATATACGGTGTGTGTGTGTGTGTGTGTGTATGTATGTATATATGTATGTGTCTATTATATAATTGCCTAGAATTCTACTTCCTGTCAAAAGGCAACTTCCGTGGCGTTGTCCGGAGATAAGTGACGTCACCAGCGTCTACTACACCCGCTCAGGGTGGACCAAGATGGCGGCCCTAAGCGGAGCGGACCTTAGGAAGGTCCGTTGCGCTTAGGGCCGACCACCGGAGCGCCCGCGAGGGAGCCGAGCTCGGCTCCCGGCTACCTCGCGCCCGCTCCGCCGGCGCGGGGATCCAGGCGGCGGGCGGAGCGCCCGCAAGGTAGCCGGGAGCCGATCTCAGCTCCCGGCTACCTCGAGCCGCCGGAGCGAGCCGCGGATCTCCGTCCCGGCCAGATCCGTGGCTCTGCTCCGGGGAGCCGCGAGCCAGCCGGCATTTGCCCGGTACAGCCACCGCAAGTCTGATTGGTCGGTCGCAAGCGACCGACCGATCAGATCCAAGCCGCGGCAAACTGCCATGTTTAAAAATCTAAGAAGTGAAAGAAAAATTTTAAAAGATGGCGCCATCTTTCCCGGCGCTCTTCTCATTGGTCGCTGTCAGGCGCGAGCGACCAATGAGAAGAGTGGGGCGGGGCACGGCACCATTTTTTAAATCCAAAGTTCCCGCTGGATTTCAAATATGGCGCCGTACCCCGCCCCACTCTTCTCATTGGTCGCTCGCGCCTAGCGCCGAACAATTAGAAGAGCGCTGCCATCTTTGACATTATTTTTTTTTTTACATTCTTATTTTGAAACATGGCGCCTTGCCGCGGCTTCAATCTGATTGGCTCCAGCGGCGCGAGGTAGCCGAGCTCGCCTCCCGGCTACCTCGCGCCCGCTCCGCCGGCACGTGGATCCGCTCGGGGATCCACGCAGTGGACGGAGCGGCCGCGAGGTAGCCAGGAGTCGACCTCGGCTCCCGGCTACCTCGCGCCGCCGGAGCGAGCCAGGGATCTCTGTGCCACCGCACTCAGTGCTAACCACTGAGCCACCGCACTCAGTGCTAACCACTGAGCCACCGTATACTCTGCTACCCACTGAGCCACCGTATACTCTGCTACCCACTGAGCCACCTGTATACACACAATTCATTTCACCGCACTCCCCTAACTATTAGTAAATAAACTATATATCGATTCTAGACTACCCGATTCTTTAGAATCGGGCCGCCATCTAATATATATATATATATAGTGCTATATACTGCATTACCACAATATTAAAGTTCATGGGAAAAATTAGTGTCCTATGAAGCTGAACTTGCGGTATATAACTGACCTGAATGGTTCAACTTCTGCAATTGCCCAGCTGGACACACTAGAAGGGGTTACACATCTTCAGGCAAAGTGACAGGTACACACTGTCATAAAGGACCAAGACGGTGCTAACCAATCTTCAAACATGCAGGTTTTAGTCAGGAGAGTTACATTGGGTGCAGGGAACTGGCCCCGTGCCCCTTTTTTTTGTCTCTATTAATGATGACTTGTCAATAGTGACCAGTTATTTTCTTTATTCTCAGTGCTCCCCTAAGTATTCTGTGTTTGCTTTATTTAAATCCACTATATGGTTCCAGAGATATCAACTTTTATATTTCGTGCTAGTTTTTGAGATAACAATATTGTCACAAAATAATAATGCAAAGCAGACCAAAAAGCTGCCCTATGAGACACCTGTTATCTATGCCACCTTCTGAAACAGTAAAAATTAGCACTAAATAAAGAAGGTCCATATTTTTGGATGGTGGGTGAGACCAGGGCAAAATGGATTACTCAGGGGAGAAGCAGGAATAAAATAAGACCAAAAAGGAACCTAGTGACAGGTCCTCTTTATTGCCAGAAACATTTTGTAGATGTAAGATCTTTGCTGATCTTGTCAAGCAGACACCAAAATGTATTTCTCTGGAAAATAAACTGTAAAAGATTGGAACTGCTGTTTTCATTCTTGTAAATGTTAACACTGTTTCAGTTTTATATTCTCTCTATTGAAGTATAACAAATGTACCTTTATACCAGGGAGGATTAGCGATGGGTCCAATGCAGCCTACTGCAATGACATTTGTGGGACAGGCCGGATTTATCAGAATGGCTCCTCCAGGACCAGCCTACACTCCTGACATGCAGAAGCAATTTGTTGAAGAGCAACAGTAAGTTTATTATATAAATCATGTACAAGAAAATCTGGCACACTTACTACCTCCGACTGTTCACCACCACATGTAAGTCTGGAGCTCCAGTCAGCACGTCAGCTAGGGATAATGGCAGTCCATACAAAAGAAGAAACTTCTAACTTAAATAATCTATTTTTAATTTATCTGATTTCCATTAAAAAGTCATAGCATTCAACCCTTAGGGATCTACTAAACACTAGACAAGAGGTTAAACTATTGTTGGATAATTAATTTAGATGCCTCCTTCAAGTGGGTCATAGTAAATTTTATAAATACAATAATAAACCAAGCAGTATGTTGGGCAGGGCATTAAAAGACAGAATATCTCAAAAGCATATTCCATCCATAAAGAACACTAATGACGACATGGTTAACACCACCCCAGAAATAATTGACACCTTTAGGTCCTACTTCTCCAAATTACATAATTTGCTGGCCCTAACTGGAACCACCCCAAAAATGTTATCTCCTTTCAAAGCACTGTCCCTTGAAATGGCTGCTGACCTGGAAACCCCTTTTGACCTCCAAGAAATAACGAAATTTATTCAGGGTTCACCGATCAATAAAAGTCCAATTCCCAATGGGGCTTATGCAGGCCATCTGCTTCAACCTGGCCATATGGGGAGTAAAAATAGCTGGCCAGAAATATAAGTGCCCCGCCTTCACTGATAATCTACTGATCTATATAACAAATCCTCTATTATCCTTGCCTTCTCGATGTCCAAATTGTTGTGTTTTGGGAAATGGTCCTACTTTAAAATAAATATGGAAAAATCCAAAGCCCTCAACATTTCACTTTCCCAACAACTAGTAGACAGTTTAAAGACCAGTTTTCTCTTAAATAACACTATAAATTACTTAGTCATTTCCATATCTAGCTACCTATCCAGACTATTCACTCTTAACTTCTTACCCTTCATTAAAAGACTAGAAGAGAACCAAACAACATGGCAGAGAGGTGAGTTCTCAAGGTTCAACAGGATTAATATTATAAATGACAAATTTACCCTCCCTACTATACAGACTTCAAACCATCCCAATCCACATCCCGTCTTCCTTTTTGAACTAAGTTGCAGCAAAACTTTAGAGTATTTCCATGGTCAACCAAACACCCTAGAAGTCGACTCCCTTTCCTCCCCTATCTGAAAAGAGCAGGGGCAGCTGGACTACCCGATTGTTGCCGCTACTATTATGACCCAGCTCATACTCGAACACTGGACTATTTACACTGCTACCCCATCCAAGCTTTGGGTGAAATTTGCCAAGATGTACGCCCACTATCAATGGCAATGGTCCCATGGACATGGCATGCCATACTTCCGAACAAAATTCCCATATGCTCAAACAAACCATAAATACCATTTACACCTAATCAGTTAAGAGTATTTTGATTGATCTGGAGGGCCCTCTTTAACCAATAACAACACCCTAATTTTTTACCAAGATCCTTTCCATGCTCCTTTTTATATGTTACCAAAAGGCCCCGATCCGTTTATACCAAATACTCAGACTGAGGACTACAACCACTCTCTTCTATCTTAGGGGGCAGTCCAAAACTACCCAGACATAATAATGAGTATTACCAACTAAAACACTATCTATTTTTTTTTTTTCATCTGCAATGGCCCAATCGCCCTGCAACAATTATCAGCAAATTAGAGGATGTGCACTGCTCCATCAAACCCACAGCACGCCATAGCGAGCATATACAAGCAACTTCTAGAGACTGAATTGGGGATTCTTCCCTCCCCCTTTTTCCCCACTAAAGCCTCGGAGAACAAATTAAATAAGTTTTTCTTCCTAGTACAATGGATGAGATGCTTTCTTCTGTCACATAAATCCGTTATTGCAAGAGAAACCAGCTATGACATAATCTCCAGATGGTACCTAGTTCCATCGACTTTACATATGTGGTGGTCAGATATTTCTAAAATTTGCTGGAGGTATGGGACAGGAGAGGGAACGGTGTCAGACATCTGGTGTACCTGTCAGACTTTAAAGGATTTCTGGGAAGGAGTGATAAAATTAATTAAAGAAGTAACTGACATGACCCTTACACTCTTTGTGTCCAGTTACACTTGGCGACGTTCCAGCGCTCCCGACAATGATACGACCTAGTAAGGATCGCTGGAACATTGCTACGTGGTCCCTGATGAGATGTCAAACAGTCAGATCTTCTGAACAATGCAGCAACGATACGGTGACACGTATAATGACCTCGGCGGTCGTTGGGACCCTGTCACACAGCAGCTAGTCTGACAACTCAGACCTATGTGGCTGAGTTCTGAGTTGCCAACGAGGTTGTTGTTAAGGCGTCAAACACACCGATGCATGCTGCCCAGCGGGAACCCGACGATCAAGAAAATGGACATTCCCACACAATCGGCGATGTCACAGCGGGGGTCTGGTCGTGGCTACGTGTCAAACATAGCGAGATCGCTGGCAAGGTTGCCGTTGCGTCATAAAACCTGTGACGAAACAGCAGTCTCGCTAGCTATCTCGTTAGGTGTGACTGGGCCTTACAGTCTTAAACCTGAGGTCTAACTACTGTACATGTTCCCCATGTCTAGTGCTACATAGAAAAAGTCCCTGCTGTGACATCTTCAAGCAGTTAAAATAGTCATCCCTCGGCACTGGCTGTTTATAGACCTCCCCCCTTCCGCTCTAGAGGAGTGGTTCGCTGAGATATTTGCAACCCCCAAATGGAAATTTTATTAACCCCACAAGACAGGATCTCTACTGGCACTAAATGGTTTAATTGTGAGTCCCTTTGTACCTCCCCACTTTTTAAAGAAGTTTTGAAATAAAGATTAATTTCAGATCTCCTTCATGCTGTTAATCAAGCCAAATACCTATTTTTTCCAACTGGATTTGATTGGACCCCGTGCTCTGTTTTTCTCAATTTCACACTATTACTCCCCACTGATTATCTCCCCCTCTACATCCTCTTCCCCTAGTTGCACTGTTCTTTCTTTTTCTTCCTACTCTACTATTTTTAATGATGCCATTCTTGTTTTGTTACGATAAGATTCAGATGCATATTCTCATCCATAGTAAATCAAATTGTATAGGATTATTGCACTGCACATATACAGTGCCTACAAGTAGTCTTCAACCCCCTGCAGATTTAGGTGGTTTGATAAGATGCAAATAAGTTAGAGCCTTCAAACTGCAAACGAGAGTAGGATTTATTAACAGAAGCATAAATCTTACAAACCAAAAAGTTATGTTGCTCAGTTGAATTTTAATAAATTTTAAACATAAAAGTGTGGGTCAATTATTATTCAACCCCTCAAACCACCAGCATTCTGTTTGGTCCCCCTAAAGTATTAAGAAGTAGTTCAGGCACAAAGAACAATGAGCTTCCCATGTGTGGATTATTTATCTCTTTTGCCAGCCTTTTCTGACTATTTAAGACCCTCCCCAAACTTGTGAACAGCACTCATACATGGTCAACATGGGAAAGACAAAGGAGCATTCCAAGGCCATCAGAGACAAGATCGTGGAGGGTCACAAGGCTGGCAAGGGGTACAAAACCCTTTCCAAGGAGTTGGGCCTACCTGTCTCCACTGTTGGGAGCATCATCCGGAAGTGGAAGGCTTATGGAACTACTGTTAGCCTTCCACGGCCTGGACAGTCTTTGAAAGTTTCCTCCCGTGCCGAGGCCAGGCTTGTCCGAAGAGTCGAGGCTAACCCAAGGACAACAAGGAAGGAGCTCCGGGAAGATCTCATGGCAGTGGGGACATTGGTTTCAGTCAATACCATAAGTAACGTACTCCACCGCAATGGTCTCCGTTCCAGACGAGCCCGTAAGGTACCTTTACTTTCAAAGCGTCATGTCAAGGCTCGTCTACAGTTTGCTCATGATCACTTGGAGGACTCTGAGACAGACTGGTTCAAGGTTCTATGGTCTGATGAGACCAAGATCGAGATCTTTGGTGCCAACCACACACGTGACGTTTGGAGACTGGATGGCACTGCATACGACCCCAAGAATACCATCCCTGCAGTCAAGCATGGTGGTGGCAGCATCATGCTGTGAGGCTGTTTCTCAGCCAAGGGCCCTGGCCATCTGGTCCGCATCCATGGGAAGATGGATAGCATGGCCTACCTGGAGATTTTGGCCAAGAACCTCCGCTCCTCCATCAAGGATCTTAAGATGGGTCGTAATTTCATCTTCCAACAAGACAACGATCCAAAGCACACAGCCAAGAAAACCAAGGCCTGGTTCAAGAGGGAAAAAATCAAGATGTTGGAGTGGCCTAGTCAGTCTCCTGACCTTAACCCAATTGAAAACTTGTGGAAGGAGCTCAAGATTAAAGTCCACATGAGACACCCAAAGAACCTAGATAACTTGGAGAAGATCTGCATGGAGGAGTGGGCCAAGATAACTCCAGAGACCTGTACTGGCCTGATCAGGTCTTATAAAAGACGATTATTAGCTGTAATTGCAAACAAGGGTTATTCCACAAAATATTAAACCTAGGGGTTGAATAATAAATGACCCACACTTTTATGTTTAAAATTTATTAAAATTCAGCTGAGCAACATAACTTTTTGGTTTGTAAGATTTATGCTTCTGTTAATAAATCCTACTCTCAATTGCAGTTTGAAGGCTCTAACTTATTTGCATCTTATCAAACCACCTAAATCTGCAGGGGGTTGAATACTACTTGTAGGCACTGTATATATTATCTGTTCATTGAAAACCAAATGAATCTCTAAATGAGAGAAAAAAGTCATAGCATTCGAGTGTATATGTTGACGTGTTCCAACTACACTATTCTTAACCTTCCTAGCGGTATTTCCGAGCCTGACTCGGGGTTAACATTCACTGCCAGAAGCGGTAACCCCGAGTCAAGCTCGGGCTTACCCGCGGTCGCGGCAGATGCGGTGAAAAAAACGCATCTGCCTCGATTGCCGCATAGCCGCCGCACTTGCGGCACGGTTGCGGTAATCGCCATAGTAAGTATAGGGGGACTTGCGGCAGGTGCGGCAAGTGTGGTTTTGCACTTGCGGCAGGTGCGGCCGCGAAAAAACCGCACTTGCCGCACCTGCCGCAAGTCCCCCTATACTTACTATGGCGATTACCGCAACCGCGCCGCAAGTGCAGCGGTTATGCGGCGGCAATCGCGGCAGATGCGGTTTTTTCACCGCATCTGCCGCGACCGCGGGTAAGCCCGAGCTTGACTCGGGGTTACCGCTTCTGGCAGTGAATGTTAACCCCGAGTCAGGCTTGGGAATACCGCTAGGAAGGCTAGAGTCTTCTTTGATCAGGTAATTACTAAGAAATGCAGGCCTACTGTACATAATACCAAATTTCCATGCCAAAAAATGGTACCGCTTTTCGCACAAAATTCCTGACATAATCATACCGCCAGGGAGGTTAATCATAACATACTTCTCATATGTTGTTTCAACATTTAAAACCACTCGACACTCCCTTGCTCCTGACATCACAAATCAAATTCATTAATCAGTTACATCTCTAGTAAGAGGTGAAGCCTGAGTAACATTTTGAATACTATTTCTAGAGCAACCCTCATGATGGCCCCAAAACATTTCTCTTCTCACATCTTCTATAGGGACAGGATATGCAAACAATAGGATACAAACCCACCCTCTTCAATGTTTTTCCTGTCCCTATACCAGATGGGAATGAGAGTTTGTTCTGCAGCTCAGAAATCTACTTGGGGTCCAGGGGGATCTTCCTTTTCCTTCCCCCTGTCAAGAAGGTCTATGGCCGACACCTCCCCTGGAGAGGTCCTTCAGCCAAGACTGGTAGAGCAAGGATCACGGGGTAGGCCGCTTGAGCAGGATGAAGCTCTCAGCATCTGCCGCTTCCACAGTGCGTGGGGCTCTCGGCATTCCCTGTCTCTGCTGCGCACCTGACTTCTGGTTATGCACACTACGCTTCCTGGACAGAGGAACTTCTAGGTTAGAAGATCACGTGACCGGAGCTCTACATCGGGACCAGGAAGACAGGAGAACGCCCAAAAAGTGCAAGACAAGTAAACAATAAAACCTGGTGGAGTTTGTGTGGGTGGAAATCCGTTCAGAGCCACTGCTACTACTGGATCTGTTCATTAATGCAGGATTCAGCTTGTTCAATTGCCCCCACCCCTGGGTCTCCGATATTCCATGTAACTGTGCCTTGTCCCTGCTAGTACTTACCTGGGTCAGTTACTTACCCTATGTCTCCTGTATGGTTTAGGGCATAGGTGCTTCAGGGAGTTCCGGCGCCACATCTAAGAAGGAAGCCTGTAGGAAGTTGGGGGCTAAGTCCAAAAGGTGCCAAGTATCAAGAAACCGCTTCCAGAAACTTATCAAAAAAGGCTATGTGCAGCCTGTACATCTCTTCTAGTCTCGGAAGAGCATTAATCCTTCATGGAAGAAATGAGAGCCATCATTAAGGAGGAAGTATAGGCATCTGTTTCAAGAATAATTCCCCAGCAGAATCAGCAAGTGGAAACTAAGCAAAAAAGACCCAGATGGGATATAAAGCCAAGCTCCGAGAATGATACTCATTCCTCCCACCCAGACTGGGAGGAGCAACCAGACATCGTTCTGCCTGTTGAAGAGCAGGAAAAAATCTCCCCTGATTCTAATGAGCTGTTCGGAATACCATGACGATGGCTTGCTCCATTCGAGATGAGGTGTTTGGGAGGTTGAGAACCCATAGAAATATATTTTTTCCCATCAACAATTATGTCAGACCTGATTCTGCAAGAATGGGAAGACGTGGAAAAAGATTGATAATTCCTAGGGTCTTCAGAGCTCGACTTTTGTTTGACCCGGATGAGGTAAAATCCTGGGAAAAAGTCCTGAAAACTAATGTGCCTATAGCAAAGGTGGTGAAGAACACTTCCTTGCCTTTTGAGGACTCTTCAGAGTTAAAATATCCCATGAACAGAAAAGCGGATGGCCTTTTAAAGAAATCATGGGAGGCATCAGCGGCAGTCATAAAGGCTAATATCTCAGCCACGTTGGCGGCAAGATCAATGTATCTCTGGCTTGAGGACTTGAAAGTTTATCTTTGAGTGAAAACCACCAGAAAAGTAATTACTGAATCCCTGCCATTAGTAAAGATGGCAACAGGATTCATGGCAGATGCCTCTGCAGAATCAGTGTGCTTCTTAGGGCAGCTTCACACTGCGGTGTGATCCAGTCCGGGGCTGTCAGGGATGAACCTAACAGCCCGGACTGGATCAGCACACAGAACTGGAGGGCTAATTTGCCCTCCGGTACGGTGTACAGCCGCACGCAGCTGCAGCCGCTGATAGGTCAGGACCGTGGCGCTTCTTCCCTTCAGAGCCCTGTAGTATGCCACAACAGTAGCTTCTGACCACATATGGGGCATTGGTGTAATTACTTGACGTGTTACAAGTTATGGGGTACTTTTTCTTTCATCTTGTGCAAATTAAAAATTTAAGGGCTACAACAATATTTCTCCTTCGCCTCATTGGGGGACACAGGACGATGGGTTGTGCTATTCTGCCACTAGGAGGCGACACTAAGCAATCAAAAACAAGCACAGTGGCTCCTCCCTGCAGTATATAACCCCCTGACTGGCACAGTCTAGCCAATTTTTTGCTTAGTGTCTTAGGAGGCAAGACACTGTTTGTTTTGTAGACCAGTGGGTTCGGGAATTGGTGTCTTCCGGATACAACATATCCCAGAATATTTGTTCTATCTTGCCCCTCGAGAATGCCGGAAAAGGCACTTGCCTTCTCCAAGGCAGTCGAGTCTCTGAGGCGGGCAGGGGTCGTTGTGCCTGTCCCTCTAAACGAGCGTTTTCAGGGGTTCAATTCGAATCTGTTCATTGTGCCCAAAAGGGACGGTTCTTTTCGTCCCATTCTGGATCTAAAGCGTTTGAACAGATTCGTGTGAGTCCGACGATTCAGGATGGAGAGTCTCCGGTCCGTCATTGCGTCCATGCTCAAAGGGGAGTTTCTCGCCTCCATAGATATCAAGGACGCTTATCTTCACGTCTCGATATCTGGCCCTTATCAGAGGTGCCTGCGGTTTGCCTGTGGTTTGCGGTAGGCGAGGATCATTATCTGTTTGTCGCCCTACCCTACGGGTTGGCAACTGCCCCACGCGTGTTTACCAAGGTCATGGCCACGGTCATGACCGTTCTACACGGTTGGGGGGTGGTGGTTTTTCCCTATCTGGACGACCTATTAGTCAAAGGCCGGTCATTCAAGGACTGCGAGGACAGTGTTGGCGTTACGATGGACACGCTGTCTCGGCTGGGTTGGATTCTCAACCTGCCGAAATCTTCCTCGGTTCCGAGCCGCAGACTCGCGTTCCTGGGGATGGTCCTGGACACAGCTCAGGGTCTGGTTCTTCTTCCTCAGGACAAGGTTCGGTCTCTGCAAGGTGCGGTTCGCGCATTGCTAGGCCCTCATCCGCATTCCCTTCGGTTTGCGATGCGCGTTTTGGGGAAGATGGTGGCGGCAATGGAGGCAGTGCCGTTTACGCAGCTGCATCTCTGCATCGGCGTGAAACCGCAGCCCTTTCACACTTCACCTGTTTCGCCCGTCATTGACAACGAGGAGATCCCTTCGGTGGTTGTTGATTCCGTCGTCTCTTGCGGGGTGATCCTTCCTGCCAGTGTGGTGGACTATTCTGACCACCGACGCCAGTCTCCTCGGCTGGGGGCCAGTGTTCCGTAGTCACACGGCTCAGGGTCGGTGGACCCGTCAGGAGTCCTCTCTGCTGGAGATTCGGGCCATCCACTTGGCGCTGAAGAGCTTCCAGCATTTCCTGATGGGTTGTCATGTCCGCGTCCAATCGGACAATGCCACGGCGGTGGCTTACATCAACCATCAGGGCGGGACGCGCAGCAGAGCAGCAATGCGAGAAGTGGAGCCAATTCTACGTTGGGCTGAATCCTCGGGAGTCGTGCTGTCGGCAGTGAACATCCCGGGGGTCGAGAAATGGGCGGCGGATTATCTCAGCCGTCAAGGGCTCGCGTCGGCGGAATGGGCTCTTCACCCGGATGTGTTCGCGCAGATTTGCAGACGCTTCGGGACTCCAGATGTGGACCTCATGGCGTCACGAATGAATGCTCAGGTTCCCAACTTCTTTGCTCGGTCCCTCGATCCCAGGGCTCTGGGATCGGATGCCCTGGTTCAGGACTGGACGCAGTTTCGCCTCCCGTACATTTTTCCGCCTCTGGCCCTCCTTCCCAGAGTGGTCCAGAAGATCAGATCCGAGAGAGTGGAGGTGATATCGATAGCACCCAGCTGACTCCAGTAGGTCGTGGTACGCCGATCTAGTTCAGCTCGCCGCAGACACTCCTTGACAGTTGCCGGTCCGTCCGGACCTTTTGTGTCAAGGTCCGATTTGGCATCTGAATTCCGGGGCTCTACGTTTGATGGCGTGGCCCTTGAGACCAGAATTCTGACTCGGGCAGGGTTCTCGGTAGAGGTTGCACACACTATGGCGCGTGCAATCTGGTTCTGGAGAGCCTTCAGAAGCCACCGTTTGAATCTCTCAGGGAGGTTTCCTTGCGCCTTCTTTCCCAGAAGGTGGTGTTCCTGGTGGCGATCACTTCGATTCGAAGAGTGTCTTGAGTTGGCGGCGCTTTCTTGTAAGGCACCATTTCTTTCTTTCCACCAGGACAAGGTGGTACTGCGGCCAGTACCATCTTTCACTCCTAAGGTCGTGTCCATCTTTCACTTGAATGAGGACATTATCCTTCCTTTTTGTCCGGCTCCTGTGCATCGTTTTGAGAAAGCTTTGCACACTCTGGACCTGGTTTGTGCCCTTCGGATACACGTGTCTCGGACAGCGCCTTTCAGGAAGTTGAACACACTGTTCATCCTTCCTAAGGGGATGGCTGCGTCAAAGGTCACGCTGGCCAGGTGGATTAAACTGACCATTCAGGAGATCTACTCCTAAAGGTACATTTACACGCGGCATCTTTTCTAGGAATTTCACTGGCAACTTACTGGTTGCAGTGAAATCATGGACACATTGTTCCATTTGTACACAGCAACAAGATAGAACAATGTCTCCATGATTTCACTGCAACCAGTAAGTTGCCAGTGAAATTCCTAGAAAAGTTGCCATGTGTAAAGGTACCTTTACGCAACCTGGCAGTTCCTTCAGGTTTGTGTACTCATTCCACTCGTGCTGTGGGTGCCTCCTGGGCTATTAGGCACCAGGCTACAGCTGAGCAGGTGTGCAAGGCGGCGACTTGGTCCAGTCTGCACACCTTTACAAAGCATTATCGAGTGCATACTCAGGCTTCGGCAGATGCGAGTCTGGGTAGACGCATCCTACAGGCAGCGGCTGCTAGCTTGTAGACTGTATTGTTCAGTTGGGATGTTTGGTGTTCCCACCCAGGGACTGCTTTAGGACGTCCCATCGTCCTGTGTCCCACAATGAGGCGAAGGAGAAAAGGAGAATTTTGTGTACTCACCGTAAATTCCTTTTCTCTTAGCCTCTCATTGGGGGACACAGCTCCCTCCCTGGGCCTGTTGGGCCTTCTTAAGTTTTTGGTTGCCTGTTTCGGCTTGTGTAGTTTTTACTCCTACTGCTTTTGCACAAAACTGGCTAGACTGTGTGAGTCAGGGGGTTATATACTGCAGGGAGGAGCCACTGTGCTTGTTTTTGATTGCTTAGTGTCGCCTCCTAGTGGCAGAATAGCATAACCCATCGTCCTGTGTTCCCCCAATGAGAGGCTAAGAAAAAAGGATTTTACGGTGAGTACACAAAATTCTTCTTTTTATTGGAAGAAACTTAAATTGTTCAGCTTCCCTACCAAATGCTATAAAATACTGTAAAGCACCTGAGAGTCTTTATAGCAAACTACACTCATAGATATATTCCCTGAGAGAATAATATCCAGATTGTTGTTCACTTGTTTGGACAGTCTACTTTTTTGGCCCCTCAGACTCGTGGCAACCACAATCTATTCCAGCAAAAAATTAGATTCCAAAGTGCTCCTTTCAAGCCCTTTTGTGTGTCCCAACAATAGGGGGTATATGGCTATTGCTGTGTTCAGGAGGTATTGTGTAACATTATGCTATCCCAATTTTTCATTTTAACACCTGTAAAAATTGTATATTTTGGGATAAAGCCTTTACCAAAAAACACTGCTGGACACTGCACCCGAGGTGAATTGTTCCTAGTGCTGCTTTCAATTTTTTCTATTGCATGTTGGGATAAAGCAAGATTTCACTGGAAATCATGTAATTTTTCTACATCCCACCTTTATAACATTCTGCAAAGCACCTCATAAATAAGATAAATAAATGGGTGTAGCTTCAAAAATAGAGGGTTTATTAAGGGGTCTCTGCTGTTTTCAAGGCCTCTGAAAATGAAAGATGGCATCTGAAATCTAATCCATCTAAAATTGCACTCCGAAAGGCAGTCCTTAAAAGATAGAGGGTGGGCCATTTAAATGTATGCACCTAAATAAAATGGGAACGGATGGTGATATCAACTTCCTGTTTGTAGCACACTAATTGAAATTGTTACATGATTCAGATATCCAGTGGCATTGAGGTTTCCATTGATGAAGAATGGCCCCACTATCTTTATACCCCATATACCACACCATACCATCAGTTTTTGTGTTCTAACAGTCTTGCAGGGACTTATCCACTGTGGGTTAGTGTTAGGTGGTTTTGTTTGTTAACTTCACCATTCACAAAAGCATTTACCTCATCACGCATCTGAAGGCAATTGTCTATACTGTGAAGATACGAGACGTGCAGCATCTGAAACAACGGATACTGGAAGCCTGTGCTAGCATTTCGTCTGCGGTGTTGCTATCAGTGTGTCAAGAGTGGGAGAAGAGGGTTGCATTGACAATCCAACACAATGGGCAGCACTTTGAACACATTTTATACGTGGTCATAAACTTGAAAATAATTTATGAAAGAATAAAGTTACATTAAAATTAAGCACACCATTGTTTTTCTTATGAAATTCTCAATGTTTGATGTGTCACATGACCCTCTTCCCATTGAAAAAAATAAACCAAACTTATGGATTTGAATTCTTTTGAGTTGTGCAATATTTAAAATGGGATATTGTTTGGGGTATGCTGACATCCTGGTGCCTCAGTCACTTCCAAAGTGGAATGGACCCTAAAAGAGTAACCTTTGTTAAAACTTAGTTGGGGAAAAAAAAGTCTGCTAAATTTTTAATCTTTGTAATATCCTCACAAAATAAAATGATGCCGGTCTAAACTAGACACATTGTTAGTGCACTCAAATAGTTAATAAGTAACATTATCTGCTGTAATAAAACGTAAAAATAACGGATTTCTTAAAAAAAAAAAAAAAAAAAACTTGCAATTTATCAAATTTTATGAACCGAAAACATATCAACCTGAATTTTTCACTAACCTAAAGTACAATGTGTCATGAAAAGAAACTCTTAGACTCAATGAGGTATGTAGAAGTTATGACCACATAAAGTGTGACGCAACAGAATCTGTCCTGGTCAGTATAGATTTGACAGCGTCTAATTTTTTTTTTTTTTTTTTTTCTTCCCTAATTCTGCTTTTTTTCCTTGTTCAAGAAAACGCTTTGAGCAACAGCAAAAAATGTTAGAAGAAGAAAGAAAACGACGACAATTTGAAGAACAGAAGCAGAAGTTGAGATTGCTAAGCAGCGTGAAACCCAAAGTAAGATTTCTAGATTAACAGTTGTATAAGACCTGGAATTTCCTCTCCACATACCTAAACTGGGACGTAGAAGAAAGTCCATTTTAGTTGACTTTTACCATATGTGTGTCGTTTTTTCTTGTATTAAAAAATAATTCTAATGGAGAGCTCCTGAGCTTTTTGCAGCAGGACCTTCATAGGAAACACTTGGCTCACAATGAAAGTGTGCTGTTCAGAAACTATAGTCAAGCAATATTGGGGAAAAATAGCACACAAAGGAAAAAAGAGCAGTTCTGGATCCAGCAAAAATTCTTCTATTTTATTTTTGCCACGTGCATTAGGTAAACAGTTCACTACGTTTCGACTTGCATACGAGCCTTCATCAAGGAAAATAATTTCTACATACAGAAAGAAAACAATAGTGTCAAAATCTAGTGGATGGCACATAACATGGAGAGAGAAAAAACATACATGAATTAATGCGTTCAGAGAATAGCAACAATTATATACTGGCTGTGCTTGACTGATTAATAAAAAGAATGAAAAAAGGACTCAATGGAGTCCTATGGGTATCTTAATAAGCGTTTTGTGCAGTAGTGAATCAATCGCGGAGTTTCAGAGTTAGACTATACTAAAGGTGCTATATATGCAATAGAAAAGGAGAGGAAGTATAAGAGTATGTCAAGAGAAGAAGGAAAGACGTGTGGAGAGACTGGGATCAAAAGCACTTGAGATTTCATGAGAAAATACAAAAATGGAAGAACGCCAAAGTTGATAAAAGCAATTAAAATATGTGAACACGGCACACCACAAACTCAAATCCACAGCAACTAAACACAATATACAATGTGAATGGGGGGGCTACACGTTGTATCCCTTTAATAACACACATATGGCTCACGAGTGACGTTTTTGCTTGGAACTGCCAGGGAACATTAATAGAACCCAAATATTGTCTGGACTATGACCTGCAACAGTAATTATACTGAACGTACACAGCAACTTCCAAAAAGTCAATATCAATAATAAGCAAGTAAGAATGCACACTGCAAAAAGATTTATACCGTATATACTCTCGTAAAAGTCCCCCCCTCGGCTTATACGCGAGCTACTGTATACTGTATACAATGTATACAGTATACAGTGCCCCCCCCCCCCCCCCATATCAGTATACAGGCCCCCCCCTTGGGTAGCAATCCTGTAAAGGAAGAGATTAGTATACTTATCCCTCCGCTGTCCCGCCGCCGCCATCGCGCTTTTCCGTCTTCATCCAGCGTCTTCCAGCTTCTTCCGGCTTCCTCCGGTGGGCGCAGGCAATGACGTCATTGCCTGCGCCCACCGGAGGAAGCCGGAAGACCCTGGATGAAGACGGAAGAGCGTGATGGCGGCGGTGGGACAGCGGAGGGATAAGTATACTAATCTCTTCCTTTACAGGATTGCTACCCAAGGGGGGGGGCCTGTATACTGATATGGGGGGGCTGCTGTATATACCTCTGGGGCTGTAATACCTCTGGAGCTGCTGTATACTACCTCTGGAGCTGCTGTATACTACCTCTGGGGCTGTATATACCTCTGGGGCTGTATATACCTCTGGGGCTGCTGTATACTACCACTGGGGCTGCTGTATACTACCACTGGGGCTGCTGTATACTACCACTGGGGCTGCTGTATACTACCACTGGGGCTGCTGTATACTACCACGGGGGCTGCTGTATACTACCACGGGGGCTGCTGTATACTACCACTGGGGCTGCTGTATACTACCACTGGGGCTGCTGTATATACCTCTGGGGCTGCTGTATATACCTCTGGGGCTGCTGTATATACCTCTGGGGCTGCTGTATATACCTCTGGGGCTGTTGCTGTATACTACCACTGGGGCTGCTGCTGTATACTACCACTGGGGCTGCTGTATATACCTCTGGGGCTGCTGTATATACCTCTGAGGCTGCTGCTGTATACTACCACTGGGGCTGCTGCTGTATACTACCACTGGGGAGGCTGCTGTATACCACACTGCTGGGGGCTGTATACCTGTGCTGGGGTCCACCCTCGGCTTATACACGAGTCAATAGGTTTTCCCAGGTTTTGGGGGCAAAAGTAGGGGGGTCAGCTTATACACGGGTCGGCTTATACACGAGTATATACGGTAAATGTCTGCAAAGAACAGTAGAAAAAGTCTACCTACAAGATCAATGTAGTGAAAGAAGGTTTCTTAATATAGAAAGCATAATGCACCAGAAAGGTTAAACACAAAATTGCAGGTTACTACAAGCCACAGGATAATTATTTTGGAGTTCACAAGGTTTCTGCACCTGATGAAAATGTTAATGCAGCATCCTTTAGATGGAGCAAAAGTGTTAATCAGGGAGATCCAAAGCTGCTTCAAGCAGTATGTTTGGTGGAACTAGTGCATAGAGCCTGCTAAAGGGTGTAAAAAGCATAGAGTGGAATTGATAACCCTGTTGAGAACTGGTTAATGCAGAGTGCAGATATGAGCAAGATTTTTTTAAAGCAGGTTCAGCTGTCCATGTTGTGAAAGAAGAATCAGAAATAAGGCAAACAATGGCAGAATCACCCATTTACAAAGGGTTAAATATCCCCTCCGAGCGATACCTTCCTCTCGAAGTATGAGAGTAAAGATTTTACCCTGTAAGTCGGAGTCTTGATGTGTGGGAGTCTGTCGGACAACCCTGTTAGGTGTGGTAGTAGCTGCTAATCTGATATAACACAGAATCCTTGGCATTTATTTCTATCAAGAAGGTTGAATGAATTCATGCTATAGAGTTCACTACAATGACCCTGTGGATTAGAATGTCCTTTGTGACAATCAAACTGTGTTTCTATGTAATAAAAAAATAGGGGAGAGGGTCACTATTATGGAATGAGGTCATATTATTATAATACGGAAAAGTGCATCATACCTATTTTACAAGAGCATTTCATTGTAACAACTGTCTTAGTAAATAGGTCTGCATAATTTATGATAAATATACGTTATAGTATATCTTAAGTATTAATGATTCAGGGACATGGTGCCCCCTTATTCAAGAGAGATCCTGTCATGGGTTGATATAAATGTATTGAAGAAATTGGTGATGCACTGCTCTCAAAATACGACTGGGTGCAAAAACTGCACGGAAGCAGAATATATACCAAAGAAAAAGATCATGCAGAAACTAATTGCACACCTTTAATCAGAAATGTACATTTTATTGGTATCAAAAACAGGCGAACAACACATATATATTAAAATCATTTAAAGCCAAGTAGGTCCCAGCATGCCAGCTGCCTCTAGTAATCAATGTGCCATCCAATTGGCGTATGGGTGCCTATGGCTTGGGGGATTTACACAACAATGTCTATAGTAGAACAATGATTCAATAACCCTCATTTGGGTAATCGAAAGTTGAATAGTAACCAGAGTGTTCAATGGTATACAAACCACATCCCAAAAAAGCAACCCTCATGTATCATAGATCATACCAATTTGGATGCTGCAACCTGGGTGTCTGGGGACCGCACACGTTCCGCTGCACAAGGCAGCTTTTTCAGGGGAATCTTGTATACCCTATGTTAGTTCAACCTTATATATACAAATACATTTAATCTTAAGTGGGTCATAATTGCTAGAAATGATTCGTTTCAGCTGTAAAACAGAGGGAGTTACCTGGGGCCATGTGTCCATATAATTACCACAAAGTCGGAGAAGCAGTGAGCAGGACGCCGGCCGTGCACATCCGGTAGCGCAAAGGAATGACGTATACAATGCGCTCCGGATGTGTGTGCGGTCACCCTGGTAATGCTGTATGCGACCGCGCACCGAAAGTGCCGTTGCCTGGTCACCATGGTGAAAGATGCCGCTGACCGCATAGTAGGAGGAGGCATAATGCGCATACCTCCGGTGGTTCGCCGTCAGCGCGGTCGCAGTCACTATTGAAATGGTTGCCATAGAGACAACCCGTGCATGAATAGAGCAGAGTTAAAGTAATAAATATACCCTGTATCTGATATAATTATGGCATTAACCAGTGCAGCCAGAGTGTGAGAGGCACAGGTATATAAATGGGCATATAAGTTTTGAAGAATGATCCTGTCCAAGAAAGCATAGTAATCTTGGAGAGATAGACAAGAGTAAAACAAGCAACCATGCCTACTAGAAAAATTAAAGAAAATACCTGAACACATGAGTAAGTTAAGTTAATAGACCTGTTAATGCTATCAAGAAAGGGTATAAAGGGGGTGTCACACGCGTCAATGTCGTCAGTGAGATGATTGCTGACGACATTGACGGCTGATCGCTGGTGAGTTGTCACACCAGCGATCAATTGACCAGAGACATCATGGAAACGATTTTAATATCGTTTCCACGATGTCTTGCTCCCGCTGCCAGCCTGCTGGAAGCGGGAGCAGGCTGGTCTCCAAGGTAAACTGCGGGTATCTAGGCAGCGCGCGCTGCCTAGATACCCGATGTGTACCTTAGTTACCAGCCTCCTCCGCTCACCGGCTGGTATCTAAGGTACACAGCGGACCCTAGTTACCCGCTGTGTACCTTAGATACCAGCCGGTGAGCGGAGGAGGCTGGTAACTAAGGTACACGTCGGGTATCTAGGCAGCGCGTGCTGCCTAGATACCCGCAGTTTACCTTGGATACCAGCTCCCAGCGCTTGAGAGGCGCTGGGAGCTGGAATATCGCTACTCCCGGTGTCACACGCAGCGATGCTGCGTGTCCACCGGGCGACTATCGCCAGGTTTTAGAGCAGGTTCTAAAACCTGGCGATCATCAACCAGCGATTTATCGCTGGTTGATTCAGTATGTCACACGCGTCAATATCGCTGCAACGTCACGTGCAGCCGATATCGTGCAGGCGATATTGACGCGTGTGACTCCCCCTTAAGAAGTATAGTGTATATTGCATTTGGTTCTACAACCCATAATTCTCCAATATAACTGGTTAAGAATACAAAGTGACACCTGAAAGGAACTAAGAACATGGCAGCGTTTATTTAAGGGAGATAACATGATGTCCCAAAGTGTAAGTCTTCAATAAAAAGTAAAGGGGATAATAACTGGAGGACCAATCCTGAGAAGACCAGACTAAAATTAGTCCGTCCTCACTGCTTGGACATGACGTCCGGGTGAAAAACCCCTAGCATCAGGCTTCAAGGGTCTTATAATGTAGGACAATGAGTGGCCCACCAGCTCAGAGGAAACTAAATTTTCCAGTCCAAGCCGTTGCGCCCCACACCGCCCCAATACATCAATTAATGGAATTTTTGTCCTAGGACCCAAGTTGAGTCTCCCTGTAGGTCAAGGTGTTAAATTGGTATAAACCTCATACATTCAGAGAAAGCTCAAACAAAGAAACCCACTCCATCCAACCCCACAAATTTAGCAGATAAGGGCCAACCAGCCCAGAGGAACATTGGTTTTCCAATCCAAGCTGGCGTGCCCCACTCTGCACCATTGTTTCATTTGTTGGAAATTCACTTCAAACCTCGTATATTTAAAAATGGAGCTAGTAGAAGAACCCCTTCAATCCGTCCACACGTCTAATGAATATAAGCCCTGGGATGGGAGGCGCCAACCAGCCCAGAGGAACAGAGTTTTCAAATCCGAGCTGGCATTTCCCACCCTGCACCATTGTATCACTTGTTGGAATTTCAATTAATGCGACCCGTTTTATCTCTCCCATAAGGCCAATGTACCACCCTGATCCCACATAATATATGTATCCAAATATGTCGAGGAGGGTGTAGCACCTGCCCATGATACGTCCCCAGTACTGTGAAATTATGATTGCATATGCTATATCTGGAAAACTGTATTAACAAAGTAGCATAGTAAAATATAATTTAGTCACATATCCAAAAATTCAAAAAACATTCGAGAATAAATGTGACCTATATACAATTCCTCAGGACTAAAGGGAGAAGCAATTTTGAGGTTGAGGAATCCAACCGCCAAGGAGTATGTGATCCATTCTGGAGGTCCATAAAAGACCTTAAGTTAAAGTTAAAGAGGGGACCCCGCAGGGATATGACTTAACCCCGTCTGTACCTCCAATATTAGGTAAAAGGACCAATGGAGGCCCCCAGGTTGCAGAATAGGGACATAGTAAACCCCCAATCCAATGTAATATGTCAAAGATGATAAATGTACCAATTTGAACAAGATCAAATATAAACAGATCAAAAGTCCATTCACAAATTGCCTATGTTCAAGAAGATAGGCGCTCCATATGTGGGCATCCATGTTGTACGTAAGTCAGCCCCAGAGAATGGTTTAAAACCAAGTCCCTATTGTACACATTGTACACAAAAGATGGTGAGCAGAGTAAAGGTCAGTATCAGGTTGAACGATAGAATCCATCCATGAGATTCATCCGTCTTATGACATAAACGTTGTACCATAAGATGTCAATCCTTGTCTTCTGATCGTCAACTCTGAAATGAATCCGTGATATTCCAGTCCAGTATTAAGTCTTATGAGAGATAAAAAGATTGGTGTAGCTTGTATAATCGTGTATTCAGGATATAAATCCCACACTAGTTATCCCAAAAATCAGGTGACTGTTAATTCTTCATTTAGCCCATAGGGAGTAATGGAACGCAACGTACAGATCCACCTCGCCTCCGTTTGCAGGAGCCATTTATGGGCAGATCCCCCACGTCCATTACTATGGTATTTCTGGAGGCCTAAAACTCGAAGATAATTAGTATTGCCACGGTGTGCAGCCAAAAAATGGGCTGCTACTGATGTGAGGGGTTTACCTTTGGTTAACGATCCTGCTGCTAAATTGATTGTGGACATGTGATGTTGAATCCTACACCTCAGTTCCTGGGACATTTGTCCCACGTAGACCTTGTTACATGGACATAGCAGGGCATATATGACATCCCTAGATTTACAATTAATATACGTTCTTGATCTATGCTCTGTGTTATCCAACGGATTACGAAACGTATCATGGACTGGTTGCATGAAACCGCATATGTTGCAGTTTCCGCATGGGAAACAGCCACGTAAGCGGATACCCCGGCCTAAGGGAACCGTTGTTTCAGTGAAATGACTACGGGTGACAATGTCAACGATATTACGGGCCCTTCTTGCTGTAATTTGTGGTATGGTATTTGAGTGACCTAGTCTGAGTATCTTCTAGCAAAACATCCCAATGATTACCCAGAATTCTGCTTACCTCACTCCATCGGTTATTGTAATCAGTGATGAATCTCACTGTTGATTCCTGATTCCGTGGTCGCAGTAAAGAAGCCTGAGTTTCCTTGTTTGCCCTCTGAAAGGCTGAGGAAATTACTTGCTTAGGATATCCCCTTGATCGAAGTCGTTCAGTTAGACCTTTGGCATGATGTCGAAATCTTTTGTCTGTCATACACGTACGTCGTATGTGGAGAAATTGCCCGAATGGAAGTCCACGCTTAGTATGTTTTGGGTGGAAGCTTTGGAATTGGAGGAGATTGTTGGTAGCAGTAGGTTTACGAAATAGCTCGGTATAGATACGGCCTTCAGAAAGTGAGACCTGGAAATCCAAAAATGTAGCCATGTTAGTTGGCACACTATAGGTCAGATAAATATTCAGATGATTATTGTTTAAATTCTCAATGAATGCAGTTAAATCAGCCTGTGGTCCTGTCCAAAAGAAACACACATCATCCATATATCTAAACCAGTTAAACACGTGGTCTTTAAACGCCTGCATTGGATACACAATCTCTGACTCCCACCATCCAAGAAACATTTTGGCGAAAGCAGGTGCACACCACGCCCCCATAGCCATGCCCCATAGACACTTTTTTTTATAGAATGAACAGTTAAATAGAAAATAATTGTGCTGTAACACAAATCGTAATAAGTCCACAAGAAACGAGTCGTGCATACGGTCCGAGCTTACTTTTTGATCCAAGAAATATGTGACTGCTGATATCACATCCTCGTGGATATGGGTAGATATAAAGTTATAAGAGCATGTGAGTGCCGAGAGATACATGCTCAATGTTACCTTCTGTCAGGTGGATAGGAAACGTCCAGTGTATAGTTACCACCTGCAACATGGTGGTAGTGCTGGGGCAGGACCCTATGGGGTCGCAGTGTGATTAAGTAGTGCTAAAGCCAGGTGCTGCTACTTCTTGCCGCTGTCCATCATTGTCTGAGTGACTTCAGGTCATCATCTGGCTTCAGGAAGTCTCTGCTCGCGAGATGAAGGGTGCACGCATGTGCAGTCTAATCAGAAAGTGCAGTAGAACGCACATTGAGACTCATAGTGTTTAGAAGCGATGTGTTAGGGTGAAAGTTCAGTGCAGAAGTGGTGCTGTTAGAAGATTCCTGCATTAGGATTCGTGCATTCTCTGTAAAAGAGAGAGAAAAAGATTACAAAGTGCTCTTTTAGGCAAAGCAGTAAGTTCTCAGTAACACAAATGGATTATTGAAAAGATGCAATTTTACTCATGTACTGGTATGTAGATTCAATAAATGTGTGTGTGTATGTGTGTGTGTGTGTGTGTGTGTGTGTGTGTGTGTGTGTGTGTGTATATAATATATATATTTATATACACACACATACACACACACATTTATTGAATCTACATACCAGTACATGAGTAAAATTGCATCTTTTCAATAATCCATTTGTGTTACTGAGAACTTACTGCTTTGCCTAAAAGAGCACTTTGTAATCTTTTTCTCTCTCTTTTACAGAGAATGCACGAATCCTAATGCAGGAATCTTCTAACAGCACCACTTCTGCACTGAACTTTCACCCTAACACATCGCATCTAAACACTATGCGTCTCAATGTGCGTTCTACTGCACTTTCTGATTAGACTGCACATGCGTGCACCCTTGATCTCGCGAGCAGAGACTTCCTGAAGCCAGATGATGACCTGAAGTCACTCAGACAATGATGGACAGCGGCAAGAAGTAGCAGCACCTGGCTTTAGCACTACTTAATCACACTGCAATATGCATAATAGCTGAGCAATGTGAAGAGGGGTAAAATGACAGGTGGAGGAAGCAAAAAATTACCAATTTTTTTTTAAAACAAAATCAATATAATATCTCATACTCGTGTTTAACCCTTAGGGCTCCAAGATCTGCAGAGTATGTATCCAATATGCTTCACGCTCCTTTAGGAGTTTGCTTGTTACCACCTCTTCTTGACAATGGAAGAATCTATGATCTGATACCTTAACTGGCTTACAATGCTTCCCTTCTCTATAAAGTGTGCTGGGACTGGGAGAAGTGTATTGCCATATCATATTGTGGAGTTAGGTTTGCTAATGCAGTCTCATATATGTTGGGTAGTTCCCCCAACGTACCCGAGATTGCATGGGCACTTAAGTACACCACAAAACTAGAATTGCATGTGTAGAAGCCTTATACCCCAAATCTTCTGCCAAAATAAGAATGATAGAAAAATTCCTTTGCCTACCAGAGTGACCACATCCTCCAAAGTAAAGTGACTACACACTGCCTCATTTACATAAGAAAATGTAAGTATATAAAAGCTATTTTTTTCACCTTTAACATTACACTCAACTTCGACAGGGGTGGTTACTATAGTACTATGAAGCTGCAGGTACAGACAGTGATAGCATGGGGGCATAAATGACCTGACAGGTTCCCTTTATTTTTCTGAGCAGTGTACTTTACACATCAAGTAGAAACTTGCATTTGGGGCAATAGGGTGAACGAAAAAAATATGTTGAAAATTCTCATTAATAATTCAAAGATAAATGAGATGTTGCTATGAATATAATTTGTTGCAAAATCTATTCTGCAAAATTAAATTTTATTTTCCTAGACCGCTGAAAAATGCAGAGATGATGCAATGGAAGCCATTAGAGGAAATTTAGATGGATTTTCCAGAGATGCAAAAATGCACCCACCTCCTGTGTTGCATGCCTTGAAACCAGGTAATATAATTACAGATAAAAATAAGTCTGTGCACATTTGGAATATTTGGTTGCAGAAATTTTTGCACCAAATCCCCATCTGGCAGGAAAAACCAGCCTTTTTGTATGTGTTTTTCCATGCGTTTTTCTATCGTTCTGGGACTGAAAGAATTGACCTGCTGCAGATTTATTTCTGCTTGTAAGTAAATAAAATATCAGCTCACCTCTGAGGCATAATTCTAGTACTGGACGGGAGCACAGAAATCCCACTGCTGCACAGCGTTGAACCTTGTCAGGACGCAATTAGATGCGACTCACACACCAGGGTGTTAATAAAATCTCCTTGAAGCTTTATTTAGAAAAATTTCTTTAAAATGACATAACATCAATCAGAACGTCCCAGGCAACAATGCAGACAAAGAGTAGGGGTTGGTGCAAAAAAACATACGCGTTTCGAACATTGAGGTTCTTGTCACAAGGCACATTGCCGAATTGCAGATTTAAATATACTCCTACTTCATCAATGGAATAGAATACACTTGATGAAAATGGAACGAGGCATATATGCAAATTAGGAGACCTGAAAACTGCACAAAAATAGGAAAAGAAACTGCAGTAAGGTTGCTTTCACATGGCGCCGGATCGGCTGACTTGAGGCCCAGATCCGGCAAGCTCCATGCATTGTCTATGGGGCTTGCAGTCGGGTGCGGCAAGTGCTGTTCTGGCAGATCCAGCACTTGCAGCAGCGGAAAGAAAACGCTGATAGTTTTTTTTTTTTTTTCCCCACCGCCGCAAGTGCCGGATCTGGCTGAACTGCACTTGCCACACCCGACCGCAAACCCCATAGACAATGCATGGGGCTTGCCGGATCCGGGCTGCAAGCCTGTCGTTAGGCGGCAGATGCGGTAGCATCTGCCGCATGGGCCGCAAGCAACCGCAAATTGCTGATGTGAAAGCAGCCTAAGAAATGCAATGAAAACCATGTTGACCTCTATACACAAATCCAGAAAAACATATTAGAAGAAAGCAAAATGTGTGTATAAATATGTTGCAAGCAAATGGAGATACTAATGGAGTGTGTTACAGTATATATTATGAGGCAGTGACCGTTGTGATCTATGAAGGTTGCTATGTGTTCCCCTGAAGGTCTTCTGAAACCCTATAAGACCTGCTGGAGTGTGTTGTATTCACAGTGGGTGCTTTGAGAATACAGAAATAAAGGAGTGTGTACTGGTTAGTGCCTGGTCAGTCCAAACCCACCCACCCCCTCATCCACACCTGATGACCCTTAGCTGTAGATTTATTCAGAACCATGTGTCTGATCCAGACTCTAGTCTGATCCAAGAATCTCTCAAACTAAATCTCCAAAAGTACAGCTCCATAAGTACGCATTGTGGTCTACTCAGCTTTCCTGGACTCTGACTGTCTGTGTGCTGTGCATATACTCTGTCTCTTTTACTATTGTCTTACCTTCATGTCCATGCTATGCTGCATCCCTCATGATTATTCTACCATGTCTTGGTCTGGCCCCCTTCAGGCCCTCCCTGTTTTTATGACGTCTGCTTATCTGTTAGTGCCTGGTCAGTCCAAACCCACCCACCCCCTCATCCACACCTGATGACCCATGAGTCTGATCCAGACTCTAGTCTGATCCAAGAATCTCCCAAACTACATCTCCAAAAGTACAAGATTTTGAAATAGACTAGAAATGGACTGGAAGGTACTGGGATCACCTCCCACTGCCCTGACATCACCTCCCTGCTATGCAAAATACCACGCTTCCTGTCCTCCATCTCATCCTTCTCCGCTCGTTTCCTCAAACTCAACATGGATAAAACTGAGTTCACCGTCTCACCCCCCACCCCTACCCGACCTAACCATCACTTCAACGACTGCACACACTCGCCTGTCCCCCACGCCAAGTGCCTCGGTGTAATCCTCGACTTTGCCCTCTCCTTCAAGCCACACATCCAGGCCCTCGCCACCTCCTGCTTAAAAAATCTCACGGATCTGCTCCTTCCTTGATCATGACACTGCCAAAATGCTTGCCCATGCCCTCATTATGTCCCTCCTCGACTACTGCAACCTCCTGTTCACCGGCCTCCCCGCTTCCTCCCTTGCACCCCTCCGAACCATCCTCAATTCCGCTGCCCGACTCATCCACCTGTCGCCCCGTTACTCCCCCGTCTCCTCCCTCTGCCAAGCCCTCCACTGGCTCCCTACTTTCCAGAGATCTCAGTTCAAAACCTTAACCTTGACATACAAGGCCATCCACAACCTGTCCCCTTCATACATCTCTGGCTTGGTCTGACGATACCACCCCTCACGCAATCTGCGCTCCTCTCAAGAACTCCTCCTTTTCTCCCCCGAATCTCCTCCTCCAACAACCGCATACAAGACTTCTCTCGTGCGTCTGCCATACTCTGGAACTCTCTTCAACACCACATCAGACACTCCCCTACCCTGGGAACCTTTAAGAAAAACCTGAAGACCCACCTCTTCCTTCAAGCCTATAACCCACACTGAGACCTAATCCGCTGCACCATCTCATCTCTCCCCCTCCTACTGTCTCCCACCCATCCCCTATAGACTGTGAGCCCTTGTGGACAGGATCTCTGCCCTAATGTACCTGTATGATTTATTCGTCGTTATTTATGTTCTGCCCTTACACATGCACATGTACAGCGCCATGGAACCAATGGCGCTATATAAATAAATAAATAATAATAATAATACTGGGTCATGTTATGTGACTTGGGTTTTTAGGAAAACCAGATAAGGGCCTTTATTATGGATAATCTGTAGGAACGAGTGGGATAGATTCTCTCTTCACGCCAGGTCTTCTAATATGCCCATGTCCAGGAATGTGCTTTAAAACCTGGACTGCAGGACAAGGGTGTGTTCTCAGTTTAGAGCCCAGAGGCTGAAGCAGGTGTGCTAACCTGTGTGTTGAGAGCAGAGCAGCCGATTCACTTTAGAACCTGAGAAGGGTGCAAGCTCTGACAGAGCAGAGCCAAACTGCAATCCTGGGCGCTTGGAGCCCGCCAGGTAAACTGACTTTATGCTTATGGACATTTATGTGTTATTGCTGGAAGTAAGTCCTACGTCTCAGTTTAGCTGTATGGTTTATGAAGACTGGATAATAAACCTGTGGAATTTTTAAAGGGAAGTGATTGCTGTATTTTCTACAATTGTGCTGTTGTGACTGTTACCCAACACGTACCGCAAGCACTATCATGACAGTATCATAAGACTAAATTGTCAGGTTACTGGGAAAGAACTATATATATATATATATAATAGTCAAGATGATTACAGCAAAAACGCACACAAAAAGTGTAACATGGCTGCACGCCTAAGATTCAAACCCAGGGGAAAGTATATATTTAGGAAAAACATCCAAAAAGCTTCCTTTTTACGTAGTGAACCTGTATGATCACCGCCTCTGATATGCTTAGGTACATGTTCGATCGCATACACTCGCAGGTTCGATATATTTCGATTATGATACTCTACAAGATGTTTCGAAATGTTAGAAATATTTCTGTTAGTTGACTCCTCAATATCATGTAGATGTTCCCTAACACTAGATTTAAATGGATCGGTCATTCATGACAGCACCAAGAACGAGAGACGGATCTGCTCTCCAAGGACAGGGAATCATCAGGCTTTAAAAGGGGTGTTTCCTCTCCCCATGTCAGTTTGTTCCCTGTCCAGGAATAGTGGTCCCAGAAGATCTGGACCCTAAGGTGTCTTACCTGATGAGGCTGAGCAGTTGGTAAGGCAGCACCCCGAGAACTCAGAGATCCTTTACCCCTATACAGGGATCTGGATTTACAGCAGAGCCCAGGAGGTAGCTGCGTATAGGTGAGCAGCAGACTGGAGCAGGGAGGCCAACAGGAAGGAAAAAGACTAGAAGGTCAGGGAGTAGAAAGATCAGGATCCAAAATCTTAGTCTGAACGCAGTGTCAAAACCAGAAGGGTAGCAAAGGTACAAAATCATCAGGCAGTAGAAGGGTCAAAAAACCAGGCCAACGTCAGAAGAAATATAACAGAGCACAAACTAGATCACTGGGAAAACCAAGACTATATCTGGCGGCTTGCAGGACAGGTCCCAGGTTATTTGAAGGATGCGGTTCTCTCTCGTAGGCCAGAGCTCACAACCTGATGACCTCACCCAGACTTCCCCTACACCCAGGCCAGATGGTGATGCATGACTGGTATCAACCACCCCATTTCTGACAGAAGAACGAAGCCAGCGCCTTCCAGATGCCTCTACAGGGAACTCTCTCCTGCCACCAGCATCACCCACAGGAAGAACATGGCGATGCCCAGCGACACAGACAGGAACCAAAGGAGCAGGTCTAAATGATGACATGGCCCCCCTAATAGCGGCACCACCTAGTGGATGGGGCAGAGATAAGTCACCGAGTCCGACGGTGACGTGACACCTGAGGCCTGCATGAAGGACTATGCAACTGATCCAGAGTGTACGGGCGTGAGGTACGCCGGATCAGGCCCCATGAGCTCCGGGCACCAGGGTCGCAGCTCCCGGGGAGGAGGTTCTGGAGATGTGGTACCTACTGGGCCAGCGGCGCCATGTTGGGACAGGCGTTTGCCGGGTGTCCGGGATTGTGCAAGTGCCTGGCCTGCCGGAATAGGCGGGCCAGGTGCTGAGTGCGCCCGACTTCCGGGTGCAGGCCCGTGACGTCACGCGTGGCGTGTCTGCTGATTGGCGATAGCCGCACCTGGATGTATGCATCAGGGGGCGGCCTGATGACGCGAATAGGTCACTTGAGGTACCCGAACCTCCGAGTTTAGGCCAGCGGGCAGCGGCAAGGGAGCAGACACTAAATCTAGACACTTGCAGAGTACGCTCTGCGAGTGTGCACTCCCGTTTGCCTGGGCTAAAAAGCTTTGCAGGTCATGTATAGAGTAGACCATCATGGAAGAGTCAGAGTTTTTATTTCAACCTACAGGCCTTAATTACGACCCAGGTGGCAAATGCCTTTAAGTCTTTTTCCTCAGGGACATCAGCGGTCCTCTTCCTCTAATGTATCTCCTCAGCCCTTACTTGAGTCTGATAGTTCAGAAGGAGAGTATGAGTCCTCAAGAGCATCTTCAGCATCCTCTTCTGATGACGAATCCAGTATCCAGACGCCATTGTTTTTCATTCTAGGACGTTGGCAGATTAGTTAAAGCAATCCGATCCACTATGGGGATTGAGGAGGAAAAATCGCAGCCTTCTTTTGAATTTAATGTTCGAGGGAGTTGGGACAAAAAAAAAGTCGTTCTTTTCCTCTGGATGAACGGATCCCATGAGGAAGTGACCACAGGTATTGACCAAGTCACGAAACGCGTCGGGACCCTTCTGCCCGGTCCTCCCCTGTTGTGTGCCTTGGTCTGGAATGTCCACTGTGAACCCTGGTAATATGTCTTAGGGCATAATCCCATAGCAAGCTATTACTATTTGAGCCTGAGTTTTGTCATGCACCTGCACTTTATGTATATAAATGTGAACACAATTGATGTAAGTTGTAAACCTGTTTATGGGCTTTCATGTTCTGTATCAATGTTATTTGGTGATTCGCACTGTGTAATGGAAATAGTATGCTATGGAATTAGACATGTAAACTGTAATACAAAGGGCAATCCCCATGTAAAGGTATTTAGATTTTTCTGTGTGGATGCCCAGCACTCGGCACTTTATACTCTCCCTCTCTTGTCCATGATCCTTGTATTTAAATAATAAATGTTATTGTGATGCAAAATTGAAGCTTCTACTCAGATTCTTCTCGGAATAATCTAGTTAGTTGAGTAGTTTCATGAAGTGGAAACCCCAAGGGTGGGTTTCTCACTTTAATCTATATGGAAATTTTATATCTAAATCAGACAGTGTTATGCCAGATCACAGACCTGTAGGGAATCATCCCCAACATAGATTTATTTGCGATCCGGTCAAACCAGCAAGAAAACTAGTTTTGTTCCCTGGATCCCAGAGATCATCCATTTGCGGTGGATGCACTCCTGATCACCTGTGATTTCAGATTACCTTACGCCTTTCCCCCTCTAATCTTCATACCGACAGTCCTACGCAAAATTTGGGAGGATCGGGCACAAGTGATCTTGATAGCCGCCTTCCGGCCGAAGAGGCCGTTGTTCTTCTGGCTCCAACAGATGTCTGTCTTCGATCCTTGGGTCCTTCCAGATCTTCCAGACCTCCCCTCCCAGGGGCCAGTTTATTACCCTCAGGCAGACAGATTACACCTAATTGTCTGGAATTTGAGAGGCCGATTTTTTTTTTTTTTTTTTTTTTTTTTTTTTTTCTCTTTTCTTCGTCTTCAAAAATCCTTTATTGAAGTGACATCAAATAGAGAATCATGCATACAAAGAGCAACAAAGCATTGCAGAGGTTAATTTATATTGCATACCTGACGTTACATTGCAAAGGTTAACAGGTATAAATGGACACATTATCAGCTCATGGCCCCTTTAGATCATGTGACGAAATATGAAATCACCTCTACCAAATAAGAAGAAAATAAGAAGGGAAAAAAAGTTAACTAAGAAGGAAGATCGTTGCCCGTAATTTATCGGCCATAACAATAGTATTGCATGAAGATGAATTGAGTATAATCTCTTAGTGTTGGATGAGTACGTCTAAGTATCAGAGACAGATAAAGAAGAAAATAGAGAGAGTCAGAAAGCGGGGAACAGAATGAAAAGGGAGGGAGAAATATACGAGGGGGTAAGGGAGGGAAGGACAACCAATAGATACTTATTGAGGAGAACTGTAAGTGGGAAGGACAGGGACCGAAGCCCTCCCCACCACCGAGATGGACCAGTAACGCCATGCCATTATGATATTATGAAGTGATCTATGAGGTTAAGGCAACCTCATACTCTGGTGACTCACGGAACAGGAGCCAAGGTTGCCATTGACGAAACTACTTGTCAATCTGGTCAACAGAATGAGCAGAGAGCTTCTCCATCCTGCAGATGAAATCCATTTCATTGAATCAGTCCAGGATCGAGGAGGAAATTTTGGTATGCTACTTTCTCGGTATGATGGATCTGGTGGCGACCAAGCAATGTCGTAGCAACCCAGACTTAATTGCCTTAAAGGAACCTGGAAGCATAGAAAGGAGTCCAATTTGAGGGGTGCATTGCACAGCTTCACCTGTGATATGTGTGTGTAGGTCAAAGACCTTGCACCACAAGCTATGTTTTAGAGGGGCATTCCCAACAAATGTGCAGTGCAGATCCTACCTCCATCTCGCACCGCCAGATAGCGCTAGAGGTGTTTAGGAAAATTCCGTTGATCTCACGGGGGCACCTATACCATCAGGAAACAAGCTTATAGTTTGTTTTTTCTTGCACTTTACAAGCTAGGGGAAGTTTGTGAGTGCACAGAAAGGGTTTACTCCAGTCTAAGTTTGATATCAATGAGCCAAGGTCCCTCTTCCATGAACCAAAGGGATTGCGTGTCGTCAGACATAGTCAGTATAGAGTAGATTTGAGAAATCATGTGCGACGGAGATGAGTCTTGTAAGAGTAGCGATTCAAAAATATAGTGATCTCTTGTGAGGTCAGCTAAGTCGCCTGAGGAGGAGACTAAGGACCGGACCTGAAGATACTTAAACCAATGGACGTGCTGTTCGGATAATGGAATGAGTAGGCTGCCAATGGAGGAACTGTGTAGGCACCCAGCAACACTTGAGAGGCTCTCCGTCTCTGAGTGGATGATCAGATCATAAAATGGGCAGACTGGACCGAGTAGTGTCAAAGGTCTGCAGAGAGGTGAAAGTTGGAACTGCCTAGTCACTACATTCCAGGTCTGTAATAGATCCCTAGTTAGCATCACGGAAGTCAGAATGTGTGGACTTTTGACATGCACGATCCAAGGAAGTCATGTCAGGGACCAGCTGAACATTACTTGTTCACAGGAAACCCACTGCTTCGTATCAGCCCCACGGAACCAGTCCTCCAGCCTGGGGAGAAGGGCGGCCGCATGGTAGAATTGAAAGTTTGGGAGACCCATTTCCCTACCCCCCTCGCTTGGGTCTAGTCAGTATCTTAAAGGCAAGTCTCTGCTTAGATTGTCTCCATACAAATTTCAAACCTAGATGACGTAATTAAATGAAAAAGGAGCGGAGAAGGGAGATCAGGACCACCTGGAACAGTTATAACAGTTTCGGCAATATGTCCATATTTAGAACAATGATACTTCTGAACCAAGACAACATACAGCAATCAAACGCTTTAAGGTCAGTGGTGATTTTTGGAGCAAAGGTTTGTAGTTCATGGTATGTAAGAAAGAGGTCCGCCGTTTGGTGGGTCCCAAAATAAGATATTGAAGACTAACACCACTTAAACGGGAATGCTCCTTGGAGACATGACATGCGTTTGTACGGGAGACCAATATTCAGTATTTCAGACTGTCAGGTTGACCCGAAAGTTGCTCAATTTACCGTACATGTTAAACTCTAAGTATGGAAGGGATGGTAGTCTCATTATCCGTGACATGCATCAGGAGGTCATCTGCGTACAGTGTGAGTTTATACATGCGGTCTCCTACTGTGACCCCATGAATATCAGAATTTAATCTCAGGGCGTTCGCCAAGTGATCCATAACCAGTACGTACAGGAGAGGAGAGAGGGGACAGCCCTGGCGCATTCCGTTTCTAATCTGAAAGGCCTTGGACAAGATGCCGTTGCAACAAACCCTAGCTGAGGGGTCAGAGTACAAAGCCATCACTACTTCGCAAAGATGCCCCAAGTTTACTGTGAGCCAGGGCTTTCTTGAGAAACTGCCAATTAACCCTATCAAAGGCCTTCTCTGCATCAACCGACAAGACACACGCAGGGGTCTTTTCATTGCGACCATGAGAGATCATTAAAATGGACTTTGATGGTGTTATCTCTCGGAAAGGTGGATTTTTAGTAATAAGGGGTTCTCCGCTGCAGTTTCAGAAACTCTCCTTAAGTCTAGGAAACCTGTGACTTCCCGTGTTTACCATAGAACCTGGGCGAAATTACTGTCAGTAACTGGAGCAGATCCAAAAGGGGAAGTCCCTATTAACCTGCTTCTGTCTTTTCTGCAAAATGGGGTGGAGATGGGACTCTCCGTGAGCACTCTTAAGGTCCAGGTTTCAGCCCTGGGAGCACACTATAATTTCAACCTAGCAGGGGACCCTTGGGTTTCAGGCTTAATCAAAGCATGCACCAGATTTACACCTGTTAAGCTCATTAATTCAGGCCCTTGGGATCTCAACCTGGTACTCACAGCATTGACAGAACCCCCATATGAGCGCTTGCAGGATGTCCCTATCAAGGTGCTTTCTCTTAAGGCGGTCCTCTTGGTAGCATTAACATACGCTTGACAAATAGGGGACATTCAGGCCCACTCAGCTGACCCTCCTTCCACCTTATTTCGCGACGATAAAGTGATCTTACGACCTGACCCAGTATACCTCCTGAAGGGGGTCTCTACCTTTCACCGGTTGCAAGAGATTGTGTTGCCAATTTTTTGTAGTAGCCCTAAAAATGATAAGGAGCTCAAGTTACACTCTTTAGATGTCAAACAATGTTTAGAGAGATTCCTAGAGGCCACAAGTCCGTGGAGGAAAGAGAGGTCAATTTTTGTTTGTTTTCAGGGACAAATGAAAGGTGGTAGGGCCTCCAAAGCCACATTAGCTTGTTGGGTCAGGAACGCTATTAGCATGGCCTACTCTGCAAGCGGCAAGGCAGAAGAACCTCAGCGCTCATTCCACAAGGGCTGTGGCTACTACCTGGGCTGAAAGGTCTGGTGCATCTATTGATAAAATCTGTAGAGCAGCGACTTGCTCTTCGCCTTCTACATTCTATAAGTACTATTGATTAGATCTCTTGGGTGCTGATGCGACTTTTGGTAGTAGGGTACTACAGGCTGTGGTCCCTCCCTAACTCGACGTTTCTCTGTAATTCTCTCATTCTGGGTGCTGTCATGGAGGACCGATCAACACATAATTACTTAATGGTAATGTGTTTTCTCAGAGTCCATGACAGCACCCACATATTCTCTCCTATTGTTGAGGGATCGTCGCTTCTTTTTCTCCTCTTGGTGTGCTGTTTTACACATGGTGTTTGGTGTTGTGGTGGGCTAACGATATTTTGGAGTTCTGTTTTTCAGACTCTGCAACCAACTGACATGGGGAGAGGAACCGCCCCTTTTAAAGCTTGATGGTTCCCTGTCCTTGGAGGGTGGATCCCTCTCTCGTTCTGGGTGCTGTTATGGACTTCGAGAAAACGCATTACCGGTAAGTCATTACTTGTTTTCCGGATGGTTGAACCCATGTACATGAGATTACATGCGGTGCACTCCATAATATAGAGAACATGATTTCTGTTACAGTTTAGGAAACTATTGATGTTGAATTTTCTGCTATGATCATGAATAAAATGAACCTGTCACCTCCGAAAAGCAACCTAACCTATCAATACTTGTCCTTGCACGTTCCTATCACCATTATATCTATCCCTCTCTCTGCTAAATGCTTGCTTTCAATCTGCTAAAAAATTTAAATATCTCCTTCCCACACCAAGACTAAGTCGTCTGTGTATCTTGCATATGTTTGTATAGACGAAAAAAAGGGCTTTTATCAATATAGATAAAACTTTCTTATAATACATAATATTTTTTATATTTATATAGCGGCAACATATTCCGCAGCGCTTCACAATACAAAGTTCATGTTTAAACAATCTTCCCAAGGTGCCATGGCCAAATTTGCCACGAATGGTGAGAATTTGGCACCCATTGCCACACCACTAGTTTGTAAAAAAAAAACAAAAAAAAAAAAAACTGTCCATTGATCATGAATTAGTTGTGGCTGAGTATATAGTGTCAAAACTGATCTAATATACTCCTTCAACTTGGATGTATATGAGCTGTATTTGTCTAAGGCTGGTTTCACACTGTGGTTTTTTCCCTGATTAGGTTTCATCCGGTTTGTGTGCCAAAACCAGCAAAGGAACTTGCAGAGAAAAACTATAATTGAAAGATTGACACCTTTTCTGAGTGTTGGAGACTCCTGGTTTTGGCACACAAATTGGATGGACACTGATCAGGGAAAAAAACTGCAGGGTGAAACCAGCCTAAGTGATGTTAAACAGCTAGAATAGCCTCATGTTGTCCTATACTGGTGTACAGGGATGAAACATCACGTTATCCATACAAATTTTTTTGACCACACCAAACTTTGACAGAAGGCTGATGTCCGACGTCGAAAAGTTATATGAAGAAAAATGTAAAACATTCAATGGCGCTTGCTCTGCTCCTCAATGGCCTGCCCTACGGGGGATTTATTGGTGCTGTGTTTGCGCCCCCTTCGTCTACCCTGTTTTCTGAAGGACGTGGATTTTTGAAATGGCTAATTTTGGAGCGATAAGGTGAAGCTGCATTGTTCCTCTCATCCACTTACATCACATACATCAGAAAACCCGGTTTCACGTGAGGAAAATGTCACAGAAGGTGGTTTACGATTTTTGTTCTTAAATTTATTAGGGGTGCGATTTTTAAATGTATTTTTAGAATGGATCTGGGGGTATGAGGCGTTTTTTCACATCTTCCCCACTCATAAACTTTATTCTCATTCTCGTAATCCATAATATTGTATTGTGGTTGAATTTCCTTTTTCTATAGGAAATCATTTGATTTTCTAATTTGGCAATTTCATTTTTGATGTCTTGACTATTTAGTCTTATGATACATGCTGTAGCACACTCCATTAGTAATCTCCATTTGCTTATTTTATTATTATTTATTTATATAGCGCCATTAGGTTCCATGGCGCTTTACATGAGGATAAGGGAGACAAGAACAAGTACACTAAATCTAGGCGATCAGGACGTACAGGTACAGGAGGGGCAGGGACCCTGTCCACGAGGGCTCACAGTCTATGAGGGGCGGGTTAGGATACAGTAGGATGGGGGAATGTCAGGTATGGGGCGGTCTCCTGGGTCTCATGGCAGGTTGTAGGCTTGACGGAACAGGTGAGTCTTCAGGTGACACTTGAAGCTTCTCAGGGTAGGAGAGTGTCTGACGTGTTCTGGCAGGGAGTTCCAGAGTAAGGCAGATGCCCGGGAGAAGTCCTGGACTCGGTTGTGCGAAGAGGTGATGAGGGGGAGCAGAGGAGGAGTTCTTGGGAGGGGCGGAGGTTGCATGAGGGTAGGTATCGGGAGACCAGGTCGGAGATGTATGGTGGGGCCAGGTTGTGTATGGCTTTGTACGCCATGGTTAGTGTTTTGAATTGGGATCTCTTGGAGACGGGGAGCCAGTGAAGGGCTTGGCAGAGGGGGGAGACAGGGAAGTATCGGGAGGACAGGTAGATTAGTCGGGCAGCGGAGTTGAGGATAGACTGGAGAGGTGTGAGGGAGTTAGCCGGGAGGCCATTGAGAAGGAGGTTGCAGTAGTCAAGGCGGGAGATAAGAGCATGGATGAGTGTTTTAGCAGTGTCGTGGGTGAGGAAGGAGCGGATCCGTGAGATGTTCTTGAGCTGGAGCCAGAGGGATGTGGTGAGGGCCTCGATGTGGGGCTTGAAGGATAGGGAGGAGTCAAGGATTACCCCGAGGCACTTGGCTTGGGGGACTGGGGAGAGGGTGCAGTCGTTGATGCAGATGGATAGGTTGGGAGGTGGGGTGGAATTTCTTGGGGGGAAGACTATGAATTCAGTTTTGTCCATGTTGAGTTTAAGGAAGCGAGCAGAGAAGAAGGATGAGATGGTGGAAAGGCATTGTGGGATTTTGGAGAGTAGGGAGGTGATGTCAGGGCCGGACAGGTAGATTTGGGTGTCGTCGGCGTAGAGGTGGTACTGGAGGCCATGGGACTCGATGAGTTGCCCTAGGCCGAGAGTGTAAATGGAGAAATGTAGGGGTCCCAGGACCAAACCTTCGGGGACTCCGACAGAAAGGGGGTAGGGTGAGGAGGAGGTGTGGGAGTGCGAGACGCTAAAGGTCCGGTCCGCTAGGTATGAGGAGATCCAGGAGAGTGCAAGGTGGGTGATGCCAAGGGATTCCAGGATCCCGGAGAGGAAGGGAGTGGTCAACCGTGTCGAAGGCGGCAGACAGGTCAAGGAGGAGGAGGATGGAGTAGTGGTGTTTGTTCATGGCGGTCAGCAGGTCGTTGGTGACTTTGGTCAGGGCTGTTTTGGTGGAATGGAGGGGTCGGAAGCCGGACTGTAGGCAGTCGAAGTGGGAACACGAGGAGAGGTGAGAGGACAGTTCGGAGTGGACGTGCTGTTCGAGTAGCTTAGAGGCGAATGGGAGAAGAGATATGGGGCGATAGTTAGAGAGGTAGGGTCAAGTGAGGTTTTTTTTTTTTTAGGATGGGCGTGATTAGGACGTCTTTGAAGGCCGAGGGGAAGGCGCCAGTACTAATTGAAAGGTTAAAGAGGTAACATAGTTTTTAAGGTTGAAGGAAAACTTTAAGTCCATCTAGTTTAACCCATAGCCTAACATGTTGATCCAGAGGAAGGCAAAAAAAAACCATGTGGCAACACTAAGCTCCACATTGGGGAAAAAAAATCCTTCCTGACTCCAGATATGGCAATCAGACTAGTTCCCTGGATCAACGCCCTATCAAAGAATCTAGTATATATAACTGGTAATATAATAGTTTTCAAGAAAGGCATCCAGGCCCTTCTTAAATGTTAGTAGTGACTCACTCATTACAACATCATGTGGCAGAGAGTTCCATAGTCTCACTGCTCTTACAGTAAAGAATCCGCGTCTGTGATTATGATTAAACCTTCTTTCCTCCAGACGTAGAGGATGCCCCCTTGTCCTCTTCTCAGGCCTAAGAGTAAAGAGATCATTAGAAAGTTCTCTGTACTGTCCCCTCATATATTTATACATTATTATAAGATCACCTCTAAGCCTTCGTTTTTCCAAGCTAAATAACCCCAAGTTTAATAACCTGTCTTGGTATTGCAGACCCCTTAGTCCTCTAATGACTTTTGTCGCTCTTCTCTGGATCCGCTCTAGTTCAGCTATGTCTCTCTTATACACCGGAGACCAGAATTGTACACAGTATTCTAAGTGTGGTCGCACTAGGGACTTGTATAGAGGTAAAATTATGTTCTCCTCATGAGCATCTATGCCTCTTTCAATGCATCTCAATATTTTATTTGCCTTTGCAGCAGCTGCCTGACACTGGCCACTAAATGTGAGTTTGTCATCTACCCATACACCCAGGTTTTTTTCAGTGACAGTTTTGCCCAGTGTTTTACAATTAAGCACATAATTATACCTTTTGTTTCCTCTGCCCAAGTGCATGACTTTACATTTATCCCCATTAAAGCTCATTTGCCATTTAGCAGCCCAAGCTTCTAGTTTACATAAATCCTCCTGTAATATAAAATTGTCCTCCTCTGTATTGGTTACCCTGCAGAGTTTAGTGTCATCTGCAAATATTGAGATTCTACTCTGTATGCCCCCTACAAGGTCATTAATAAATATATTAAATAGAAGCGGGCCCAACACTGACCCCTGTGGTACCCCACTGTTAACTGTGACCCATTCTGAGAGTGTTCCATTAATAACCACCCTTTGTTTCCTATCACTAAGCCCGTTCTTAACCCACTTACACATATTTTCCCCTATCCCCATTGCCCTCATTTTATGTATCAACCTTTTGTGTGGCACCGTATCAAAAGCTTTTGAAAAGTCCATAGGTGGGGGAGGGCTGGGATGAAAATGGAGGTGTGGTTCGGAATGAGGTGGGATGGGAGTGGGTCGTGGGCGCTGGTGGTGAGGTGTGACTTTGACAGGAGGGAGGAGAGTTGGTCTTCAGTTATGGGGGGGGAAGTGGCTGATGGAGGAGGAGGGCAGTGTAGGTGGGAACAGGAGTTGTGGGGATAGTGGACCGAAGCTGCTTCTGATCTTGTCGATCTTCTCCTTGAAGAAGGTCGCAAAGTCTTTAGCAGAGATGAGGGAGAAGGGGGAGGAGCAGGCGGGCGAAGTAAGGAGTTGAAAGTTTTGAAGAGCTGTTTGGGGTTGCAGAACAGAGAGGTTATAAGGGATGAGAAGAACACTTGCTTGGCGGTAGCAAGTGCCGTCTTGAAGTCAGTGATGGATTGCTTGAACAGAGCAAAGTGCTCGGGGGTGTGGGACTTTTTCCATCTCCTCTCGGCGACCCTGGACACTCGTCTCAGGTTTTTAGTGAAGGTGGTGTGCCAGGGTTGCCTGTTAATGCGTGGAGCATGGAGAGTGAGGGGGGCGGCTAGGTCGAGAGCGTTCATTATGGTGGTGTTGTATAGGGTGGTGGCAATGTCAATGTCGTCAGCAGAGGGTATGTCGGTGAGAGGGAGGAGTGATTCAGAGAATAAAGGAAGATTGAGATCTTTTAGGTTTCGGCAAGGGTGATCAAGTTTGCGGAGAGGGGGTAGTGTGGCAGGGGAGGAGAGGGCGGAGAAGGTCAAGAGATGGTGGTCGGACAGTGTGAGTTCTGAGGTTGTGCGGTTAGAGAGGGAGCAAAAGCGGGTAAAGATGAGGTCAAGCGTGTGGCCTTGTTCGTGGGTGGGAGAGGAGGACCATTGGGAGAGCCCTAGGGAAGTGGTCAAGGAAAGAAGGTTGGAGGTGGCTGAGGAGGGAGTGTCAACGGGGATATTGAAATCTCCCATGATGATGGAGGGGATGTCAGTGGAGAGGAAGTGAAGTAGCCAGCTGGTGAAGTGGTCAAGGAAGGAGGCGGTGGGTCCGGGGGGCGGTAGATGATGGCTATTTGGAGGTTGCAGGGGGAGAAGGTTCGGACCGAGTGGGCTTCGAAGGAGGGGACAGTGACGGATGGGGGCGGGGGGATAGGGCTGAAGGTGCAGGAGTTGGACAGCAGTATGCAGACTCCACCGCCGTGTTTGCCAGAGGGACGGGGGGTGTGGGACAGGCTGAGACCGCCGTAGGATAGTGCAGCAGGGGAGGCCGTGTCGGAGGGGGTGAGCCAGGTCTCGGGGAGGCGAAGGAATGACAGTTTCCTGGAGATAAAGAGATCATGGATGTCAGGGAGTTTGTTGCACACTGAGCGGGCATTCCAGAGTGCGCCGGGTAGAGCGGTAGGTGGGGCATGGGTTGGGGGAATGGGTCTGATGTTGGTGGGGTTGCGAGGGCTAGTGGTGGTGAGGTTGCGAGAGTTGGCAGTGGGTCGTGGGATGAAGGTTGTTGTGGGGATGTTGCGGGGGGGGCCAGAATTGGGGGAGATGTCACCGGCAAGGAGGAGGAGTAGGCAGAGGGTTAGCAGGTGGGAGCATGAGAGCTTGCAAGGTGGGCGTGCTTGTTTGGTGATTGAGGATTGAAAGTGAATGAAAAGGTTGGTGAAGTGGGTGAGGTGGTTCGGCAGGATGGAGGGTGAGAGCAGTATTTTGTTGCTGGGAGGGGGTATAAGTGGGGGTAGTAGGAAGTGGAGAAGGATGGGAGTGAGAGTGAGGAGTAGCGGGAACATTACATACGGAGAACAGGGAGTGAGTGTGGCAGCAGGGGTCAGAAGCAGAGTGGGGAAAGTTGTGGTAGTGGGTGAATGGTTTGCTTGCAACTTATTTGTACACACATTTTGCTTTCTTGTAATATGTTTTTCTGGATTTGTGTATAATGTTAACGTTGCTTTTTTCCAGATTTTTATTTCCACTTTTGCACAATGTTCTTATTGCATTCTTACTGCGGTGTCTATTCTTTTTTTTTTTTTTTTTCTTTTTTCTGTGCATGTTTATTGCCTTTTAATTTGCATATATGCCTCGTTCCATTTTCATCATGTGTATTCTGTTCCTGCCAGAGCCGCCCGGCAGGCAGGAGGCGGCACAGAGAGGCAGGATGCGGGGAGGACCCACAGGAACAGTGAGGACGCCATAATCCGTAAATCCCTCCGGACTCGTTATCTCCAAACTTTATAAAGTCTTTTTTACACCTTACAAGGCAGGTAGAATCGTGGGAGACCCTTTCCCTGAATGCAGCAGGCACACTGCATTCAGTGGTGCTTTCACTTTGGAGAGCACCAGGGGGTGACAGGTCCTCTTTAAGTAGAAGTATACTTAAATATGCTATTCGGCACTATGCCTTGTGACCAGTGTTCGAAACGTGTATGGTTTTTTATCACCAACCCTATATTCTATATTTGTATTGTTGCTTGTGATGTCCTGATTGATGTTATGTAATGTTTAAGAAATTTTTCTAAATAAAGTTTCAAGGAATTATCATTAACACCCTGGTGTGTGGGCCACATCTAATTACATCCTGACAAGATTTATTTCTGCACCAAATGTGCAAATGAAAAATAAAAATGTGCACAAAACTTCAGTATTCTCATTGACTTTGTTGGCATAAGGATTTGCATGCAGTTTTGCGACAACTGCTCTCAAAAACAAATGCAAAAATGCAATTAAAAATGCACTGAATGAACACAGCGTAAATTGGACCTTATGCAAAAGACAAAGACTCTGTCGTTCACTGTGTTAGTCCTTGTATACCAGGCGTATGCAGACATGAGACAAAACTGTTTATGCTTCCATTTGGAAGTGCAGTGGGGAGCCTTTGTACTATATTGACAGATTTATCAAAACTTGTTAGAAGTAGTAACAGAACTAAAATGACCAATCATGTTGGTGGTGTGTTTGTTCATTTTTTGGTTTTGTTTTGTTTGTCAGACACAACTGCTCCACTTTTTTCCTTTACAAGTTTTGATAAATTCTCCCCATTGAGTTTGTATGGTTACATCCATGGAACCAAGTTTGATATGGAGATCAGCAAAGCATGGGCTGATATTAGCATGTCGGGTTGTATGATCAGAAAAAAACGTTTTTTAGCGATTTGTGTTTAGTTGTGTTTAACTAGGTGCAGAATTGCCTGCATATGTTTTAACTAATTTATATGAAGAGCTGTCTACATCACCAATCCTGCAACATTTAACTCTTTTACTAGCCACAGTTTTTGCTATTTAAGTGTATTCTCATGTTTGTAAGTTATCATGTATCCATGGTGATCGATTTATGCAAACTGCCACTCCATTCACTATTCATTAGAGTGCGGATATTGACGAGAAAAGCACTAGCCTGATAATGGGCACTTCTATTAAAAATAAGTGGAATTACAGGTCGTATGAGTGACCTCTACCCCACAGTTCTACAGAGTCTGTCTTCTCGGGAACACTGGGGGCCACGGCAGATGAATCCTCGGCGATCGGAATATTTATTCCCTATCCTCCACTTTCAAACTTGAGAATACCTTTACGTAGAATTTAGCATTACAAATATTGCCTAAACAGTTATCTCTCAAGAGATTGCTTTCTAAGCATCTGTTCATACACACAGAATGTTTGCTGTAGAAATGACTACTTTAGAAAATTCGTTCTAGTCATAAGAATGGGGTTTTTGTGGCAAACAGAAAATTTAAATGTCTGTTGAAATATCTTCATCATATATACAGCATACAACTAAACATTAATTCACTGTTTTTGTTTCTCTTATTAAATTAGTTAATGTTACAATGTTTCCAAAACCAGACGCCATTGAGCCAATGCTACCTTCTTGGATTTACAATGACAGTCTTGTACCAGGTATTTCCGTTTTCACAGTCTTATTTCTTTTTAGTATAAAAAATATTGCTTTTCTTTTTGCTACTTCTTGATTCCTGAAATGATCCCACTTTTTTTTTTATATTTGACAAATTGAAATCTTTTTCTATTAGTTATGTATGCAGTCTCCTATTAACCTTTTAAAGGGGTTTTCTAGGCTTATGATTTTACTGATCTATCTATGTAATTAAGCAGAGTTGCAGTTCCCCCCCCCACCCCTGCTTGGATGGATGGCACGACCTATGGTCCGGGTAGTGCTGCCATGGGCTGTGCGGGAACAACACAGGTGGCTCCTGTGCTCATCTGAAGGTGCGGGCATCGGCCGTCCTGCGCCTCGTGCGCCTGATACCCCGAGGTGATGAATACAGCTACTGGGGAGGTGCATCACCGGGCGGCAATGACGGGGGCATGGCTGGTGAATCAAATAGCCGGCGTCCCAGCACATAAGCGTGCTCCAACAATGTCTTCCCCCATAGATGTGGAGGAGCACCCCAAAGGTGCTAAGCACAGGAGGAATAAGCAGAGGCTTCAAGTCCAGTACTGTCCCTCCACATCCAGTACCGGTATCCTACTGACAGCTTCAGATGGTGAGTTATATCTGTGTGATCACGTGGGGAGATGATGTTCCCCTTCTTTTCTATGTGGCCTGGGGTAAAAAGAAGCTGACTAAAAGCAAGCATAAAGATTTTTTTTTTGTCAGATTCGGGGCAATCCGGCGCTCAGACTCCCATGTTATGGGCGCCAGATCGCCCCGGATCCGGTAGGATCTGATTTTGTCGGATTTTTGCATCGGACAAAAAAACTGATGCTGCCTACTATTTTATGTCTGATGCAAAACCGGACAAAACACAAAACCAGATGGCCAAATTACACCAATCCGGCGTCGTAGGGATACATGGGTGAAAGAAACATGAGTGATATACACAGAAGAATCTCAGAAGATATTTCGTACCTATCTAAGCTTGAACTTTCCTGGTCAGGGAGAATAAGGTCGTCATATAGAGAATTTTTGGGAAAATTATCATTTTATATGCTTAGATCCCTCCCTCTCCCAAAACAACAACGACACTTTTTAAAACTACAAATGCAGATGTCGAGATTAATTTGGAAAAACAAAAAAACAAGAATTGCAAAAATTATGTTAGAAAAAGAGGAGGACTCGGCATACCTAATCTGAAAGGATATTATCTATTAATTTTAGTTAAAAGCATTGAGAGATGGTAAGAATCACAGAATTGCCCTTCATGGTCAACATTGAAAAAAGTTCAATTAAACACCTTGACCCTGCTTCATTCATATCTTCCTTTATCATAAACGCCAAAAAACACCTTCATGTCAGACACATTAAAAGCTACTATTAAAGCATGGCGTTCACTCTCACAAAACTCTCTACAGACTTTTAGAAAAGTGTGTCCGGCTTGGCTTTCGATTGACATATTCAAAGCAATTTGTCCTACATTAAAGCTTAAAACCGGGAAAGAAAGAGGAATTTGTTTTGTTTCAGATATTTTTGAAGACTGACATATCATATATTTTTCTATACTGAATAAACAATACAATTTACTCCCCACAGAGACAACTAGCTGGCAAAAACCTACAAAAATTTTAGATAATGAAGAAATAAACTTCTTTCTTAGAGATAATGTTGATCTTCTTCTCAGACACATAAGAAATGATATGTGCTGGAAGTTAGGTAGACTATACCAATTCTTTAATAATGATATCACCCTAGATGATGATAGATTTTTGGATGTGTGGGAGAGTGATCTGAACATGAATTGTGAGACATTGCAAGAGCAATTTAGTAATATACTTCCCATCCTTTACTCTACTGTTCCATGCTCGTCGTTGCTTGAAACTCAATACAAGGTCTATACCAAATGGTATTTAACACCCCAGAAACTACATATAATAGACTCTAGTAATTGTGAGTTGTGTTGGAGAGATGGTCGATATATAGGGACAATGAAGCATGTCTTTTGGACTTGTCCAGTCCTAAGACAATTCTGGCTGGAAGTCCAATCTCTAATAAACATGACTCTAGACATTATTATAACCCTTACAATGGACTTAGCGCTACTCCTAATAGGAGTATGTGAACTTCCAAAAGCCAAACGTCCATTAATACTCCATATACTTTTAACTGCCAAAAATATGATAGCATCTCTGTGGAGAGAAAGAAAAGCCCCCACAATAGAAATTTTAATAGATAAAATATCCACACATAATGTATTCGAATATATATTTATGCCATAAGAAATGGAAGTACTCAAAAATATTTCAGTAAATAGTTAGTTTGAGCTGCTTTGTGTTCATTTACACGAGCAACTAATTAACCAGAAGAGTCAGAACCTTGGAATAAAAACTGATCTTACTCATCTTGTAAAGAAACTAAAAACTCTCCATTAGTAGGGAGACTAGACTCATTTATGATAAACATGGTATATAGAAAGAATTATTATGTATATAGTTGTGGAATAACCTTGTTCTAAAATTATATCATTTCATTTTTTTCAAATCTTGTTTTCCCTACCCTATGTTTTCCTTTATCCTTCCTCCTCACTTTTTTTTTTTTTTATTCTTTTGACTTCATACCTACTCCTATAAAAAAAAAAATGTCATGATCATTTGATAATTAACATTCATTATATATAAAATCATATTGTCAAATGTAACTACATTACCTTAATTGTATCTTAATAAAAAGAATTGAACATACATGAGGGCAAAACCTGATCAGGTTCAGTCTGTTTCAAACCAGACCGGACCTGAAAGGTGAGAAGCGTGGTGTGAAGCCGGCCTTACTCGGCTAAAAAAAACGAAATATCCTCCTGTGGACAGGGATCAACCTCAACTATGAGAGACGAAATGAGAAAACAAATCCTGAAAATCGCATTGTCTGATTTGGAAATAATTTTTTTTCATATTTTGGTGAAAAATAAGTATTTGGTCACCTACAAACAAGAAAGAATTTTGACTCACACAGACCTGTAACTTCTTCTTTAAGAGGTACCTCTGTCCTCCACTCATCACCTGTAGTACTGGGACCTATTTGAACTTATCAGTATAAAAGACACTTTTCTGCAACCTCAAACAGTCACACTCCAAACTCCACTATGATGAAGACCAAAGAGCTGTCGATGGACACCAGAAACAAAATTGTAGCCCTGCACCAGGCTGGGAAGACTGAATCTGCAATAGGCAAGCAGCTTAGTGTGAAGAAATCAACTGCGGGAGCAATAATTAGAAAATGGAAGACATACCACTGATAATCTCCCTCAATCTGGGGCTCCACGCAAGATCTCACCCCGTGGGGTCAAAATGATCTCAAGAATTGTGAGCAAAAGTCCCAGAACCATGTGGGGGAACCTTAATGAATGACCTGCAGAGAGTCAACAGAGAAAGTTTGCTAGAGAGCATTTGGATGATCTAGAAAAGTATTGGGAGAATGTCATATGGTTAGATGAAACCAAAGTAGAACTTTTTGGTCAAAACACAACTTGTCGTGTTTGGAGGAGAAAGATTACGGAGTTGCATCCAAAGAACACTATACCTACTGTGAAGCGTGGGGTGGCAACATCATGTTTCGGGGCTGCTTCTCTAGCAAGGAACCTGGATGACTGATCCGTGTACATGAAAGAATGAATAGGGCCATGTATCGTGAGATTTTGAGTGCAAACCTCCTTCCACAAGCAAAGGTATTGAAGATGAAATGTGGCTGGGTCTTTTAGCATAACAATGAACCCAAGCTTCGTAAGAAACATTTCAAGGTCCTGGAGTGGCCTAGCCAGTCTCCAGATCTAAACCCTGTAGAAAACCTTTGGAGGGAGTTGAAAGTTCCTGCTGCCCAGCTACAGCCGTAAAACCTCACTGCTCTAGAGGAGATCTGCATGGAGGAATGGGACAACATACCAGCAACCTTGTGAAGACTTACAGAAAACATTTGACCTCTGTCATTGCCAACAAAGGATATATAACAAAGTATTGAGATGAACTTTTGTTATTGACCAAATACTTATTTTCCACCAAAATTTGAAAAATAATTCCTCCCAGATCAGACAATGTGATTTTCAGGATTTGTTTTCTCATTTTGTCTCTCACAGTTGAGCTCTACCTAAGATGTCAATTACAGGCCGCTTTCATCTTTTTAAGTGGGAGAACTGCACAATTGGTAGCTAAATAAATACTTTTATTCCCCACTGCATCTCCAATTGACCCTCACAATAACACACCAGTTACCTCACTCAAGAATGCATATTTCACAATAGCCATTGATAGGAATGCTTACCACTCAAGGCACCAAAGATGTTCTGCACTTTACAACATAGCCGATGTGGCGGGTTTGCTGCCCAATAAGGTTTAAGATGCAATATTTGGCAATCATTTTTTCCTTTATTTGATTCCACAGAATTATAGCTCATAAACTAGTTTGTGGCTCTAGACAGGAGCCTTCATCAATGCTCTATATTCATGTCTATGTATGTTCTATTGTATTGTATTAATTATTGCTGATTATACGTTATAATTTTCACAATACTGTCTATAATGTATAATCTTGTATGCATTGATGTTATGATTATGTACCCTTTTTTATGCTTGTAATGTTTATTTTGTAGTATCTTTCAATGACACGAGTTTAAAAAAAATGTAATTCACTTAGCAAAAAAAAAAACCTTAGTAGCTTTGCTAAAGCAATTAATTATATATAAATATATTTGCGTCTTTTTCTTTTCTTTTTTTTTTTCCCTCAATAGATCTTTATAGAAGTATTTTAGAGTCCACACTTTCCACATCAGGAATAGACACAGCCAAGTTGTATCCAATTCTCCTATCCTCTGGCCTTCCTCGAGAAACATTAGGGCAGATTTGGGCAATGGCAAATAAAACAACTCCGGGGAAACTTACAAAAGAAGAACTCTATATTGTCCTTGCTATGATTGGCATTACACAGGTAACTCTTATGTGCATCTTTCTATGAAAACTGCCAGAACATTCTTTTTAAATTTATGCATTTGTTTTGTTTATTATGTTAATAATTGAATCCGTAGAGAACGTAGCAATTACAACATATTTAAAGCGGACAATTACTTTACATAGGTTGTCCATTTTTAGTGTTTTTACTCACAGTAGATAGTGCTATGGAAAAATAAAGTCAGAGTTACCCACTAGGGATGAGCAAGTATGCTCGGCGCTACTCGTTACTTGCACGAGTATCCCGGTACTCGGGATGCTCGGCGACCACCGAGCACTGCCGAGATGCTCGGACTGCTCGCTAATAATTAGCAATCTGACACAAATGCACTGCTCCCTTCAGTGCACACAGTGAGTTTGCACCACACAGGGAGCAGATTAATTGTAGGATCCCTCTGGGGGGCCACAGTAAGGTGTTATATGTTGCGGCGATTTGAAAAAGCCCCCCTCCCGCCCTTTCCCAGAAATACTCGTTTTATAACCGGAAGTCTGTGGATGGAGTTTGTCACTCATTGACTTACATTGGGCTCGGTGCTCTGGACGAGTACACAAGTATCTTGAGATGCTTGGCCAGAGCACCGAGCACCCGAGCATTTTAGTGCTCGCTCATCACTATTACCCACCCTTTCGATGGTCCAGTAATGACTCTCCGCCATTGCCCTTAGCCTATATTTACATGCTGCAGAGATGACATGATGACTTTAGCACGCATCAACACTCAAACTGGGCTCCGCGTCTTTTGTCATCTACACAGTGACGGTATGAACGCTGGGCACAGTGATCAGGGATCTGTGGAGAGTGAGGAAATCAGATTTTATTACATTTCCTTATTGATACTTAATATACATAAATTAAAAATAGAAAGCCTCTTTAATGATCACTTCTATTTAACCGGATTAAACTGTAATGTATTATTTATTTTTTATAAAGCAGAGAGGAGATTGTGCCATGACTATGGATGTGTTGAATCAGTTTACATCTGCACCTATACCAACTTTAAGCAGCTTTCCAGCTACATTTCCAAATACTGTGGATCAACTACATGTTACCCCATCAAGGCCTTCTGTGACTCAACCTCTTGCAGCTAACCAGCCAGCAGTTACAATGAAGAGTACATCAACAGCTACAAGCGATACCACACAGCACAATTTCATGCCATCACCACTCACTCAACCGGTAGGCACCAATGTTACTGTTTGTCGTAAGTATAGAGTGTAAGAATTTAAATTTTAGCAAGATTGCTTTTAAAATAATATTTTTTTTCATGTAACCACAGACGTCTGATACAGTAGTAACTTCTTCAGAGACTTCAGGGTTGAGTTACAGGACTGTTATCCCCTTACCAATTTTGAACATACTGGTACATCTAATGTCAGGTCCCTGTCTTTGATGCAGGCTCAGGAGCTGAGCCCACCTTTTTCCCAGTAGTAAATTACTTAATTCAGCCATCATCTGGCTCTTAACAGCTGTGGGTGGAAGTATGTTTATAAGAATTAGAAACTATTGATAAATATGTATTGTGTTCCAATAAAACAAAAAAGGTTGGGATGGTGAACATAGGATCCAAAAGGACCTATCTCACGAGTTTTTTTATTATTGCTTACATAGCTTTTTAAAACTGATGATGATGATTTCCAAGACTTTCAAGATGCTTCAAAATCTGGATCCATTGACGATTCTTTCTCTGATTTCCAAAGTAACAGTGCAAAATCCACCTCTTCTTCTTATAGCAGGTAAGACATTATTATTTTAAATCATTGCCATTCCCCTTAGTAGTATAATTTTGAAGTGTCTACAACACTATACAAAAGTGCAACTAAATTGATGGTTAGGGGCCCTTTGGAGACTGCCAGGATGCTATTTTTAATTTTTGTGTATAGAGAAAACTTGAGGCTGAGAGAGATTTTAATTGCATGATCAGGGTCTTCTGTTTTTAACAGATTTTATTAGATTATCATAGGGAAAATTCAGTCAGAAGTTTTCAACTTTATGCCGGTTCAGCGCTGACCAATCTCTGCCAGTAAGAAAAAGAAAAGGGCGCATGTGTAGACACACAGGGCTATTTGTATAAATAAAAAGTGCCGATGCACTCACCTATAATGGTTGTGTACGTCTACACAACCAAAATTAAACGTGTGGGTGATGGGGCTCCGGGTCGCCTCTTTCTATTAGTGCTGCCGTTCTGCCGGTGTTTGCGTTCACAACTCCGTGCTCCACGAGTTTCACGTAATCCTACCGGACCGGATACCGCGTCACCGCAGGTCCTCAGTATGTTTATCCCGGTAATTAGTTAACCGCAGGTCCTCAACACTCCAGATATGCCAGGCTGCTCCTGCCGCTTTGGCTCCGTAGAGAGAACTCACATAAAAACAATAGTACAGCGGTCTCAGGGAGTGCCAAAGGAATACTGGACAAATTAGTGGATAAGAAATGACCTTTATTCTTCCTCCAATACCACTGCCACAACGCGTTTCGACAGTCTAATCCGTCTTCATCAGGTGAGATCAGTGAATACTTTGTTTTGTTGGTCTACTAGGCATTGCTCCCACCTAGCCAGAATCCTACTCCACACTGATGAGGGGCAACACCCCGAAACAGCTGTCTGTGGATGGATACCTGGCCTTGGTATTTCCTTGTCATATCTTTAAGCTTGTAAAGAGCTGGATATTGACTCATAGGGCCACTTAATATGGTGGTTATCATGGCTAGGTCCTTCACTAGAGGAAGATCTGGCTAGTCCTGTGTTGAGACTCCTAAACGAGGCTCCACAGACTCTATTTGCTGATACAGAAGGTAGGCACTTAAATACTGAATGTGTGCATAAGCCTGACTCAATTGACCCATTGGTTCTGAGATATCATGGCCATTGATTTTTGAAAAAAGTAGTTTTGAGAAAGACACCTTTTTTAAGTTGTTTGCATTGATTACACAGACACGTTTACTTCCGATCAATCGGTTATTCCAGCACTATAGAGTGATCCTTCCTTGTGCTCATAAAATGTCTGTAGAACTGCTTTCTTGTCTGCGACGAGACAAAAGCCACTCCAAACGACATAAATGAGCCTCATCCCGAGTGTGCTAGTACATCTCAGCTTGCTGTCAAATATTCATTCCCATCACATCCAATACTGTAAGAATGACATAAATACATACTGTATTGGATTACATAAATCCCTCATTAAAAATAATTATTTCCAAATTGTAGCTATGTTCACAATCTTTGTACCCGAATGAAGATGTTTCGGAGCAAAAGTCCAAATGAGTGAGTTGAGCTATTCTTGTTGTTTTGCGTTTTTGCTCCAGCATAATATTCCAGCAAATCATTTGAGAAGCTTATCAGGTTGTACGTGCAGCTTCAATATGCGCACTGTGCATGCGGCAGAGCCGGACCGTATAGCTTGATAGGCCCTGACAGTGCATCGGACCAGGACTGACGTCTGGTTGGCGCATCATACTACATGGAGGAATGCGAGAATTTCAAAATAGGACGAACTAGAGATGGAATGATGACACCCAGTGGGGCTTGCTAACAGCCTGCAAGGAGGGAGAATGGAGCCCTGGAGACCGGCCATTCCAGTCTACAGATGTAGACTGGATGTAAATTATTAAATCATTTTATACAAGCTTTATAGGGCAGTTTTACGTTGGAGAGGGATGGTTAGGGATGAGCTAGCCATGTGGAGGGAAAGGTAGTGATAAAATAGGGGGCTAAATCGAGTTGATAGGTTCCCTTTAAGTTCTGGTACCTTTCCTTTTGCTTTTAAACATGCCACAATTACACTAATCCTAAAGAAATCATCCTTCGACCCGACCTATACATCCAGTTATTGGCCCATATTGCTGCTCCCGTTCGCCTCCGAACTTCTCAGAAAGCATGTCCACACTGTACTTTCCTCCAACCTCTCATCTAACCTACTCTTTGATAACCTTAAATTTGACTTCCGTCCCCACCATTCCACCGAAACTGCTTTAACAAGAATTACTAATTACTTACTGCCAAAGCTAACAGATATTTCTCTATACTCCTCCTTCTAGACCTGTCCTCTGCCTTCGACATAGTCAACCACTCTACTACAGATTCTCCCATTAGTATCACAGACCTTGCCCTATTTTGGATCTCCTCATACCCTTCCGATCGCACATTAAGCGTATGCCACTCCCAACTACCTCCTCACCCCATCATCTCTCTGTCGGGGTCCCTCAAAGCTCTGTGCTTGGACCACTACTTTTATCTAGCTATACCTTTGGCCTGGGACAACTGTTAAAGTCCCACGGCTTCAATTACCATTTATATACTGATTATACCCATATCTACCTCTGTGGCCCAGATGTCACCTCTCTGCTGTCCAGAATCCCAAAGTGTCTCTCAGCCATATTCTCCTTCTTCTCCTCTCTCTTCTTAAAACTCAAAGTACACAAAACTGAACTCCTCATCTTTCCTCCATCTTGTGTATCTTGCTTACCCAATCTATCACAATAAATTACAACACACTTTCCCCTGTACCTGAAGTCTGCTGCCTTGGAGTAACCCTTGACTCTGCTTTGTCCTTCAAACCACACATCCAAGCTCTCACCAAGTCCTGCCGCCTCTAACTCAAAAATATTTCCAGAATCCGTCCTTTCTTCAACCCTCATTTTGCTAAAATACTAGTGCATGCCCTCACCATCTCCCACTTTGACTAATGCAACATCCTCCTCTGTGGCCTCGTTGCTCACACTTTCACACCTCTCCAGTCTAACCTTAACTCTGCTGCCACCTCTCTCCTCAATGCTCGTCCATTTCTCCCCTCTGCAAATCTCTTCATTGGCACAATTCTTAAGCAAATCCAATTCAAACTAACATTGCCTTATTGACTTACAAAGCCGTCTACAATCTTTCTCCCCCATATATCTCTGAACTAATCTCCCGATCTCATCCAACTTGTAATATTCAATCCTCCCACCACCTCCTTCTCTCCTCCACACTCGTTCGTTTCTCATCCAACAACCTGCAAGTCTTCTCCCAAGCAGCCTACATCCTCTGCAAATCTGCACCCCCAATATGTCGGATTATTCCTTATACTTGGAACTTTAAAGTGGAGCTTGAAAACCCATCTCTTTAGACCAACTTGCAACCTGCCATGACCCTACTTCCATCAGAGCTGATACTCCCCACTGAAGCCCTGCGCACTGCTACCATCATCAGAACTGGCCCAACCGGGGGGCGTGTCCTGCAACTGATGGAGCAGAACGCTTGAAGCAGGAGCTCCTCAAGCAGAGCCCTAACTCCGGCGCTTACTGGCACCTTGTGGGATCACTAGCTGACCTTACTGACTGGAGAGGACCCTCTGAACAGTTGGAGATGCCTCAAGCCTCTTCCTGCCACCGAGATCTTCCTCAGAAGGTGACAGACATTTTCCCCTTAGAGAGGCCGCCCGCGCCCTGCTCTAAAATGGCGCCGGCGGCAGCTTCCCCCTCGCAATCTTTTCGTGCTACCCGCAGCTCTGCAGAGCGCTCTGATAGGGAAGAGGAGATGGGCCCTGTCACACAAAAGTACTTGCACTCCCTGTCTGACTCTATGCGCAAATCGCTTCAAGAAGACATGAGGGAGGGTTAATAGGAGAGCTGAGGGAGGACATGGCGGCCATGGGGGAGAGAACTAGTCACTTAGAACAAAAGATGACAGAATTTGCGACTGCACATAATCAATTGGCAGATGACTTTCAGAATCTGGATAAGGAGATTTACACTGTGCATACCATGATGTGGGATCTGGAAGATAAACTCCGCAGAGGAAATATAAAAATAAGAGGAGTGGAGGAGTCTGTGGAAGACAGAGATATCCCGGGCACAGTCACTACGTTCCTCCAAAGAATCCTTCCGGAGACTCCCCTCCCTGATCTCGCGATTGAGAAGGCTTACAGGCTGCCTAAGCCTACGCATATCCACAAGGATCTACCTAGAGACACTCTCATTTGTTTTGTGTACCCAAAAGTGAAAGATTTAATTCTTCAAGCGATGAGGCGTAACCCCACACTTTCTGCTGCATTTAAGGATTGAAAAGTTTTCCCTGATTTGTCTCCCGGGACTTTTGCACGGAGACGTGACTTTGCCCCATACTGTCAGATTTTGAGGGAGAAAGGAATCCAATATAACTGGGAATCCCCAGTTAAGGTGAACTTTCGGTATAAGGGGGCTCGGCAATCCTTCTCCCTGACTCAACTCGGAAAGGCTTTAAGAGCATGGAACCTTGCGCCGCCTAGCAAATCTTCGTCGCCCAGCTAGATCTAGTGGAGACGCCAGGGGGTCTTCCATTACTGAGGAGAGAAACACTCACTTTCCCCGCACTTGACTATGAGGACTCTGTTTTTGATTGTACTCCTGTACCTTTGTAGTGGTCTTCTGTTAGATTCTTGACCACGAGGCCCTCACCTAGGCTGATTCCTTAGGCAGTAGATATTTCGGCCTTCCCTCTTGTGCAATAGTGCAGAGGGGGTACCCGGTGAACTTGCCCGTCCCTAACTAGATTTTGGTCTGGGTTGTTCTAAGCTTACATATCTGTTTGTGTTTCTGTTTATAACATTTCCCTCCCTACTTTCCTTTGTCTGTCTGGTTGTCTTGGTCTCTCTCCCTCTGTTACTTAAGCTGTCTCTCTTTATCTAAGTGCCTGGTATAGTGTTGGCCAAAAGTATTGACACCCCTGAGATTGTCAGATAATACTCAGTTTCTTCCTGAAAATGATTGCAATCACAAATTCTTTGGTATTATTATCTTCATTTAATTTGTCTTCAATGAAAAAACACAAAAAGAATTGTCCTAAAGCCAAATTGGATGTAATTCCACACCAAACATAGAAAAGGGGGTGGACAAAAGTATTGGCACTGTTGGAAAAATCATGTGATGCTTCTCAAATTTGTGTAATTAACAGCACCTGTAACTTGCCTGTGGCACCTAACATGTGTTGGCAATAACTAAATCACACTTGCAGCCAGTTGACATGGATTAAAAGTTGACTCAACCTCTGTCCTGTGTCCTTGTGTGTACCACATTGAGCATGGAGAAAAGAGAGAAGACCAAAGAACTGTCTGAGGACTTGAGAAACCAAATTGTGAGGAAGCATGAGCAACCTCAAGGCTACAAATCCATCTCCAAAGACTTGAATGTTCCTGTGTCTACCGTGCGCAGTATCATCAAGACATTTAAAGCCCATGGCGCTGTGGCTAATCTCCCTAGATGTGGACGGAAAAGTAAAATTGACAAGAGATTTCAACGCAAGATTGTGCGGATGGTGAATAAAGAACCTTGACTAACATCCAAACCAGTTCAAGATGCCCTGCAGTCCGAGGGTACAACAGTGTCAACCCGTACTATCGGTCGGCGTCTGAATAAAAAGGGACTGTATGGTAGGAGACCCAGGAAGACCCCACTTCTTACCGCGAAACATAAAAAAGCCAGGCTGGAGTTTGCCAAAACTTACCTGAGAAAGCCTAAAACGTTTTGGAAGAATGTTCTCTCTTTTTATGCAAAGGCATCAACATAGAGTTTACAGGAGAAAAAAGAGGCATTCAAAGAAAAGAACACGGTCCCTACAGTCAAACATGGCGGAAGTTCCCTGATGTTTTGGGGTTGCTTTGCTGCCTCTGGCACTGGACTGCTTCACCATGTGCATGGCATTATGAAGTCTGAAGACTACTAACAAATTTTACAGCATAATGTAGGGCCCAGTGTGAGAAAGCTGGGTCTCCCTCAGAGGTCATGGGTCTTCCAGCAGGACAATGACCCAAAACACACTTCAAAAAGCACTAGAAAATGGTTTGCGAGAAAGCACTGGACACTTCTAAGGTAGCCAGACCTGAATCCCATAGAACACCTGTGGAGAGATCTAAAAATGGCAGTTTGGAGAAGGCACCCTTCAAATATCAGGGACCTGGAGCAGTTTGCCAAAGAAGAATGGTCTAAAATTCCAGCAGAGCATTGTAAGAAACTCATTGATGGTTACCGGAAGCGGTTGATCGCAGTTATTTTGGCTAAAGGTTGTGCAACCATTAGGCTGCGGGTGCCAATACTTAATTCCGGCCCGTTTTTTGTAGTTTTGTGTGAAATGATCAATGTTTTGCTTTTTGCTTCATTCTCTTTTGTGTTTTTTCATTGAAGACAAATTAAATGAAGATAATAATGCCAAAGAATTTGTGATTGCAATCATTTTTAGGAAGAAACTAAGTATTAGCTGACAGAATTGCAGGGGTGTTAATACTTTTGGCCAACACTGTATATTGTACACAGTGGACTAAGTCGTCATGAGTCTTAAACTGGTGACGTTAAATGTAAAGGGGTTAAATTCCCCTGTAAAGCGGTCATTTTTTATCTAAGGAGGTATGTCGCTCTAAAGCCGACATCTTCTGCATCCAGGAGACTCCTTTCCTGGAGGGACATAATGGTAGACTGCGACACAAATTGTTCACGAATATCTTCTTTGCTAATCACACTGAAAAAAGGGCTGGTGTATGCATTATGGTAAAGAACTCTGTTCAGTTTTAGTTGATTAACACCATAGCAGACATGGGGGGAAGATATCTGATATTGATATGTAGCATTTCCGGCAAAATTATAACAATACGTAACGTGTATGCACCTAATGAAGCTCAAATTCGCTTCTTGAAGTCCTTTTTTGGAAGGCTCAAGGAGGAGGCGCAGGGTATGACGATTACATGTGGTGACTTGAACAAAGTTATGGATCGTCGTGTGGACAGTTTGTCCTCGGGAGGTCAAAAGGGGAGGGAGTTGAGTCCTTTGTGCCGAGAGCTCCATCTCCATGATATCTGGTGATATTTACATTGTACAGAGAGGGATTTTTCCTTCTATTCCCACAGGCACAGATTGTATTCCAGAATCGACTACTTACTAGTGGACAGTGATACGGTTGCGATCTGTGCCTCTGCGGATCTAGGCCTAATAATCTGGTCAGATCATGCGCCGGTATCGTTGGAGATCAGGCTCGGAGCGAACCAAAGCCCCTCGCGATCTTGGAGGCTAAATGTAGGCCTTCTCTCTCATACGGAGGTCTTAAACTTAGTGGAACAGAATTTGTCCTCTTTCTTTACAATAAATGAGAATAAAGAAGTGTCGGGTGATTCATTGTTGGCAGCCCATAAAGCGGTTTTGAGGGGTCTCCTTCAGAAGGCCTCTCAAATGAAGAGAGCTAGAGACCAGCTGAGGTCCAATCTACCGCAATTACACAACTTCACCGCTTGGAAAATCTTAACAAAGGGAACCCTGCGCCTCCTCTGCTTTCTCAGATAATTGAGATTAGACACCAACTTAGAGCTTTATTGTTGCTCCAACATGAAAAATGTCTACGCCAACTTAAGATGACGCATTATGCAGCAGGAGATAGAGCGGAGGCCATTTTGGCTAGAAGAATTAAAAAACGTACAGCTAATACTATGATAGATTCCATGGTGGATGATAACTGAAAGAGAGCGATACATCCTGGTGAGATTGTGGAGGTATTTGCGAGGTATTATGCTGGATTATATAACTTGAAAAATGATGAGGAAGCTCCGCAGCCAACCCCCACAGTCTATTGAAAACCTTTTAGCAGCCGTGAACCTCCCGTCTGTTTCGAAGGAACAATTGGAAGCCTTGAATTCCCCCTTCTCCCTTTCCAATATCGCGAAGGTTATTACTTTGACACAAAATCATTCTGCACCCGGGCCGAATGGCTTCCCAAATGAATATTATAAGTCCTTTTCACATCACTTCATACAATACCTGCTTAGACTCTTTAATTCTTGGCAATGTACTGGCACAATTCCCTCTCTATCTTTAGAGGCCACGATAACCACTATCCCCAAGCCAGGCAAACAACCAGAGATGCCAGGTAACTATCGCCCTATTTCCCTTTTAAACTGTGACTTAAAAATATACTCTAAACTCTTGGCCAATAGACTGGCTGTGGTTCTCCCGATTCTAGTTGACCCGGATCAAGTGGGTTATGTTGCGGGGAGGCAAGTAAAGGACAGCTTCCGAAGAATGTTGGATCTCATTGGGGTGGCTGAGAAGAGGGCAGTGCCCAATGTACTCCTGTTGCTAGATGCCGAAAAGGCATTTTATAGGGTACGCTGGGGCTACCTGAGAGAGGTGCTTCGGCCTTGTTGCCCGATCGCCTCCGCAATCCTTAGCCTTTATTCTAACCCCAATGCTAGAGTCCTCTCTTCTGGTTTTCTGTCCAGCCGTTTCTCCATAACTAATGGTACACGCCAGGGTTGCCCTCTATCACCGGTGATATTTGCCTTGGTGGTGGAGCCTCTGGCCATGGCGATTAGCACTAACCCCTTGATTTCTGAGATCCGGATTGGGGAGAGGGACCATGTCATCGGCCTCTATGCAGATGACATTATACTTTCTTACACTCACCCCCACACTTCCTTGCCAGCTACAATGCAAACTCTGTCTACCTATGCCCAAGAATCTTATTATAAACTTAACGCGACTAAATCGGTTATTTTCCTATACCTGTTTCACCTATAATGTCGGCCACACTAGTTTCCAGATACCCCTTTCAATGGTGCCCGGATGGGATCCCGTATTTGGGAATTACACTTTGTCAGCCTCAATGGCAACCAAAAATTGGGAGTCCCTCAGTGTTGCCCTAAGCTGCATTGATACCTTTCCCATATGGAATCTATCCTGGATGGCTAGAATTCAGGCATTTAAAATGTTGCTACTTCCAAAAATACTATACTGCTTTAGATGCTTGCCTATCTCATACCCTAATAAATTATTGATGAAACTTCAGCATTTAGTTAACAACTACATTTGGGCCGGAAAAAGACCTACGTTCTCCAGACAAGTGATGTTTCTTAGTTTAAGAAGGGAGGGATGGGGATACCAGACCTCAAATCCAATTACAAGCGGTGATTCTGGAAGAATCTAAAGCGTGGTGGTGCTCCCCGGCTACTTTGAGATGGATACAGATTCGAGCAACTCTTTGGGTGGAGGTTCTCTCCGTCAGGTTTTGGCTGCGGAGTCTTTGGGCCCGATTGGAAGAATGTATGGTCTGGATACTGTGCGAACGCTTCTTAGCCACTGGAGACAGACTTCCGATGGGTGGACTTCCCTCCCCCTCGGTAATTCCTATAGCAGCCCTACAGTTACATGTCTCCTCGATAGATGTGGACGAGTGGGTTGGAATGGGTATAGTGACTTTAAGTGATTTGTTGGTTGACGGCAAGTTGATCTCGTTTGACTCGTTAATCACAAGCTTTCCCTCACTTGGGGTACTTTCACACTAGCGTTTTTTTGAAATCGCGGCAGATGCGGTGAAAAAACCACATCTGCCGCGATTACCGCATACCAGCTGCACTTGCGGCACAGTTGCGGCAAGCCCCATACAATGTATATGCGGGCTTGCGGCAGGTGCGATAAGTGCGGTTTTGGCACTTGCAGCAGGTACGGCCGCGAAAAAAACGCGGCTAACCGCAGTTTTTTTCGTGGCCGCACCTGCTGCAGGTGCCAAGACCGCACTTGCCGCAAGCCCGCATATACATTGTATGGGGTTTGCCGCAACTGTGCCGCAAGTGCTGCCGGTATGTGGTAATCGCGGCAGATGCTGTTTTTTCACCGCATCTGCCGCGATTTAAAAAAAACGCTAGTGTGAAAGTACCCTTAGGCTGCTTTCACATCAGCGGTTTTCGCTGATCGCGGCAGTTGCGCTGAAAAAACCGCAACTGCCGCGATTACCCCATAACGGCTGCACTTGCGGTTTACTTGCGGCAAGCCCCATAGAATGTCTATGGGGGCTTACAGCAGGTGCGGCAAGTGCAGTATCAGCACTTGCGGCAGGTGCGGCCAAAAAAAAATGCGGTCAGCCGCGTTTTTTTTCTCTGCCGCAAGTGCCGAAACCGCACTTGCCGCACCTGCCGCACACTTGCTGCAAGCCCCATAGACATTGTATGGGGCTTGCTCAAATGAACCGCAAGTGCAGCCGTTATGCGGTAATCGCGGCAGTTGCGGTTTTTTCACCGCAACTGCCGTGATCAGTGAAAACCGCTGATGTGAAAGCAACCTTTAAAGGTGTCTTTTTGCAATATCTCCAAATTAGACATTATTTGAATTCCGGGTCTTTTAGCTATGGAAAAAGGATCCGATCACCTTCTCCTGACTAGAAGTTCATGATGTCAGATCACTAAAGGTTTATCTGGAATATATGGGATTCTGTTATATCGGCACTCCTCCAAAACTAGAGTACATGACTAAGGGTGCTTTCACATCAGCGTTTTTCGTAATTCGCGGCAGATGCGGTGAAAAAACCGCATCTGCCGCGTTTGCCGCATAACGGTTCCACTTGCGGCACGGTTGCGTTTTTTTCCATAGGAAGTATAGGGGGACTTGCGGCAGATGCGGCAAGTGCGGTATTGCACTTGCGGCAGGTGCGGCAGAGAAAAAAACCGCAGTAAGCCGCGGTTTTTTTCTCTGCCGCACCTGCCGCAAGTGCAATACCGCACTTGCCGCATCTGCCGCAAGTCCCCCTATACTTCCTATGGAAAAAACCGCAACCGTGCCGCAAGTGGAACCGTTATGCGGCAAACGCGGCAGATGCGGTTTTTTCACCGCATCTGCCGCGAATTACGAAAAACGCTGATGTGAAAGGGCCCTAAGTGGGAGGGCGATCTGAAATTCTCATCTACTTGTGAAGATTGGGAAGAAGCTGTTAAAATTGGTTCAAAGCTCCTCCAGATGTATCAACCATGTAGAAAATCTTAAAAAGATACATCTGAGATTGTGCTTTCCCCCATCAAGACTGGCTAAATTTAACAAAGAACTTTCCCCATTGTGTTGGAGGCAATGTGGGGGGAGGGGCGACCTGCCCCACATCTGGTGGACTTCCCCAAGAGTAGCGGCCTTTTGGCACCTAGTCGCCGGCCTACTGCAGACTAGAACGGGAATTGCTGTTCCACTTTCTCCCTAGCTTGCAGTCCTGCATATTGGCATGGAAGCCTATCCACTGATCCTTCGTCGGACGATTTCCTATGTGTTGATTGCAGCCAGGATCTGTATTGCTGCAAAATGGAAAACTCAATCTCCCCCGGGTCTTGCTGATGTGACAGAAAAGATTAATTCAATTTTTTGTTATGAGTATCGTCTGGGCCTAGATGCTCCAACTAGGAACCACACCCTGGATTTCTGGCTTATTTGGGCCTCCCACCCCCTTGCAATCCGATCCCGCCTCACTAATATACGTTAATTTATGTTACTTATTTTTTAAGTTACGAATTGTTTATATAATTCATTGCTTACTTTTTCTCCTTCTTGTTGATATGTGGCTGTCGATACTACTTGACCATTCTGTGCATTATTGCATGTAAAATAATTGGCACTGTTACCCTCTCCTCCCCCTCCCCCCTCCCCATCCCCCTTTCCCCTCAGATTGTTTGTGTTAATTGAATGTTATGATTTATGACTTGACAAAGTTATTGGTTGGTATTACATAACCTTTCAATAAAAACATATTGGAACCAGAACTGGCCCAACCTACTGTTTCCCTCCCCAATACCCTGCAGAATGTAAGCTTGCAAGGGCAGGGTCCTCTCTCCTCTGCACTAGTCGGTCACTGTTAGTTTGTTCATTGTATTTTTCACTTGTTTTGTATGTAACCCATTCTCATGTACAGCACAATGGATTCAATGATGCTCTATAAATAAACAAATTAATAATAATAAATTGTTGGAATTGGGGTCTGTCTCAGTCACTACTTCTGCTGCTCTCAGAATAGGTAGCAACATCTGGTGACAGATTCCCTTTAACCTCTTCCTGACATTGAACATTCCTGACATTGAACATTTCTGTATGTCCTATTGTGTACTGCTTTCCTGCAAATGGACGTAACCGTATGTTCTGGCGACCGTGCAGTTACAGGAGCATGTGTGATCGCCGCTCTTAGTTTGGCCAAGCTCCGGAAGCCACAAGGAGGGGGCTTCCTCTTTCACCCAATCGGGACCCCGGCTACACAATCACAAAGGTCTGATGGTTGACATGACAGAAGGAGGTCAAATAAAGACCCCCCCTTAACTGTCCACTACCGTAGCCTGTTATCCATGCCAAGAGCAAGGTCTAAAACGCAATCTGCCTGTTTCACAGTAGTAAATGTAAAGTATCACAATACATGTGCATTGCAGTACAATAGACCAGTGATCAGTCTAATAAATGTTAAAGTCCCACAGAGGAACAAAATAAAATGGTAAAAAAAAAAGTTTGCAAGAGAAAGCTGTAGATATATATAATAGCATCGGGCCTCCATGTAGCATATCACATCATGAGGGCGGTGACTGCACAATGGGGGTAGGCTCTGTGGTCATCTTTCCCCCCTGCCCCGTGCATGCTGTCTGTGCACCCTCTCCTTGTGCGCCCTCTGCCTGCCCACCTCTCTCTCTCCTCATGTGCTCTCTCCTTTGAATTCTTCCACTATGTGGGCCCTCCCTGTGTGCTGTTTCTCTTCCCCTGTGCTGTCTTCTCCCCTCATGAGCTGTTTCCATTGAGCTGTCTTCCCCCGTAGCGCTCTCCTTCCTTTGTGTAATGTATGTAAATAGTTGTATTTTTACTTAATAATCTGTTTGTTTGTTTGTTTTTATTAAAAAAAGTGCTTAATTTCCTGGTAAAAAAAAAAGTGTAGGGCTTCGCTGCATTTTCCATTGCCAGCGCAGGTAAGCTAAGCAGCTACTGGCTGCCATTCACCCCCTGCTGCCTGATGTTACCTTTGCTAGCAATGAAAAATAAAGGGGAGCTGGTCCTTGGGCAGATGGGTTTTGGCTCAGTATTCATCACCTGGGTGAAGTTGCTGTAGTCCTCCCCAATGGCAAGAATTATAGTGAATGGAGAGAGGTTGGATAGATTTGATCTTACTAGGGGAACTCTGCAGGTGTGCCCCCTCTCTCCATTACTGTTCACCCTTGCACTGGAACCACTGGCTGCACAGATTTGAAAGGCGGATTCGGTAAAGGGCTTTAAATACGGTTCGGTGGAGGAGAAAATTGCTCTCTATGCGAACTATGCGCTACGGTTTCTAAAAGACCCACATGAGTCATTATAAAATGCAGTAGACATTATAGGACAATTTGGGACTCTGTCAGGCTTAAGAATTAATTGGGATAAATCACACATCATGCTGGTAGATAGGAAAGGAAGTGGGGACAGTCATACTAAGCTTAAATTGGTGGAGCAATTTAAATATTTGGGAATTGGGAATTCAGATTGCACTACCGGTAACCGTAAATGTAAGGCTTAATGTTTAGCCACTACTGGGAAAGTTAAGATTAGGCACTAACGTGGAGTAAGCTGCACCTCTCGGTGGTGTGTCGGACAAACCTAATTAAGATGGTGTTAATGCCCAAATTACTCTATGTATTACACAACTCTCCAATATGGCTTCCTCAGACAGTGTTTCAGTGAATCAATACGATGTTCCGACATTTGGTGTGGGAAGGAAAGCAACCTAGAATTAAGTTGGAGATTTTGCAATAACCCAAGGAGGAGGGGGACCTAGCCTTGCCAAATCCTTGGATTTAGTTTTTGGCATCTCAGAGTCAACATGTTAGCGGTTGGGTGACAAGGGCAAAGAGTGGGTCAGTGCAGGCCATTTTGGAGTGTGTGGTGCATAAAGCTCCACTTGTGCAGGGATTAGAGGCCGGCTATTTTGGAAGGATGGGCAAAATGTTCCTGACGCTATGTTTATTGCACAGAATGTGGGCAAGAATTAAAAAGCTCAGGGAGGTTACTGAGTTGGCAATAGACACTTCCATGTGGTCTAATAATAGATTGGGCACATTTTTTAAGATGGGAGAGTTGAAATAGTGGTCTAGTAGAGGGATTTGCTGCATCTCTCAGTTACTGACAAATCAGAAACTTAAGACATTTGAGGCACTGCAGGAGGAATTCCAGCTACCCAGCACAAATAGATTCCAATTCTTGCAGGAAAACATGCATTTACAGAGCAAAGTAAATTAGGTGGAATGTGCATACAAAAAGATATTGTACTAGATTACATATGTATGGAAGGAATTAAGTGAGGGGTGATATCTAGTGTGTACAAAGATCTCTTGCATACGTTCTTACTGAGACATCCGATAGGGGTAAGTGGGAGGAAGAACTGGGCACTATAGAGGATGAAAAGTGGGAATCTATTTTGGAATATGTCCCAAAACTATCGTTGAGCGAACTGGGAAGGCTGTCTCAATTGTTAACTATTGATGGAGCCTATATGTCCCCAAAGTTCCTTTTGTAGAGTAGGAGTGAGACCTGCATCGGAGTGTCCAGGATTCGTGTCATTCTGGATCATAGTACTTCATTTAATAGAAGGGAGGTATAAATGTAGTATCCCTAGAGATCCACTGGTATGTGTTTTGGGATATGTAGACGAAATTAAAGTGGAGAACACAAGAAAAATTGCAATTGCGAGGCTACTATATATGGCCAGGAAATGAATTGCCAAATATTGGATCAGGACCGAGCCACTCTCCAGAAAATAGTTTTATTCAGCAGGTAGACTATTTCATATGACTGGAGGAAAGTATTTATTGCAGGAGGAAAAATACCAAAATTTTGACAAACTCTGGGCACCATGGGGGAGTGTTTTGATGGTGCAATGGTGGGGAGTGGAGTGCAAACGGATGATGGAGGGCCTGAAAATGTCAAAAAGAAGACGTGGACTTTGATCATACTTCGTATAATGTGAAGGGAAAAAGGGGTAATTGCTGTTGAAGGGGGAGGGTTGGTTTCTACAATAGGATTGTAAAATCTTACCTATGTTGTAATTTGTATATGAAAATACTGCGGTTTAATACAAACTTATCTGATAAGAAAAAAAAAAATAGGTGTGGGCTCCACTGTATTTTTGCCTGGGGGCTGGAATTCTCAGTGTGGTAAGGCCCAAGTGTTCTGGGCCCCCATGCAGCCAGCAGCCGCCCCAGAATTGGTGCCTCCGTAAGAGACGCCAAGACAGGGGGTTATCCCACTTATCTAGCTGCCGTGTGGCGGTGGCAGACTGGGCAGTTAACAGCTTTTTTTTGGCAGTTGACATCAAGCTGTATTGCTAATGACAGCCGACCATTAGCAATACTTTCAGAGAGAAAAAAGAAGACACACATAAAGAGAGACATCTTTTATTACATGCAAAATAGACAGACACCTCGTTATATACTTTATTAGTTCCCACCAAGTTCTCCTCTGATGTAATCCTGTAATTATACCTAATATATGTATGTGTATTATATATATAATATATATATATATGTATTATATATTAAACAAAAAATCACAGCTGCCCTCAGTCTAACCAACAAGTGTGTGCTGACAAGCAATAATGGTTTGAGAAAAAAATAAAAAAACATCCGTTTTTTTCTAAAAAAAAAAACTCAGTACTCACTTTTTTTATTAAAAGCCGGGCTCTTGGTACACTCATTGGCCAATGTATGCCTGCCCTCCGGCCACTTATCGGCGGCCCCTGGGTCCGGAGGGTCCTAACGCTGACATCCCTGCCAGATCCTTGTCCGTGGACTCCCTGGTCCTTCTGACCTCATCCTGTTCCCTCAGCACCTGGGGTCGGTGGGGGTGCAATCTGCAGCTGGGTGGAGCCAGCTACTCCACCTCGTCTAGTATTTTTTGCTGATATATATTGTGAGGTAGCAACCGGGGAACCCGCTTGCATAACGAAAACAACACGTGTTTGTAAGTTAACCAATGTCTACCCATTTATTTTCACATATTAATAACATAACCCGGGTAGCATGTTTGACACATATCACATTGATTATAAACACTTTACTTAAATACATCATACATTACATAGAACATTGCACATATACAACCCGGGACCTGTAACCACCTCTCTCCCCATTGGAGCTCTAACACCTGCTCCCGTGGTAGCTACGGCCTCCGCCCTACTTACACTATACATCAATACATACGTTACATTACAACGATGACCCCTCCGGGTTCATAACAGGGATTGAGCAACCTGAGTACCGGGTATGTCATGTATCCCCAAGGGGCTCCTTCCTGGACGTGTTTCACCCCATGTCCAGGTCAGCGCCCACCTGGTTCAACCATGGTGTCCCCACTCTAGGAGCCCTTTTTAACCCCTGCTTCTGACCTTCGTTACATACGCCTCAACGGGCCCTGTGGGTCCCAATGGCGGTACCTACCGCCTGGCTTTAGTCACCCAGCATGATGATATACCATTAACCCGTAGTCAGGATTCCTGCCTGACCGGGTCCTTACATACCGTATGTGATCCATCATTCAAACGTCCATGGATCACACGCATCCTTCCACACGCTCACAGCCCATCATCCATGGACTGTGGCTCTCCTGGGTCCATTACAGGGATTGGCAAACCTTAGTACCCGGGAAACTCATCCGTTACCTACTAGAAGCCCTATTACCCCTGTGTCCGGCACCACAGGCACACCCACACCATTAGAGGCCGTGGTTGAGGGACGGGTACCCTCTGCAAGCAGCAGGGCAAGCCTCCCTCTCGTCCCACAGGGACGGATCGCCTCCAATGCATCATCCACACTGGCTGGGTCACTCTCCCCCACAACATTATACGTAGCTGTTACACATAGGCCATCGTCTTTCATTCAGGGCACTGTTACCTAAGCCCTTTCATACGTCTACGGGTCCTCTACCGACTGCCTAGTCGGACCCAATGGTGGTTATGCCAGCCTGGCATTAATCACGCACACAGCTCACTCAGTTACACGGGAACTGCTGTCTTACCGGGCACGGATCCGGGTCTCGCTACCTGAGTAACGGGGCGGCCAAGCCTCCCCCACGGGCTCCGTCCTGGACATGTTTCACCCCACGGCCAGTCCAGCGTCCACCAGGTGCTATAACGACCCCGGTCCTGGCTACCGGTATAGAGCTAGCATGCTCTCTTCACCATCGTTCCTTATGGTGGTCTGGACTCTCATTCCCAGTCCCTCGCACAGACTGGCTCTGCTCGGCTCTCTGGCTGGTAATGAACCTCTCAGCACGAGTTCAGCTTCCATCTCCACCCCAATCACTCAGCTGGCCAGCTCTTATCATGCCTGCCACACCCACACTGAGTCACCCCGCTGGGCTGCTATTCCTCTGGACACACCCACCTGACACACCCACCGGGGCTGTCAGCAATCACTCATTACATATCATTCCTCATGGCCTCCTCGATATCAGGAGCCACTCACTAGTCACATTAAACCTTGTGTTCCAAGTTGGTTCATACAGCATCATCACAGTCAAACCGGCCAGTGTGCACAGGATCATACCCTGATCCTGCATGTGATGCGCCCCGGCCATGGGGATCATGCCGGCGGTGCCTCACAAATATATAAATAAATATATATATATATATATATATATATATATATATATATATATATATATATATATATATATATATATATATATATATGTATGTATATATATGTATGTATGTATATATATATATATATATATATATATATATATATATATATATACATATACAGTTAGGGCCAGAAATATTTGGACAGTGACACAAGTTTTGTTATTTTAGCTGTTTACAAAAACATGTTCAGAAATACAATTATATATATAATATGGGCTGAAAGTGCACACTCGCAGCTGCAATATGAGAGTTTCCACATCCAAATCGGAGAAAGGGTTTAGGAATCATAGCTCTGTAATGCATAGCCTCCTCTTTTTCAAGGGACCAAAAGTAATTGGACAATGGACTCTAAGGGCTGCAATTAACTCTGAAGGCGTCTCCCTCGTTAACCTGTAATCAATGAAATAGTTAAAAGGTCAGGGGTGGATTCCAGGTGTTGTGTTTTGCATTTGGAAGCTGTTGCTGTGACCAGACAACATGCGGTCAAAGGAACTGTCAATTGAGGTGAAGCAGAACATCCTGAGGCTGAAAAAAAAAGAAAAAATCCATCAGAGAGATAGCAGACATGCTTGGAGTAGCAAAATCAACAGTTGGGTACATTCTGAGAAAAAAGGAATTGACTGGTGAGCTTGGGAACTGTAAAAGGCCTGGGCGTCCACGGATGACAACAGTGGTGGATGATCGCTGCATACTTTATTTGGTGAAGATGAACCCGTTCACAACATCAACTGAAGTCCAGAACACTCTCAGTGAAGTAGGTGTATCTGTCTCTAAGTCAACAGTAAAGAGAAGACTCCATGACAGTAAATACAAAGGGTTCACATCTAGATGCAAACCATTCATCAATTCCAAAAATAGACAGGCCAGAGTTAAATTTGCTGAAAAACACCTCAAGAAGCCAGCTCAGTTCTGGAAAAGTATTCTATGGACAGATGAGACAAAGATCAACCTGTACCAGAATGATGGGAAGAAAAAAGTTTGGAGAAGAAAGGGAACGGCACATGATCCAAGGCACACCACATCCTCTGTAAAACATGGTGGAGGCAACGTGATGGCATGGGCATGCATGGCTTTCAATGGCACTGGGTCACTTGTGTTTATTGATGACATAACAGGAGACAAGAGTAGCCGGATGAATTCTGAAGTGTACCGGGATATACTTTCAGCCCAGATTCAGCCAAATGCTGCAAAGTTGATTGGACGGCGCTTCATAGTACAGATGGACAATGACCCCAAGCATACAGCCAAAGCTACCCAGGAGTTCATGAGTGCAAAAAAGTGGAACATTCTGCAATGGCCAAGTCAATCACCAGATCTTAACCCAATTGAGCATGCATTTCACTTGCTCAAATCCAGACTTAAGACGGAAAGACCCACAAACAAGCAAGACCTGAAGGCTGCGGCTGTAAAGGCCTGGCAAAGCATTAAGAAGGAGGAAACCCAGCGTTTGGTGATGTTCATGGGTTCCAGACTTAAGGCAGTGATTGCCTCCAAAGGATTCGCAACAAAATATTGAAAATAAAAATATTTTGTTTGGGTTATGTTTATTTGTCCAATTACTTTTGACCTCCTAAAATGTGGAGTGTTTGTAAAGAAATGTGTACAATTCCTACATTTTCTATCAGATATTTTTGTTCAACCCTTCAAATTATACGTTACAATCTGCACTTGAATTCTGTTGTAGAGGTTTCATTTCAAATCCAATGTGGTGGCATGCAGAGCCCAACTCGCGAAAATTGTGTCACTGTCCAAATATTTCTGGCCCTAACTGTATATATATATATATATATATATATATATATATATAATATATATATATATATATATAAATTATATGAGCGAGAGAAAAGACTGAAAAAACAGCACCATCAATTCCAAAAAGTGGATCTTTAATGCCTATGGCGTGGCGACGTTTCAGACTTTCAGTCCTTTTTCAAGCAATGAGAGTGTCAAACTAACAGCTTCTTATAGGTGCACACATACAATCTTTCAATCATCTAATTATATAATAACTAGAAAATAGGCCCGATGCTATCGCATCGGGAGGGCGTCACTGGCACACTGTGCTCTTTGTGGGCCCCCTGCGCTCCCTTTGAGCACCCTGTGCTGTCTTTACCTCTCTGCTCCGCCTTGTGTCTCTGGCACCTCTTTTCTGTGTCTTTTTGCCTGTGTCTGTGGCATCCATTTTTTCTGTCTGCTGCCCCATGTCTGTGCTTTCTCTTGTGTCTCTCTTGTGGCCCATGTTTCGGCTCCCGATGAGTAATTCTGGTGACCCCTTGTGTGTCTGCTCCTCCTTAAGTCTTAGTGGTGTCCTCTGGTGTCTCGGCCCCCCTTCAATGTTTTTAGTGTTTTGTTATGTGTGTCTGCTTCTTTAAATCTGTGCTCCCCCCCCCCACTACCCCTGTTGGTCTCTCTGCAACCATTTAGTGTTTCTGGTCCCTCAGTTTCTGGCCCCCTTTATGTTTGTCTGCTGCACTTACTTGTCAGCTCACCCTCTTTAGTGTTTCAGTACCCCTCTTCTCTGTGTTGCATTTTTGTGGTCCCCTCTTATGTGTGTTTGTTTCATCTTTAATGTGTCAGCTCCCCCCTTCTGGCTCTCTGCCTCCTCTTCTCTCCTTCCCAGCTGTGACAGCTCCATGTCCTAGCTTGGAAGCAGTGTAGCATAGAGGAGGCGGAGCTAGGGTGATGCACGGTCATGTGAATGATCACAGGACTGTGACATCAGCAAAGGTCCTATCTGAAGAGGTAAGTTTTCGGGGGTCTGCGGGGGGCACGGGGGTCTACTGTGGGGAGGAAGCGGGCACTGGAGGGGGGTGTGCAAGGGTGTACTGCTGGGATATGTGGGGGTCTATTGCAGGGGCGTGCGGGTGCTGGAGGGGATGTGCGGGGGTGTGCAGACACGGGAGCCTGCAGGCAGCCGCCAACACCCTGCGCCATGTTAGCATACCTATCAGTTGGGTGTTCCAATATGGCGGCGCTTCCGGGGTGGCGCAAGCGATAATCACTAGTTTTGCGAACGCGCCATTGCTCAATAGCGGCACAGTGGCCGGAAGCGCAAAACTGGTGATTATGTATATAGATGTATAAAAATTCTTTAAATATACATAATATTTTGTATTAAACAATGTGATATCTGTGTATTACAAAAGTGCTTTATACAGTGTTATTAATACGATCCGAATCATATGTATATATTATACTTTTAAACTCGGACCTTCATGATTAATTACATAATAGTGTAGTTAAAACATACTGAAAAAATTGAAAAAAATTGAATTGTAATCTGTTCCAGCCCCACTTTCAGTGCCGCTCATTGGTCTCATGAATTTTTTTTTTTTTTTCTTTTTTTTTTTTCCCATTGGGACTGATGGCGGCCCTGAAATGAGCGGAACAGCATGTTTGGAGAGAGGAATGCGCTGTGGGTTATCCGGGATACTTTGGTTACCTGCCTCAGCTCCGTCTGGCTATTGCCGAGTCCCGCGAGATACTGGTTATCTTTGCGGGTTCGGTTCTTGTGGCCAGCGATGCAGGGCTCGTTGTCGGGTGCCCGGGATGTCCCCAGCAAATTTTACATACTTCCTCTAGTACACTCCCATACTAATACCTGACCACGCCCTCAGAAGTTTGAGTGACGCTTACACTGAGGCTCCTGGGTAGTGATTCCCCAGAAGCCTTTGTGCCGGATGGTGGGATGGGCTGACTGTTCTGCCTACAGGTGGTAGGTATGTGGATGCTAGCTAGACTCAGCAGTACAGTAACGCTTGTTAAAGTGATCTTTTAAGTATTTGGTACTTACTGAAGTTATTTACCTCATGTGTTGTTGCATTGAGTTGAATATTTGTCTTTTTAATTGTACACTTTGCACATGTTGTTGCTATGTGGTGACGCCAGATGGGCGGTTCTACCCCGCCTATATAGGAAGTGGGGTAGAAACCTGTAGCTAGCCGTGACCGGTAGAAGGGCCTTTGCCCGAAACGGACCCGTCGTCACCTCGGTGCCCCCTCCCTACACTTTGTATGCTCCCGAAATAAAGATCCCGTTACCTGCTGACCTGGTGAGTGCCGTCTTTCTTACATTTTTAAAACATACAGATGCCTCTTATTTCCTGTAAGGAACTCATGTGCTCACATCGTGGTGTACTGTAATCCCCACGCTGCCTTCGGCTTTGTCTACAATCAACTGCGCCTGTCCGTGACCAGAAGTGACATCATACCCATAATCCTCTGTACTGCTCATGCACAGTTCATTTCTGAGGCTAGCGGCGCCATCTTTAATAAGATCTGCTCCTATAGGTATTCTATTTAAGTCAAAAAGATCTAATAGCGTTTCAAATCGCGTTTTTAGCTATAAGGGGAATACTCAACATTGAATATAAGTGCTATGTTAATGTTTTCTATTAGTTATACATTACTTAAGGGAGCATCGATCTCAGAACCTATCACTTGTACTAAGGTCTGACCAAAAGGTCATTTTCAGCGTCACTTAGTGTAGGAGGTTCCACTTCCAATGGAGACATCCCCACTTCTCGTGCTATTTAGGTTCACATTAGATTTTACCCTCAGGATCTCAGCACATGTGTCGCTATAGACCTATTCCAATTAAGTTTTTTATTATTCGTATCAGTCTCCCAATAAGTGTCATAACACAGATTTATTCTTTATGCAATTCTTTTTCTTTTTTTAAAAAAGCTATTAACATTATACCATATCACCATGATCTCTTTTTTTTTTTTTTTTTTTTTTTTTTTTTTTTTTTTAAAAACATCATAGTCCCCTTCACATTACCGTATTTTTCGCACTATAAGGCGCACCGGATTATAAGGCGCACCCTCAAAAAATGACTTTTAAGCCGTCTTGGTCCATATATAAGGCGCACCGGATTATAAGGCGCACCATATTACTATAAAAAAAATCCCTCTGTAGCCTCCCATCACCCTCGAGCATCGCTGTGTAGCCTCCCATCACCCTCCAGCATCCTTCTGTAGCCTCCCATCACCCTCCAGTATCCCTGTGTAGCCTCCCATCACCCTCCAGCATCCCTGTGTAGCATCCCATCACCCTCGAGCATCGCTGTGTAGCCTCCCATCACCCTCCAGTATCCCTGTGTAGCCTCCCATCACCCTCCAGCATCCCTGTGTAGCATCCCATCACCCTCGAGCATCGCTGTGTAGCCTCCCATCACCCTCCAGCATCCTTCTGTAGCCTCCCATCACCCTCCAGTATCCCTGTGTAGCCTCCCATCACCCTCCAGCATCCCTGTGTAGCATCCCATCACCCTCGAGCATCGCTGTGTAGCCTCCCATCACCCTCCAGCATCCTTCTGTAGCCTCCCATCACCCTCCAGTATCCCTGTGTAGCCTCCCATCACCCTCCAGCATCCCACACAGTCAGACACACACACACACACACACACACACACACACTCAGACACACACACACACATACACACTCAGACACACACACACACACTTACTGTACTGTGTGGCAAGGCACTCACAGCGCTGGAGCCCTCAGCCAATCACAGCGCTGGAGCCCTCAGCCAATCACAGCGCTGGAGCCCACAGCCAATGACAGCGCTGGAGCCCTCAGCCAATCAGAGGCTATGGGCTGACGTCAGCTGGCCTCGGATTGGCTCAAGGCTCCTGGGCGGAGCTGTGATTGGCTGATGGGCTCCTGGGCTGTGAGTGCGCCCGATGCAGCGGCGGCACCGGACACGACAGCGGGGACGGCGGCTGGTGATCGCGTCCCCGCACAGTGATGTGAGGCAGGCACCGGCACCAGCATGGATGGCAGGGACGGCGGCTGGTGATCGCGTCCCCGCACAGTGATGTGAGGCAGGCCCCGGCACCAGCATGGATGGCGGGAATGGCGGCTGGTGATCGCTCCCCCGCACAGCGATGCCAGGCAGACACCGGACAGAGGGGGATGGCGGGGACGGAGGATATTGCAGCACAAAGGTATGCCTTATTTTCTGGGGGGTGCTAAATTTTCCTGGAAAAATCCGTATATAAGGCGCACTGCACTATAAGGCGCACCTATGATTTCTGGGAAAATCTTAGTCTTTTAGGTGCGCCTTATAGTGTGGAAAATACGGTACTTTTTTACTCCTATCTAAAGGTTTAATTATCAATTCCGTGCCGCGTATGGGCAATATTGACTTTTTACAGACAATGTTGGCCATCTGGTTATCCATACGTTGTGAGCATGAATCCCCCTTGGAAAAAGAAGCACCTGAATAAAAACATAAACAAAAATACAAAAGAACAATTAGTGTAAAAAAATACACTAACTTTTAAAAGCCATTGTTTATCACTCAAGTACAAAAGTAAGATTTGGAAAAAGTAATAAAAGAGATGCTCCTAGATAACACTCGTCTTAAAATCAACGTTGAGGCCATTAGCTCTCAACGTATTCAACCTCATAATCCACTCCAATTCCTTTTTATTAAGGAGTCAGACCCGATCACCTCCTCTCCTCATCTGTGGAATAGTATCAATGATCCTAAACCGTAACTGTTTTTCTTTATGCCCTTTTTCCACAAAATGCCTTGACACCGGCAGATCTAAACGTTTTTTCCTAATGGTATGTCGATGTAGATTTAACCTCGTCTTAAAATTGCAAGTCGTTTCACCGACATACCATAGGTTGCATTGACATTGCAATACATATATCACAAATTCTGAATCACATGTTAACAGATGTTTAATCCTAAATTCCTCATTTGTTACTGGATGGCGAAATATGTTCCCCCTGAGTATTAAACAGCAATTTATGCATGATAAGCAGGGGAAACACTCTGTCCTATCAATTCCTGTAATGGATTTCTGATATGACTTTTTTGAAGGACCCAATATCAGATTTTACCAAAGTAGACCCTAAAGTACGGTTACGTTTATACGAAAACATTGGTGGCTTTGAAAATTCCTTCACCTGTGGCAAACATTTATGCAGCATGCTCCAATGTATACGTATAATTTCCGCAACTGATTTACTTTCCTCACAAAAGGTTGTCACCATAGGGATCCGATCCAAATTTTCTACCACTTTCTTCTGATCCAAAATATCTTGTCTATCCCGTTCTTCTACTTTTAGTTTTTGTTTATTTAGCAGACGAGATGGATACCCTCTGAGAACTTTTTTACCATTTTGTCCATAGCTATCTCACATGATTTTTCATCGCTTTTGATCCTCTTAACCCTTAGTAATTGACTATAGGGAATCCCTTCCAGCGTTTTTTTAGGGTGTTGACTTGCATACAAAAGTAGGTCATTCCTATCTGTTGATTTTACAAATAATTTTGTGGCAAGTCTACTCCCCATCCTTTCCACATCAACATCCAGAAATTGTATATTTCTATCTGAATGTACAAGAGTAAATTTTATAGTTTCATCTATAGTGTTAAGGAATATGTGAAACTATAACAACATATCCTCATCACCAGTCCATATGAGGAAGATATCATCTATGTATCTCCACCACGCAGCAACATAGCTGAAGTGGTGGGATACATAGATGAGATCCTCCTCTAATATGCTCATTACAATATTTGCATATGCGGGCGCCATATTGGCGCCCATCGCGGTTCCTCACCGCTGTAAAAAATACTCATCACCAAATAAGAAATAGTTTTTTGTCAAAACCAATTCTAACAATTGTTTAATAAAAGTTTCTTCTCCTTCTGTCAATTGGGTCTCTTTATGTAATGTTTTCATCACCGCCTCAACATCCCTTTTATGATCTGTGGATGTATTATAGGGAAGAAACATCGAATGAGGCTAAGAAGACCTCACCCCATAGCTCCACCTTCTTAATGTTTTGCAGAAAATCTGTGGTATCTTTTACAAAAGATTCAGTTTTTTGGGCAATAGGATTCAAAATCTTATCCAATTATACTCCTATCCTAGACAGAATAGAATCACATCCGGAGACAATTGGTCTGCCTGGGGGATCTATGAGAGATTTATGGATTTTCACGAACACATATATTACCGGTGTTGTAGGACACTTTAAAGTTAAAAATTATGTGTGTGTTTGTGTGTGTGTGTGTATATATGTATGTATATGTGTATACACTACAGTTCAAAAGTGTGGGGCCATTTAGAAATGTCCTATGTTTATGAAAGAAATGCACATTTTTTTTCAATTAGGCTAACATTAAAGGGAACCTAATGGGTTGAGAATGCGCAAATAAGCTCTTATCCTTTATAGACAGGTGTAAAATGATAACATTAGTATTGCTCACCTGATGCGGTTGTGTAGCACACAACCAGCGTAATTGCTCAAAAAGTGCAGCTGCTGCAGGGACTGTACTTCCACAGGATGCGGTGCTTTAATCACAAGTTTTTCGGACGAAGTACCCTTGTGTCCGCACTGCTGCCAGGAATATATAGACACACCAACGACACTGGACGTCTGGGTACTGGTGATGCAGATTTATTTTCCAACGAGTTTCAGAGCCACGTACCGAGCTCCTTCCTCAGGAAACATCCCGGAGGTTGAAGTCTGAAATTATTATTTCAAATAAAAATCATTATTTCTAACCGTGTCAATGTCTGGCCCATATTTTTTTATTCATTTTGCAACTCAATATTTAAATCATGTCCGAGCTCTGCATTGTGTAATGACGCCCATTAGGGCATATTAGAGCGGCGAGGCAGGGGTAGCGCGGCACAGGGGACCCGCCTACCAGTCAAAAACGCAGCGAGGAACGCCCCTCTGACAGAAATTTCGTCAGTTTGCTAACTACTTTATTGTACTCCTACATTAGTAAAAAAAAGCTCAGACAAGGATGTGTTAGAAAGTATTGTAAGGCTGCAGGGGCAGGTATTAATAGGTTAGGAAGGTGATTTGGGATGACAGGTTTCCTATAAGAAGGGCCTGGATGCCTTTCTTGAAAATCATAATATTACCAGTTATACACTGTTCCAAATTATTATGCAAATGTTCTTTTTTTTTCTGATTCTCCTAAATGGTCAGTGCAAATGACAGTCAGTGTAATAAAAGTCATCACCCCATAGAGTATACATCGAATTTTATTGAAGAAACCTCCCAATGATAACAGTATAATCTTAAAAAATGTAAAAAATTATATGTTTTAAAGAACTGGAAATGCTAATTTGTTGAATTTGCAGCATTAGGAGGTCACATTCACTGAAATAAAAAGCTATTTAACTCCAAAACATCCTAACAGGCCAAGTTACATGTTAACATAGGAACCCTACTTTGATATCACCTTCACAATTCTTGCATCCATTGAATTTGTGAGATTCTGGAGAGTTTCTGCTTGTATTTCTTTGCATGATGTCAGAATAGCCTCCCAGAGCTGCTGTTTTGATGTGAACTGCCTCCCACCCTCATAGATCTTTTGCTTGATTATACTCCAAAGGTGTTCTATAGGGTTGAGGTCAGGGGAAGATGGTGGCCACACCATGAGTTTATCTCCTTTTATGGCCATAGCAGCCAATGACACAGAGGTATTCTTTGCAGCACGAGATAGTGCATTGTCATGCATGAAGATGATTTTGCACCTGACGGCACGTTTCTGCTTTTTGTACCATGGAAGAAAGTTCTCGGTCAGAAACTCTATATACTTTGCAGAGATCATTTTCACACCTTCAGGAACCTTAAAGGGGCCTACCAGCTGTTAGGGTTGCCACATGTTTTTTTTTGTTTTTTCTTTGCCTTCCTCTGCATCAACATGTTAGGCTATGGGTTGAACTAGATGGACTTAGTTTTTAAGGTTGAAGGAAGACTGTTACCCCGCAATTGTAAAACCTGATGCAACTGGATGCTCCCGCATCAGTATTATTACTGATCCTGGTGACTGATCCGGCATGATACCGGTGTGGAAGCATCCAGTTGCATCAGGTTGTGTACTTATTTTTTTGACTCATCTGGTGAAAAATGACATGCTCCCTAGTGGGTGTGTTATATGAAACTGGCTTCTGGGCATGCGGAGTCAAAAAACCTGAATCTGGCGTCCGGATCAGGATTTTATAGAGCTCAATTTTAATGCCAGCTGCATAGCAACGGTTCCTGGTGCTTCTGGATTTTAAAAGAGCAGCAAAATTGTAGCATTTTTGCTTTTGGCCACAAACGGTTGACACCTGGATTTGGCTAGAACCGTATACAACCGCATGTTCCTGTATCCCCATTGAATGTCATTGGGGGAGAAAAGGGTGTATGCGGTTTCAGATAGTTTCACCCAGAACCCAACAAAACAGTAGTGTGAAACCACCCTTATGACCTTATAAATTGACTGGTGAGAATTGTAAGATTTGACCTGCTAAGGAAGGTGAAAACAGGCGTTGGTGGTAAGGGGATACATATGACAAGCTCTTTCATATAGATTAGGTTGTTGTAATGAATGGCTTTTATTAATGTTCTTTTTTTTCTTCCTAGTGTTCCTACTCCACTAATTCCTGTATCTGGAACAGCAGCAAGCACTGATAAATATGCAGTATTTAAAACCCTCAGCGTGAAAAGCAACATGGGAGCCAACACTAACTTTACAGGTAATTCTGATGCGTGAAATCATTTGCATGGATTTACAAATGCTGTTTTTCAACCTCAAGGCGAGAATGGAAGAAAGGTTACAAAAGATTAGAGTTCACAATAAGTCAATACACTTTTGAACAGCCGTTTTAAAAAATGCTCATTTTCAGGAAGAGTTTCTTAAAAATTGGAAACATTAAATAACATTTGTAGATTTGGCTGCAGATCTATCTGTAATACCAACAGTATAGACATGGTAATTTTAAGTATCTGCACCACATGTCAATTCCACCTGAAACGTTACAAATTGAATTTACATGATGAGCAAATTTTTACATACTTGCCTGCTACTGCAAATAATAAAATAAATATACACAAAGTGTAACTTATATGACGTGACCAATATTCTGACTTTTCCTCTTACTTTTGCCCATATATAGGAGATGGCTTTACAGACTTCAAATCTGGAGCTGATGATGGTTTCACAGATTTTAAGACTGCTGACAGCATATCACCGCTAGACACTCCGTTAAGAGAAACTCAGTCGTCGCTTGCATTCCCCACTGGTGTTCAGCAGAAATCGCCAATCCAAATAAAACCATCCTCTGATCTTGATTCGTTCTCTTCAGTGGTAACCAATAATAGCTTCTCCAAGACAATTCATTTAGCCAAGCCTGTACCATTGCCTGTAGCTCCACTTACATTATCATCTCCATCACCATTGTTTCCATCTTCATCATTTGTCACTGCACCTTCTAAAAGTTCCTCGCTGCTTGATGACTTTGGAGACTTTACGCTCTTCGGGTCATCCACCAGCACCACATCTGTTGATGGACAGAATGACTTTGCTGATTTTATGACCAGTAATACCAGTTGTGTTGAGCAAAACCGTGATGACAAATATAACGTCTTTAAACTGGAAGCAAGTACAGCAGACCCAACACCATCTGCTGCTGTACCCCAAACCATTCAACCCACTGCTGCAACTTCATTCAATAAATACGAATTATTTGATAAACTTTCTTTGGAAAGTTCAGTGACTTTCGATGAAACGAAAGATTCAACAAATATTCCAAAAAATAATGACTTCACTTTCCAGTATGACAAATTCACCACTTCGGACAATGCCGAAAAGACCTTTGTGGATAAGTTTGTTGCTCTTAAACAAGCCAAAGAGGACTCACTGTCTATTAAGTCGCTTGATCTTCCATCTATCGGTGGCAGCAGCTTTGGAAAAGATGACTCTGAAGATGCACTTTCCATCCAGTTTGACATGAAGCTGTCAGATATGGGCGGGAATTGAAGCATGTTATGTCTGATAGTTCTCTGGATTTGCCAACGGTTAGTGGTCAACATCCACCTGCGGCAGGTGAGGAATTGGTTAGATTACTTTGGTAAAGATGAGGTAGGTGTAGATAAACTAGGAGAGTACTTGGTATTTGTGATCTTCTTGCAGTGTTATTTTCTCAGATCTGAATATGTGAAACACAACATATTTGTGTGCAGTATTATATACCACAATAGCTATTTCTATTTATTTGCATGTTGTATTTATTTCCCGTGGATTTACCAGCACATTATAATTACTATATTTATTCAAGAAGAATTTAATGTAAATTATAACTTTATTTTCAGTTATTTATTTTTACATAATCCTTGACACAAATGGGTATAGTAAATTCCTCTTCGACTACCCTATGTGTGGCATGGTTGCCTGTGTGAGTTATGCCACCCCAATAACCACCTACCTGTGGGGACTAACATGGAATTAATTGAAAATTTACCAGGTGATGAAGGAAAAATAAATATTAAGATGTTTGGATAGACCAGGCTCCCAAATCAGTGGTATTAATATGTCCTTATATAGATGATAGTTGGCCGAAATAGAGCGGTGCAATAATGATGTGCTTATTAAAATGAGCACTGAATGTACCATATAAATGTAATTGCCAAACTGGGATCCTTGGGTTTACTATTAGGCCTCATTCAGATGTCTGTGATTTTTCTTGTATGTAAAAGCATGGACCGGTGTTCATCTTTGTTTTGGATCATATTCTCATCTGTGTTTGGTTAGTGTGTCAATTTTTACCATGAGTGTTTCATCATTGTTATTCAAACACACATACTATCTGTTTGTTGTCCATGTTTTTTCATGGTTCCACAGACTTGTATGAGCCATGACTGATCAAAAATGGAAATTTCTCCACGTGTTTTTGCGGATACACAGTCCACAGAAAGATGGACATTTGCGCTTCACCATAGACCAAGGGTGGGCAATGCCAGTCTACTGTGCAATGCTAAGGAAATACTAAACCATACACTATTTACAACTCTTTAGGGCTGGAATTGCCCACCTTTGCCATAGACTTGTGGGTACGACTTCTATCCTTGAAAAAAATCCAGATGAAACACCTCTATCCTATGAGCCTTTAGGTTGCATCAGTATTTGCCAATCAAAACCAGAAGTGGATCCAAAACAACAACTGGAACAAACATTTCCATTATACTTTTTACAATTTTATATTGGTGAAAAATTAAACCCACATGCAGGACACAAAACAAATGACACCAGTTTGAATGGGGCCTAACAGTGACAGCGTGTGGTTTCTGTATAAATAATCTGTCTGAATAAGATCAAAGCAGAAACTCTAGTCAGTCAGAATGTTTAGACCAGCATTCGGGAAATGGTAAACTGAGTCTTGCTGTAACCCGTAGCCACTTGTGTGTTCATTTTTCCATATGCTTGGCTATTTGTATGCATGACGCTATATTTTTTGGTATCCTCTTATTCCTAGCTTGTGAAGCAATTACAGAACGATCTTCCCCATTGTTTAGTAAAGTAATGAGGGGTCAGTCTATTTTCAGAGGCTAACCTTGCTATAGGAAGACGTCCTTAGGCTGTGTTCACATGCTGCACAATTTCTGCACTTTTGATCCGCTTTGTATGGATCCGCTATTGCAGTGGAATGCAGTGAAACGCACTAAATATTTGGTGTCCCAGCCAAGTCAATGCATTTCACTATTTTGCATTCAGACACTGTGGGTTTTTATGGTCCCGCTCTTGGGCTCAAAAGTGTGTCGTAAATAGAAGTCACATGTCAATTATTTAGGCGTTTTGTCATTGCACTTTTACTCACCTTGCCGCACTACCACACTGATCTCTCCTGATCCCGATGCTGAATGACCTGCGCTCGCTGCAGCCTCCAGGATGAGGAGAGATTACCGGTGGTCTCCGAGGGAGCGCGTGTGGTGAGTAAAAGCGCAGGCAAATAGCGCAGCGGCGGTCACACACAGAACGCTGCGCTGTGTGAGGATCCGTTCTTGGTGCAGTTTTTGCACCAAAAATGGATCCTTACAAAACGCAGCAAAAACACTGTGTGTGAACGTAGCCTTAGTGCAACTTCAAGTTGCACTGGGCCTCTGATTGAAAACATTTTTGACTTCCAGCCTTTCTCTTTAAATGGAAAATGATCTTTGATCCACATGCTAACAATATCGAGTTATATTCACACTAGCTTCTTTCATGGTTTGTTTTTCAAGCCCCACAATTTATAGAATTATAATAATAATTTTACATTTAGTTCCAGATCAGTATGACAAATGCCCGCACTTGAAACAGATACTTACCATCCTTTACAGATCTAGTTGTTTTTTTGTTGTTGTTGTTGTTTTTCACCTTACTGTAAAAACGAATACACCCCCATGGTGTGAACAAAGCCTTAAATTTTTAATACATTAGAAAGTCATGTTCTCATGTAATGAACTTACTGTAGATGTTTGGCCATGATACTCTTGCAGATTTTGTTCAGTACTTTGAACTAAAAATATTTCAGACTCTGCTTTACTTCCATTTAGCCAGTTGCTGAGTTTAGTGATTGGCTGCAGTAGCGACATCAACATCGGCAGTGCTGCAGCCAATGAACAAAGGTGAGAGGCAGTACTGGATCCCCTGAGCCTAGGTTTAGCTCATTTTGAAATATTTTTACTTCGCAGGCTCAGAGCCCTATAAAATAACAATTGAGACAACCCTTTTAACATCTACAAAAAATCTACCATGTGTGAGCGATGTCAATAGATAGAATTTGAAAACACTAAAAAAAATACATTTCTTGGTTTTGGTAAGGCTTGAAACCACAGTAACCAGAGATGCCATATTAATGCAGTATTCCTTGAAATGGGCATTCATAGGTCTCATATTATCAAGTAGTTTATGCCAGTTTTTTACATAAAACTGTTTCAGATGTTGAAATATATCCCAGCTACATGCAACTCTTAAAGAAATTTGTGCATCTTGCTTCAGCACACTGTTAATCAAGACTGGTGTGCAAAACCCCACTTATCATAGCAATTTTGCCACAATTCGACTTTTGGAATTTTCACACCAGTTTCTCCTAGCTAAGCCAAAATGGGTGGAGCTGATTGGAGCTGGGGTGCAGATAGAGGCATTACACTGCAACTCAACTAATTCATGACCAGCTGTGGCATTACTTGGGCCAGAAGTCTTACACCAGTCAAGGACTGGTGTAGAGTTCCTGGCTTAGCGCACAGAGAGCCACAGTGTGCACTTTTTCATGAATCAGGAGCACAGAGAGGAGGGCAGGGGAAATATGCATGAGACATTTACATATAATCGGCACGAGACTATAGAATTTCAAACGTTTACAGCAACATAATGAGGCAACATATAGGAATAAAAGTTATATATCCTCAAAGGGCTGCCCAAGCCCTATTCCAGGATAATGTTAGTATGGTACAGAGAAATCACCTGGCAGATTCCCTTTTAAGCCACTTTTGTAAGTCCCTGTTCTCTTTTTGTCTTGTGATATTGTTGATATTTTTTTGCAGCAAATTCTTGTAAATGACATGTGGTTCTTTAATTTTATGCAAAATCAAAAATGTGCTTTATTTTTGGCTTCAACTTTTTTTTTTTTACTTTTTACTGATTTGTTATAAAATTTCCACAAAAATATGATATATACATAAATCACTCTGGAGAAAACTGGAGTAAATTTGCAAAAATATTTTGACTTATTAAAACGTTTTAATTGATGAATTAACCGAAAACCTCTAGAAACCCCAAACCCCCACCCATAGTGATGTATCTGTTATATACTTGCCTAATCCTGTGTGTCATCAGCTTCCATCCCAATGTCTACAAATCCCAGAATGCACTGCGTCAACCGGAAGCCACGCCATATTTGCACACCCAAGTGATAGGTATGCTAATATGGCGCAGGCTGGTGGCGGCACAGGCAACACAAGCCAACGCTGCACACGCTGCCTGCAGACCCCCGCCCACCGCACCTCTCCCGATGCCACAGACCCCGCACGTAGACCTCCGCAGCCTTCCTCCGGCGCCTGCAGACCCCCGCACCCCTCCTCTGGCCCCGCAGACCCCCGACAACTTATTGGGACAGGAGCATTGGTGATGTCAGTCATGTGATTAGTCATATGACCGTCACATCACCAGAGCTCTGCCTCCTGTAGTCTTCATGGCTTCCCAGCTATGAGACGGAGCTGTCACAGCTGGGAGGGGAGGGGGCAGAGAGGCAGAAGAGGGGAGCAGATAGACTGAAAGGAGGGCAGAGAGACAAGAAGGGACCAGAAAGACTGAAGGGGGCACAGAGAGGGAAGGGGGGCAGAGAGACATAAGGGGGACCAGAAAGACTGAAGGGGAGCATAGAGACGAAAGCGGGGAGAAGAGAGAGGGATGGGGGGCAGAGATATAAGGGGGGGGGGGTCCAGAAAGACTGTATGGGGGCAGAGAGACAAAAGGGGGGGAGTAGAGGGGCAAAGAGAGCACAGGCTGGCCAAAGGGATCGCGGGGGGGGGGGGGGGGGAGGTGGGGGCAAAAAGAGCGCAGGGGGGACAAATTGTAGGGTGGCAGCGACGCCCTCCAGATGTCATGGCATCGGGTTCCCATCTAGTATTGTATAAAATTGTAATTAAACGTTGGTGCAAATTAAAGGAGTTTTCCACTTTCCGGAAAGAGGACCCCCAAATGCTGTGAAATAACAAAGTGAAAAACAGGTTACCATACTCTGGCCCATCCCCAGCTCCACATTTCTGCTTGTGTCTTAGTTTTACACTCTTATTGTGCCTAAGTAGACAGCTGTAAAAAAGAAAAGACTACATGACTAAGGGCCTGATTGTATGTGCACTTACATTTTTTTTTTGTCTAGTTTATGGTTATTTTTCATTTCCATCTTAGTTTTTTTTATTCTTTAAAGATGATTTTTCACTTACAGGAAAGTGAAGCCCAAATACCATTAAATACTAAACAAATAGACAAAGAGTAGTAACAAATAGAGCAGATGCTCAATCTACTCATAGCTATTTGGATTCAGTTGTGATGTCATGATGACAGTGTGCATCACAGCTTTAGCCAACTAAGTTCTGTGGCTCCTTCTGTCTACCTTGTTACAATCTTTGAGCTCAATGATTAGCTAGGGCAGTGATGCACACTATCAACATAATGTCACTGCTGTAGCCAAAGCACAGAGACCCGAGCAGTGGCGGAAGGGTGAGTACCTAAATTAGTTGGTTTTTTTGTTTGTTTTTTAGGTATTTTAGAGTTCCACTTTCCTGAAAATAGAAAACCCTTTAAAAAAAGAATAAGGCGCAAATGAAATACACCAAAAGCTAAACAAAAATAAGGTGAAAATAGAATAATGAATCCGGTACTTATGCAGTCTATTCTAGTCACTGTCTAAAAACAGGCTATTGAAGCACAAAAAGTTACTAAAAACATTGAAGGGCTTCCACAACAGTAAATGTTATTTGTAATCAATTCATGACTAAAAAATGTTTAATAATAATGCCATGAATTGATTATTTATAAACGGAGACCTACTCTACTTCCACATGTTGGACTTCGACCTACTCTGGAAGCGGAGTCTGCCTCTTGAAATGCTCTCCTATTGACCTGACCACAGCAGCAGTCCTTGGACTTTTGAACACGTCGGACACTGCGTCCATAGGTGGCAAAGACCTCCAGCAGAGCAGCTTGTGTTAGATCTACAAGGGTAGTGGACTGGGAGTATGCCTCTGTTTTATTTTTGAAAGATAAAAAGACAAGGGAGAGCGCTCCTAGGCAAATCCTGGGGGTTTGAGGTTGGGTACTGCTGTTTTTATGATTTCTACTAACCTTGCCTGTTTTATTTTGAATACCTTCTTGCCTAATAAAAAATTGAATTCCTCTTAGACAGCCCCTTAATCTGTTTTTAGTGGTATTTTTTACACTTTTTGTTTGCATTTTACCTTTCTTTTGAAAGGTTTTTCCACTTTCAGGAAAGTTGACCCCCAAAGTCTCTCAAATAGCAAACAGGAGCTCGCCCTCATTTCTAGAACATGGCATGCACACCAGGTTTCTGGCTTAATTTTAGACCGACCTCTTTTATATTTTAGTTACTAATTCTCACCCTTTGTGTTTAATTGGGAAGTATTGCATTTTTCTTGGAATTAAAATAGTATGTACTTTTCTATTCTTGCTTCTCATGGGTTCACCCTTGCACTTTTAAAAACATTTCCACTCCATTGCCACCATTTTTTTTTCACTATTTTTCCCTTTCTTCTGTGCAAGATGCTGCCAGGTGAATTAAATTTGGCGTTTTCCATTTGTCATCTTATTACAACCATAGACCACAGTGCCTTTGGCTGATATACTTCCTTCCCCAAATTTCTGTGCTAAGTGTGTTTTTAGAAATCTTTTCTGGTTGGCCTTTTCTGTCTGTAATGCATACTAGATTACCTCTAGTTTTCATATTTCCATATTAAAGCTATATGAGCATTGAAGCTTATAGTCTTTAAAGCCAAAAAATTACACAAAATCTTGTCACCATTTCATTGATTTATAATACAAAAGTGCCTCAGTTAATTAATTCCCACTACTGACATTTAGTAGTTTGTAACATTATATGATGGAACTGTAATGTATGAAACATACTAGAAAAAAACAATTCACTTCTAAAGCTCACTGTACATAGAAGATCAGCTGTAATATTCCAGTCAGTCAAACATTAAACAATCCATAAAAAACGAGTTTAAAAATGGAAAAGAGAGAGGGAGGGCGAAGAATGGAAAATGTGTAGTTGTATTTGTGTAAAATGGCAATTGACCACATGTTGATCATGCCATACAGAAAAACTAACATACTTTGACGGTTCTCCCCTTCATGTATCAAGATCGCTCAATCATTTGTTTATAGTGTTTCAAAAGATTTTTGGCCAAAATGGTATAGGATTAGCCATTTTTGTCTGACTCTTATGTGTATGAGTAGCATTGAAAAGATTACAAAGTTGCAGCTGCTTTTTAAATGTGAGAGACTACTGACCACATATCTTAGTTTTGGTGACAACAATCCTGAATTTCTTTTTCCATGTGATCTACCCATGTTGCACCCCCAAGGGACTGCATGAACCATCTTGCATACAGAATTATCTGCTGAAGCGTTGACCCGGCTCCGGGTGAGGGTCAGAGATGAAGGACAAAGCCTAAAAGGTCACTCTTCTTTCCTCGCATTCATTTTGAACAGATTTTTTTGGTGTAGGTAAAAGTTATAATACTGAAATGCCAAAGCGCATTTTTTTCTTTATTGCATTGCGCAATCGTTCCATCTAATGGTGCTTACATCATAGATGGCTATTGGGCAAACACTTATTCGGCTGACTTTTATTTCTTCCCACCCCTTCATACACATGCACACTTAATATGTGTGTTCCCGTAAGCAGCTTCCATATTGTGATTCCATATCTTCATTTATAGCAAGAGATCTAATATGTTGAAATCCCTATATGCTGTTGGAAAAAAATAAGTCAAGACACCATCATACACTGTGGATACAGCCCCGGCAATCCCCTGTCAACAGGTGTGTCTGACAATCATCTAGTTTGTGCGACCACTCTTTTTTTCACCACTCATTTGCATTTTTTGTCTAGATATGAGTAATGTGCCTTAATTTTGGTGCTTTTTTGGTGCACAAGTTTAACAATCTTTGTGTACTACTGCAGACAGGCTTGTTCTGTAGCTAGTTTTTTTAAAAGAGAATTATCAGAATATGTCTCCTTATTTAATTCATATTTTCGTGTTAGATTTATTTTTCAAGCATTTTGTATGTATTTTTTGGTTTATTTTTACAAAGCGCTATCTGAATTAAAAAAGAAAAAAATCACTTTGGCCTCTAGACGAAATAATAGACTCCTACATTCTTTTATGTTTATAAGCATAATGTTTGCAAACGTCATTGTGAAGTGAAGGGGAGGTCAGCTGTGACATCACTTATTGTCTATGGGTTGGTCCATGTTATAATAGAATGGTTGAGTTGGAATGGACTTCAAGAGCCATCGGGACCACCTCCCTGAGAGTGCTGGTTTTCCTAAATCATCCCAGCTGTATGTTTATCCAGCGTCTGCTTGAAGATTTTCATTTATGAAGAGCTCACTACCATCCTTGGTAGCCTGTTCCAATCTGATGGCTCTAGCTGTCAGTGTTTTTTCATAATGTCTAAACTGTATCTCCTTTCTTTTTAGTGTCATCCCATTCCTTCTTGCACTTCCTTGTGCTAATGAGAATAGGGTAGCTCCCTCTGCACTGTGACTACCTTTCAGATATTTGTAGACCACTTTTAAGCTGCCTGTCAGCCCTCCCTGTTGCAAACTAATAATTCCTAGCTCTTTTAAACAATCTTCATAGGACATTGGTTTGCAGAGCTTCTACCATCTTGGTTGCTCTTCTCTGGACTTGTCCACTATATCAGTCTTTATTAAATTGTGGTGCCCAGAACTGTACAAAGTATTCCATGTGGGGTTGGAGCAGAGAATAGGGGAATAATTACCTCTCTTGATCTTGAGTCAATGCTTGTCTTGATAAATCCCAGAATTTTGTTAGCCTTTTTAGCTGCAGCACCACACTGTTGGCTCATGTTGAATAATTATCTGTTATGCTCAAATTCTTTTTCACTGTGATATTGCTTAGTTTTATTCCTCCCATAATATGCTTTTAAGATTTATTTTACCCAGAGGTAGGACTTTGCGTTTGTCCCTGTTAAACACCATTCTGTTCGCCTCGGCCCTCAGTTAAGTGTGTCTAGTTCCTTTCTGAATACACTCTCTTCTCTACTGTTGGCTATTCCTCTTATCTTCATATCAGCAAATTTTATGAGGTCTCCAATAATTCCAATGTCCAGATCATTTATAAAGATATTAAATAGTACGGGGCCCAGTACAGAGCCTTGCGGCACCCAGCTTTTATCTTTCCTCCAGTCCAGTGTGCAGCCATTTAGTATTACTCGTGCCTGATCATGAAGCCAGATGTGTATTCATCTAAGGGCCGCTTTACACACACCAACTTCTGTGACCAACTTCTGAACAGATCTCTGGTTGCAGTGAAATCATACACATTGCTCCATTTTGTACACAGCCACAAAATGGAACAATGTGTCCATGATTTCACTGCAACCAGAGATCTGTTCAGAAGTTGGTCACAGAAGTTGGTGTGTGTAAAGCGGCCCTAACTGATATTTTTTCGATTCCAATAATTTTTTTCAATGATGCTGTTATGTGATACTTTATTAAATGGCTTACTGAAGTCAAAGTATAGTATATCCACTGCATTTCCCAGGTCCAACCATTCAGTGACTTTGCTGTAGAAGGAAATCTGGTTGGTCTGACAAGATTTATTGGTCATAAAGCCATGCTGGCTCTGGTTAATTAATGCTTTCAAATCCAGATACCTAAGTAAATGTTCCTTGACTGTTTACTTGCAGATTTTTTTCTGCTATGGAGGTCAGGCTTACTGATCTATAATTTCCCAGATCCTCCTTTTTCCACTTTTTGTACATAGGGACCACATTTGTCCTTTTTCAATCTAGACGGGCCATTCCTGTTTCCCATGACTTATTGAAGATCATGGCAAGCAGTACTATTATTTCCCCTGCTATCTCTTTCACGACTTGGGAATAAATCATCTGGTCCTGGAGACTTGGTTTCTTTTAGCTCGGCTACGTTTTCTCCTATCAATTTTTTGTTTATTGTTGTTGTGAATTCCTCCTGATTGTCATTTTTATTATGATTATAATCAAAAAAAGTCCTGTTCACTGGGCAATGCTAAGTTAGGATAAGTGCTTATTTTTTCATATGGGTATATGCGAGGTGGGGCATTGCTGGCCGCCTCTGGGTGCCCGCTATATATCACATCAATAATAGCATAAAAAGAAAAAAGATAGCGGCACTCACCGGGCGTGTTTCAAAGGTGCTTTATTTGGGTACCCTCATTCCAGGGTCCCACTCAGGAGGGAGGGGGTGCAGAGACAGCAGAGATGACGGATCTCCGTTTCGGGGCTCCTACCCCTTCCACGGACCTCAATGTCTGGCATATGACGTCACTTCCGCCCTTATATAAGGGCCGGTCAAACGACATCATCGCCGCACCGTGTAATACAAAGTGCTTAATAAGTGACACATGATAAAAACAGGTATTAATTTACAACAATGACAATGTGTGCGCTAGATCATTATAAAACTATATACATTGAGCATAAATGTGTTTCATTTCAGTTAGCATATATTATGTGCAGGTCAGTGCACTACCTTACTTGGTTTCCTCATGCTATCCATGCAGTTACCGTATTACTTCTAAATAATGCTCCTATACCAACATGTCTATAGTAAAAAGTCCTCTTTCACTTGTCTGGGAAAACTGCTTGAATAGCAATTGCTAATCCCGCAGTTTATCCCTGGACCTGAATGGAATTCAGTCCACTGGAATCACTATATTGTTCTCATGCATCACCAGTGTATGCCGGGTATGATTCCCAATCACTATATTTTAAATATTTTTTTACCCTTTACGTGCTTTCATCCACCGGCTCAGTCAAGGTTTCCATATTTATATATATCTCAGATTATTGACTGGAAAATGTCAAGAATCCGTATTGAATTCCTGCTTAGGCACCAAAATACAAGGATCAACAGGGATCGGTACCCTAATAGGGATTATACATTATATTATTTAATTTTTTATTATTTTATTTTATATTTTTTTAAAGGAAAGGAAATAAATCATTTCGTTCATTTAATCCCATTGGTCCACAAGCTTTTGTATTATTGATCCATGTGCTTTCGCGCTGCAGGAGTTGTTTATGGGTGTCACCGCCCTGGCGTGATGGAGTCACCCGTTCTAAGCCTGTGAATGTCAGCACATCAGCGTTTCCGTTGTGGTATTCCCGTACATGTTGAATGAGTCTTGTGCAGCCCACTCCTGACTCTACAGATTTGTAGTGCTCTCTGAATCTCACGTACAGTTCCCTCACAGTTTTTCCGATATAATACCGCATGCAAGTGCAGAAAACCGCATATACCACCCACTTCGATTTACAGCTTATGTATGAGTGTACATTACATTCAATTCCACCTATTATTACTGGGTTTTCCGTTCTATGTGCTGAACAGAATTTGCAGTTTCTGCACCGGATGTTGCCAACAGGTCTATGGCTATCCAGCCATGTTTTTTGTTTTTTGGGTTCAATTCTGTTCCTGATGACCAAATCCCCCAAGTTATGGCATCTTCTATATGCGAACAGAGGGGGGCCTATATGTTTTGCTCCCAAGTCTCTGTCTTTTTCTAGGATATGCCAATGTTTTCTCACTGCATTCGTTATTTTTTTATACATTGGTCCATATTTAAAAGAAAAAATGAATCTCTTGCCAGCTGTTTCGTTTTTTCGGGAATCTATCTTCTTTGTCCTATCAGACTGCGTTTCATTTAGTCTGTCACCAGCTTCTTTTAACACATTTTCAGGGTAACCTCTTGCCCGCAAATGGTTTTCTAATTGTTGATATTGTCTGTCAAAATTTTCTTTTTTGTTGTTCATTCGTTTAATTCTTAACATTTGACTATACGGGAGTGCGTTCCTTGTGTGTATGGGGTGCGCCCTGTTAAAGTGCAGCAATGAATTAGAGCTGGTTGGTTTCCGATACAGGGATCTTACAATGTTATTATTTTCAATCTGGATTTTCATATCCAAAAACTCAAGGGATTGGTCACCAAAGACAGAAGTGAATACCATATTGTGTTGGTTGGCACTATTCAGAAAATCAACAAAAGATCCGAAATTTTTTTCATCACTTTCCCATATTATGAACACATCATCCACAAAACGGGCATATAATTTAATGAATTTCAGATATGGATTGCTAGAGCTGTATACTAATTTATCTTCCAAATGTGCTAGGAATAAGCCAGCCAGGGTACAAGAAACGGGTGTACCCATTGCCGTACCTTCTGACTGCCTATACCAGGTATCACCAAATTCAAATGCATTATGGGACAGGATAAACCATAGGGACTCTGAGACTAAATCAATCATTTCTGGGTCCTGTCCATCTACTGCTAGAATTTCCCGAATGACAGACACTGCTAGTTGTTGGGGTATCCTAGTGAATAAACTTTCAACATCTATGGAGGCCAGTTTATAACTTGACCTCCATTCAAACTGATCCAACACCATAGCAAACTGGTTGGAGTCTTTGATGTAAGATGGTACTTTTTTGAGAAGTGGCCTCAGTAGCCAATCTACATACTGAGACAGTGGTTCGGTTAGTGAACCCACCCCTGAGACAATAGGTCGTCCGGGGGGGTCCACTAACCGTTTGTGCATCTTAGGGAGATGATACCAGAAAGGTTTGCGTGGGTACTCAAGGAACAGCCTTTCTGCCAATTTCTTATTTAAAGCGCCCCTTTCCACATACTTACGTAACAGATTGCGTAACTCAGTGTTGTATTTCCAAGTCGGGTCCCCCCCCAGCTTTATATATGTTTCAGAGGACATTAACTGCCTTTCGGCTTCTTTTATATAATCCGCCCTGTTCATTAAAACTACGCCTCCCCTTTATCCGTTTTTTTTACCAGGACATCATGCCATGATCTAATTTCCTGCAGGGCCCGTAATTCTCCCTTTGTTAAATTTTTTTTGGGTTTGGGGTATATTAGTGCGTCTATCTCTTTATTGACCAATTCCTCAAATAGGTCAATACTGTTGCCTGGGGATACAGGGGGGTAAAAAGTAGATTTTACCCCTCCTGTAAACCGGGAATCTGTTTTATCACTCTCGTCTTTATCTTCTAAAACTTCTGGGGCAAGATCTAAAAGGAATGCTGTATCCTCTTTTACCATCTCTAATGAGCTATCCTTGGCAAAAAACCCTAATGCTCCCAACCGTATTTGTTTTTTTGATGCATTATCATTTATTTTAGTATACCTCTCACTTTTAGAGCATTCATAAAACTTAAACAGATGAATCTTTCTAATGGCTTTATATAGGTCCACTCTGAAGTCCATATGGTTGAACTCCTCCTCGACACAGTAATTAAGTCCCTTTCTCAAGAGGCTTTCCATGTCTGGTGTTATATATTTATGCTCAATGTATATAGTTTTATAATGATCTAGCGCACACATTGTCATTGTTGTAAATTAATACCTGTTTTTATCATGTGTCACTTATTAAGCACTTTGTATTACACGGTGCGGCGATGATGTCGTTTGACCGGCCCTTATATAAGGGCGGAAGTGACGTCATATGCCAGACATTGAGGTCCGTGGAAGGGGTAGGAGCCCCGAAACGGAGATCCGTCATCTCTGCTGTCTCTGCACCCCCTCCCTCCTGAGTGGGACCCTGGAATGAGGGTACCCAAATAAAGCACCTTTGAAACACGCCCGGTGAGTGCCGCTATCTTTTTTCTTTTTATGCTATTATTGATGTGATATATAGCGGGCACCCAGAGGCGGCCAGCAATGCCCCACCTCGCATATACCCATATGAAAAAATAAGCACTTCTCCTAACTTAGCAGTGCCCAGTGAACAGGACTTTTTTTGATTATTGAACATTGTATTATATACACTGTGAGCACATAAGTGGGAGTGAAGCAGGTGCTATTGAAAAGGGTAGAGGTAAAAATGGATCAGGAATCGGATGTGGATAATCCTGGGGGAGCAGCTGATTTGTCACACTCCTTAATTGAAGGGAGGGAGGATGCAGAGACATTTTTTGACACATGTGAAAGCGCTGATTTTTCTGCATTATTGAGCACTAAAATGTTAGAACAACAAATCAGCAATTTAGCTGAGAAAGAAATCAAGATCTTTTGGACAGTGCAATCCTTGAAAAGCTATGTATCATGCAACCGTGTTCCAAGAGGTTTGAGATTCAGCAAAGCGATGGCTTTTGGTATAGAGGATAAGGACTTTGTAAAGGAATGGGAAGGTGTTATGGCCACAAGTTCTATGAATCTATTGAAAATCGTTTTAAAGAAAAATCAAAAAGAACATGAGAAGGTTAATAATGAATTGATTGACCTAAGAAAAGAGTTAATGAGGCGATACACTAAAAAATCCGAATGGAGAACATTCTTACAAAAACTGGATAAAAAACTCATTCCCTTACAGAAGGATATAAAAGTAAAAAAGAAGACAAAATTTCTTCGGGATAAGCAAGATTATGAGGGGGGGAACCCGTATACGTGGAGTAAACCCCCTGGTCCAAATCCCTATAAAAACAAAAATAAAAATAAGAATAAAAATAAAAATAAGAATCAGCCACCTGAACTACCTCAAAAACCAACAGGCGATAGTGGAAAAGCCAAAAATAAAAATAAGAATAGAAAAAAAGGAAAAAATAACGCTCACCGACACAATAATGATCAAGAAAGCAGTGATCCATCTGACACATCAGAAATAGAGAGTGATCTGAACGACATGGAGCGATCCCCACCGCACAAAATGAGCACTTCAGAAAGACGGGATTCAGGAGACTACCCTTTAGGAGGAGGACCCGGAGGGGCAGGTGCAGGAGGAGAAAGCAGCGCATACCATGGGAAAAGAAAGACGGTCACTTGGAGGGACTAGTTGAACAGGATGCCTTAAAAATCTTCAATCTGACCAACAAGAATATAACACCAGACATGGAAAGCCTCTTGAGAAAGGGACTTAATTACTGTGTCGAGGAGGAGTTCAACCATATGGACTTCAGAGTGGACCTATATAAAGCCATTAGAAAGATTCATCTGTTTAAGTTTTATGAATGCTCTAAAAGTGAGAGGTATACTAAAATAAATGATAATGCATCAAAAAAACAAATACGGTTGGGAGCATTAGGGTTTTTTGCCAAGGATAGCTCATTAGAGATGGTAAAAGAGGATACAGCATTCCTTTTAGATCTTGCCCCAGAAGTTTTAGAAGATAAAGACGAGAGTGATAAAACAGATTCCCGGTTTACAGGAGGGGTAAAATCTACTTTTTACCCCCCTGTATCCCCAGGCAACAGTATTGACCTATTTGAGGAATTGGTCAATAAAGAGATAGACGCACTAATATACCCCAAACCCAAAAAAAATTTAACAAAGGGAGAATTACGGGCCCTGCAGGAAATTAGATCATGGCATGATGTCCTGGTAAAAAAAACGGATAAAGGGGGAGGCGTAGTTTTAATGAACAGGGCGGATTATATAAAAGAAGCCGAAAGGCAGTTAATGTCCTCTGAAACATATATAAAGCTGGGGGGGGACCCGACTTGGAAATACAACACTGAGTTACGCAATCTGTTACGTAAGTATGTGGAAAGGGGCGCTTTAAATAAGAAATTGGCAGAAAGGCTGTTCCTTGAGTACCCACGCAAACCTTTCTGGTATCATCTCCCTAAGATGCACAAACGGTTAGTGGACCCCCCGGACGACCTATTGTCTCAGGGGTGGGTTCACTAACCGAACCACTGTCTCAGTATGTAGATTGGCTACTGAGGCCACTTCTCAAAAAAGTACCATCTTACATCAAAGACTCCAACCAGTTTGCTATGGTGTTGGATCAGTTTGAATGGAGGTCAAGTTATAAACTGGCCTCCATAGATGTTGAAAGTTTATTCACTAGGATACCCCAACAACTAGCAGTGTCTGTCATTCGGGAAATTCTAGCAGTAGATGGACAGGACCCAGAAATGATTGATTTAGTCTCAGAGTCCCTATGGTTTATCCTGTCCCATAATGCATTTGAATTTGGTGATACCTGGTATAGGCAGTCAGAAGGTACGGCAATGGGTACACCCGTTTCTTGTACCCTGGCTGGCTTATTCCTAGCACATTTGGAAGATAAATTAGTATACAGCTCTAGCAATCCATATCTGAAATTCATTAAATTATATGCCCGTTTTGTGGATGATGTGTTCATAATATGGGAAAGTGATGAAAAAAATTTCGGATCTTTTGTTGATTTTCTGAATAGTGCCAACCAACACAATATGGTATTCACTTCTGTCTTTGGTGACCAATCCCTTGAGTTTTTGGATATGAAAATCCAGATTGAAAATAATAACATTGTAAGATCCCTGTATCGGAAACCAACCAGCTCTAATTCATTGCTGCACTTTAACAGTGCGCACCCCATACACACAAGGAACGCACTCCCGTATAGTCAAATGTTAAGAATTAAACGAATAAAGCCGCGGTTTTTTTCTCTGCCGCACCTGCCGCAAGTGCAATACCGCACTTGCCGCATCTGCCGCAAGTCCCCCTATACTTCCTATGGAAAAAACCGCAACCGTGCCGCAAGTGGAACCGTTATGCGGCAGTTGCGGCAGATGCGGTTTTTTCACCGCATCTGCCGCAAATTTAAAAAAACGCTGATGTGAAAGGGCCCTTAGTCACTTAACCATATCCTCTTTGTTGGTGAGGACTAGGTCAAAAATGGCTGTTTCTCTCATTTTTTTCTACCAGCTGGAAGCTTAAGCTTTCTGCAAGGCAGGATAAAAATTGAATGGAGCCTTTACTCTTTCCTGCGAGGATATCCCAATGAATGTCTGGGTAGTTGAAATCACCCATGATCACTATTCCATATTTAGAGAACGTGGTGGGAAATAATCTTCTCTATATCCTCTGTTTGCCTCGGTGGTCTATAGTAGATGCCTATTATGATGTCCTTCCCATTGTTTTCTCCTTGAATTCTTACCCAAATATTATTTATTAGATTAACTTTCTCTGAAACTTTATTTTTTCTAGAGAAATGTTCTTTTTAAACTTACAATGCAACTCCTCCAACTCTTTTCTTGGTTCTTTTCTTTTCGAATAAGTTGTATCCTTGCAAGAGGAGATCGGCGCTATCTTTGTGAAGCCCACAGCATATGCTGTGGGCTCCACTTTCCCCCTGTAACCGCTCAAGGCTCAGAGCGAGTGTGACAGGAGGACATGCAGGGACCAGAGGTTCTGAATGAGTTGAGTATCTGTGGTGGGTGATCGGCAGCCTGGTATCAGTAGCGCCGTACCTGGCTGCTGATCACTGTTCATCACCACTGTCAGCCTGCAGTTCAGAGCTCAGGAGTATAATCCTCAAAAAGATAAATAAAATTTTCCCCAAAAAATTCAAGAATTAGACACCAGGAATAAAAAGGCAACAGTATTTACCTGCCTAGGCCACAGAATCGAATGCACTAACAGGACCCAGAAAATCCTCTTAAGGCCCCTTTGACGCTGGCGTTTGTGAAAAAATGTGGCAGAATTACCGCATCTGCCGCATCTTCCGCCTAACGGCCGCACTTGCAGCGCCAGTCCGGCAAGCCCCATGCATTGTCTATGGGGCTTGCCGTCTGGTGCGGCAAGCGCGGTTTTGCCAGTTGCGACCGTGGAAAAAGCAGCAGCGGGTTTTTTTTTCGCGGCCACATCTACCGCAACCGGCAAAACCGCATTTGCGCAAGCCCCATAGACAATGCATGGGGCTTGCTGCAAGTGTTGAGCAAGTGTGGCCATTAAGCGGAGGATGCGGCAGATGCGGTAATTCTGCTGCATTTTTTCTAAAATGCCAGTGTGAAAGGGGCCTAATAAAGATGGAGGCAACACAGGTGTAAAACATTGTTGAAACAACCACTCACAGACTACTACCGTAAGTTATAGAGGAGGCGTATGCTTAGTATTAAAATTGCACACAAAAAGGCTTGTATAGGACGCTGTTCACACATGTAGGTGCACAATGTCTATCTTATAGACTTTCAGTGATGCCCTTACTATTGGATTAGGTGGCCTGCCCAGCACTATTAAAGGGCACCACACAAAAAAAGGGACACCACTTTACAAGGCCTACATGAATGAATATGGCACAAATAAATATGACAGGACTAAACTGGCATGTCATTTGTGAATTATGTGCCTTCTGTGCATGCGCTCTGACACTGTATCCCATTTCACTGCATCTTTTTATTGCTCATCCCATAATCTTTAGTTTGTTTGACAGTTCTCCCCCCTTTAATGTGGTGGTGTGCTTTTCACCATACATTTGTGTGCCATTTGTTTGTTTGTTTCCTTAGCTTTGTCTTGGAATTCCCATGGATTATGTATGGGTATACTCACTGACTTGCCATGAACAGTATATATTTTTTGCCATGTAATGAAATGTATTTTCAAAGGCTCTCTTAATGATGGGAATGCAATTCTTCTGTTTCTGTACTTATTTCAGGACTAATGATGATGTTGATTTAAAAATGTTTAGTGTTTTCTTCTGTTAGCAGGGTAGAACTGTTTTTCTTGTTCCTATTCTCTTGAGAGTATTGATGCTCTTGCATTGTAATACCACTGTTTGAGGGGAGAGCTTTTTCTACCCAAGTGTAGCTTTCCTGAATTGTTGATTCTTTCTATTTCTATATTTATGCTGTTATAAAAGTGGAAACGGGTGAATTTAAGTCCATACAGTCACGACAGCTACTATAAACTTACCGTATTGTATTGGAGGAACTTTGGTTCCTTTGCTGATTCAATTTCTGAATTCAGTTCTCATGTGTATTTACTTTTGGCTCATAAATAAATTGCTATAGATGTTAAGTTACCTGACGTGTTTTGCTGTTGTTTTTTGTTTTGTTTTTTAGTTTCATTTTGTTTTTACTTTAAATTTCTTCAACGACTTTTAGCCGGTGCTCATGTGCTGCTGTAATACCATACTTTATACTGCGGTCTTGCAAAAAAATCACAATTTGACCACAATGTGTGAACAGTCTTTGTATGTGGAGGAAATAATTGAAGAATGTCATGGTAGTGATGGCTTCATGAAGTCCTGACACTTGAGACCTTTCAGCCATGCACATTCCAATTATCAGCTCATATACAGAAAAATAACTCATGCATGACTATCTAGGTGATATGCGTTTTTGTCACACATCAACAGCACAGAGTCCATAAAGCTCTGTAATACGTATGTGTGCGTGAGCTTCTTTATTTAGTGTTCCTGTTTTGAGTATTCCTTCGTAGGTGGCATAAAAATGCTATTGTTATGTTCAGCCAAGATAGTACGTAGTATGATCATGGTTTCCCAGGGGTTTGGCTCAGTAACGTAACAATAAAATATAAGTACAACCACCCAAATTAATTCCGTTTAATTTTACTTTCGCGCATCCGTTTTTTTAAATCCAGCAAAGATCATTTAAAAACCCGGATCTCTCACCGGCCAATAACAGACTGAACCGGATAGTACTGTCTTGTTTTTTAGCCGGAACAGTACCATCCGATATTGTTCAGTTTTTTTAATGGATCATATTGAAGATCCTCTGAGATAGATGACAGAGCTTACCAGACTCTTGCTCCTTGCTTCCAGGGCCGCTCATTAAGCTGTATGAAGTATTCACTGAACTGAGTTGTGACTACACTCTATGACCGCGTCTGTGATTGGCTGTTTCATTCAGACTACGCCCCCACAATCTGTACTGGTGTCTGTGCTTGGTTGCCATATACATTAGTGTATGGCAACCAATGTTCCCTCACGTGTGTAAGATAAATAAATAAAAAATGCATAGGGGTCCTTCCGTATTTTGAATTCTCCGCACAGATGAAGCGAACAGCTGCGTGCTGCAGCTCCCATCTATGCACTTTATATTGGCTGAGTATAAAATATAGGGACCCCACACTTTTGTGTTTTTTTAATTATTCTAATAAATAATTAATAATAAAAAAAAACAATGGCATATAGTCCCTCCCCAATTTCATACTCCGCCAACATAAAAAGATAACGCGCACACCTGGGGGTTGTTATTCTCATTTTGGGGAGGCAGATGGGGATTGTTATTCTCACCGTGGGAGGCAAATAGTTATTCATTCCTGTAGCCTGTAGTTGCCCCAAAACTTGGCACATTCATTAAAAGCACAAATTTTGGCGCTTTACCTGGCTCTTCCCGATGCCTTAGTGTGCTGGCATCGGGGAGATAGAAGGCGTTAATTACAGTTGTGATTAAGCCCAGCTTGGTAATGTTTGTAATAACCGCACATTACTAATCCAGCTATGTAAATTGTTAAAGGATTTTTCTCTGTGTGTATATTTTTTATTTGAAATGAAGCACACAGACAACCCTCATTTTCCCATTTATTAACTCTAAACACACCTTCCAACGATAAGCCACAATGTTGTCAAACGAATCACACTTGGCTCTGCTGCATTGGATGTCACGCTGAAGAAACATCCTATCAGCACAAGCTCAGAGCACACAATGAGTGCACGAAGAGCTGCAGCCGACATTCGGGCACACACAGAGAGCTTCGGCTGTGCCAGCGGTGCATTGCGTGCGGTGAACTGTGTGTTACCATGGTAACTGCGCCAGCTGATGCAGTCAGCTGTGTACTCAGGTGACCTCACTCATGGCACCTTTAACACGTTCGCAGCTCTCAGGGCTTTCATTGTTTGCCCCGAGGTTGCACTGATAGGTTGCTTCCTCTTCAGCTTGACGTGCGATGCAGCAGATTTAATGTGCTTCATGGCACATCATTGTAGATTATCTTTAGAGGGTATGTTTGGGGTTAATAAATAGGAAAATGAGGGTTGTCTGTGTGTTGCATTTCTAACGCAGGATTCTTCTTTTTTTTCAGCGTGTTAATTAACCATTTACTTACTGTATTGGTAATGGGACACCTGAACATTACCAATTTGGGCTTAATGACTGTCAATAACCCCTTCTATCACCCAGATGCAACCGCACCAGGACATTGGGAAGAGCCAGGTATATTGGCGCAATTGAGCATTGTTTGGAGGGATTTGCATGCTTTTTTCTTGTTCTTGTGCGGCTTTTCATTTTTTTCACTATATCCATCGATCTAAGTATCTACCTTCTAGTGAGGCCAGCATGCTCAGTATGCATGATCCAGTAAAACCAGATCCGGCACCAATTGATTTCCATTATAAATGCCACCAGATCATACCTCATACGGTTTAATACGTTTTTTTAACATGATCATGTTTTGCTGAAAAAATGGATCTCTGCCGGGTTTAAAAAACTGTCTATGGTTTGCTCTGATATAGGAAGGGCATCACAGTTCCATGTGAAGTGGAGCTGCTGCAATCTTTTGATTTGCTGCAGTGGTCATTTGACTTGAGCAGCTCGTTTTCGAATGTCAAGTCACCTGAATGTTTTAGGCAGTTGCAGACTACAGTAATCCTGCTACTAACGGAATGGTGACCTGTCCTCTACCAGTATCTCCACGTGCAATAGAGATTCTCATTGGATTTATCTGCATGAAGGTAGGTGGATACCCGTTAGTTATATTTTACTGATCCGAGCCCCTGAGAAACTTTTTTTTTTTTCCCCCAAACAACTCCTTTTGATATCTTTTTTATGACCAGCAGCTAGAGAATGATAACACTTTGAAATACAAAATAATACTGGAAATAAAGCTAGTGGTTGCATAAACAGTAACCCATGCACCAGTGGACCCACTCTGTCTAGTTGAGCTAAATTAGCTGGCGCAGAGTGTATATATGTATGTGTGTGTGCACCATAAATAGAGGTATTTGCCAGTGCAATATGGTGTTTCTAATGGTGTCATGGCTACCTTAAATTAAAAGCGCAAGACTGACCCATTTAGTAAATAGATTGATTGATTTATAATATATTATGCTACTCTGTCTGTCAAAAGTAACAGAAATGGAAGGAAACAGTGAACTGAATAAATCTATAGATCTAATATATAAAGCTGAATGTGTGTATGTATGTAACATGCGTGTATGTATATCCGGGATTAGCATCTACACCGTCGCAACTACAGCCACAAAATTTTGCACAGTCACACATCTGGACCCCGAGAGTGTCATAGGCTATGTTGTGAGGCGAAATTTTAACCCTGTGTGTTCCAGTTCACCAAACAATTTTGCCCCTATCTACATAATGGGGGGAAAAGTGAATGGAAACGTGGGAGGAAAATCGACAACTGTCAGCTATAGCCACAAAATTTTGCACAGTCACACGTCTGGACCCCGAGAGCGTCATAGGCTATGTTGTGAGGTGAAATTTTAACCCCGCGCATTCCAATTCACCAAAAATTTTGCCCCTAATCTACATAATGGGGAAAAAGTGACAATTACCAGTTGACAGTTGTGAATGAAAGAGGCTTAATGACAGCACCAAAGACTAACAGCATATACCAGCATATAGTCACTAAGGTGCGGCCCCAACATGGGATATTCACCACGCACGGGGACATGTATACACACCACACGCACACAAAGAGTAACAGCAAGTGTATAGTCTCTAAAGTGCAGCCCCAACACTGGATACTCACCACGCACCCTAACAAACACACACACACCACAAAGAGACACACACAACACAGAGACACACATACCCACGGACACACACACACACCCTATAGCGACACATGCACTCACCCCACAGGGACACACACACCACAAAGAGACACACACAACACAGACACACACACACCACACAGACCCCCCCACAGGGACACACACATAGCCACCCTATAGGGACACATGCACTCGCACTCACACTCACCCCACAGGGACACACACACGCCACAAAGAGACACACACCACACAGACCCCCCCCCCCCCACAGGGACACACATACACATTCTATAGGGACACATGCACTCACCCCACAGGGACACACACACACACCACAAAGAGACACACACAACACAGAGACACACACACCACACAGACCCCCCCCTCCCACAGGGACACACCCACATAGCCACCCTAAAGGGACACATGCACTCACCCCACAGGGACACACACACCCCACAAAGAGACACACACAACACAGAGACACACACACCACACAGACCCCCCACAGGGGCACACACACATAGCCACCCTATAGGGACACATGCACTCACCACACAGGGACACACACACCACAAAAAGACACACACAACACAGAGACACACACACACCACACAGAACCCCCCCCCCCCCAACAGGGACATACACACCCTATAGGGACACATGCACTCACCCCACAGGGACACACACGCACCACAAAGAGACACACACACCACAAAGGCACCCCCCCACAGGGACATACACACCGTATAGGGACATATGCACTCACCCCACAGGGACAACACACACCACAAAGAGACACACACAACACAGAGACACACACACACACCACACAGACTCCCCCCACAGGGACACACACATACACACCCTCTGGGGCACATGCACTCACCCCACAGGGACACACACACACCACAAAGAGACACACACACCACACAGACCCGCCCCACAGGGACACACACACATACACACCCTATAGGGACGCATGCACTCACCCCACAGGAACACACACATACACACACCCCAGGGACACACACACCACACAGATACAGATGTGCACAAATCACCTCACACAACTCGCCTCATACGTGTGCTATCTTTAATTTCCAAATATAAACATCTGATTAAAAACAGCCAATGTGCAACACATGTGCCATATAGGGAATTAAGGCAGATGTCAGTCACATGAGCTGTCTATTATGTGTATGTGTGAGGTAACATATACTGCCCGGCCGGGGACAGGGTTTACTGTTGGCTGGAGATTTATTAGGCTGCCTATACCAACCAATCACAGCTCAGCTTCTATTTTCTTCCTGGTCATTAATATGACCTATTCAAATTTTATTTTGTTATAGCTAATATCAGTTATTTATTAACCCGGGCGTAGCCGGGTAGTACAGCTAGTATGTTATAATCCTTGTGTCCCACTCTAACTATATAGCACAGTTTGAGTATAATATTGCTCATAAAATGAAACATTGCTTGGACCAAAAAATATTTTAGTATGCCTCTCCAATTGTCATTTCCTTCTGTAAATGCCATTCTTTTTCCTTCTTTTTCTTTTACATTGTGCGTTTTGCACAGCCATTTTACATACCGTATATACTCGTGTATAAGCCGAGTTTTTCAGCCCAAAATTTGGGCTGAAAAGTCTCCCCGTCGGCTTATACACGGGTCATATACGGCATGGAGTGGTGAGGGCTGTGTCCCGGGGCTGTGGAGGCGGGGGTAGGCTGCTGTATGAGCGGCCCCGTCACGTGGGGCCGCTCATTAAATATGCACTGCTTCCCCTGTCAATCAGCGGCAGGGGAAAGCAGTGCATATAGCCCCCAAATGCTGGCACTCGCCCCCCCTTGTAAGGGCCCCCCCCCCGCTGGTTATATTACCATCCCGGTCTTCTGATCAGCGCCGCTCCTCGGTGCTCCGTCTTGCTACATCCGGGATCTCCGGCCGTCGCAGGCATATGACGTCATCGTGCGACGGCCGGGGATCCCGGATGTAGCAGGACGGGAGCACCGAGGACGGAGCACCGAGGACCGGCGCTGATCAGAAGACCGGGATGGTAAGAGAAGCGGGGGGGCCCTTGCAAGGGGGGGCGGAAGTGCCAGCATTTGGGGGCTGCTGGGTACCCCCAGGGGGCTGCTGGGTACCCCAGGGGGCTGCTGGGTACCCCCTGGGGGCTGCTATATGTACCCTGGGGGCCTGCTGTATACCACTGGGGCTGCTGTATACTACCACTGGGGCTGCTGGGGCTGCTATATACTACCGCTGGGGCTGCTATATACTACCACTGGGGCTGCTGTATACTACCACTGGGGCTGCTGTATTCTACCACTGGGGCTGCTGTATACTACCACTGGGGCTGCTGTATACTACCACTGGGGCTGCTGTATACTACCACTGGGGCTGCTGTATACTACCACTGGGGCTGCTGTATACTACCACTGGGGCTGCTGTATACTACCACTGGGGCTGCTGTATACTACCACTGGGGCTGCTGTATTCTACCACTGGGGCTGCTGTATACTACCACTGGGGCTGCTGTATACTACCACTGGGGCTGCTGTATACTACCACTGGGGCTGCTGTATACTACCACTGGGGCTGCTGTATACTACCACTGGGGCTGCTGTATACTACCACTGGGGCTGCTGTATACTACCACTGGGGCTGCTGTATACTACCACTGGGGCTGCTGTATACTGCCACTGGGGCTGCTGTATACTGCCACTGGGGCTGCTATATACTACCACTGGGGCTGTATATACTACCACTGGGGCTGCTGTATACTACCACTGGGGAGGCCTGTATACCACACTGCTGGGGGCTGTATACCTGTGCTGGGGTCCACCCTCGGCTTATACACGAGTCAATAGGTTTTTCCAGATTTTTGGGGCAAAAGTAGGGGGGTCGGCTTATACACGGGTCGGCTTATACACGAGTATATATGGTAATCAAAGTTGTGAAGAAATCAAGACACTACCTAGCGTGGTATTGAAAGACAAGGCACTCCCAAATAGAATTAATTATTGGTTTTTTTATTCAGTGCATATACATGCAATGTTTTGGTCTAATTATAGACCTCCATCAAAATAAACACTGTTTATGATGAGAACTAGGTCAGGGCAATAACTGCCATATCACCAAATCTTCTTTGCTGTGACTGTAAAGCCATACCAGGCCAATATTTGCACTTTTTTAAAACTTTAAAAATCTGTAAACAATTAACTGATGAAGAAAAAAATTCAAACCTTTTAATTTGTAATTAACTAAAGTTGTACTTGTTTTATGTAAAGTTGTACTTTATATAGAAAAAAAAATAAAAAAATCTAAAGACGTCAGGTAAAAAAAAAAAATTATATTTAGATCACTTGATATGGAATGACCAATTGACTCTATAATAGTTAAATATTTTAAAATCTGATCCCATCGTGATCCCAACTTGAATTTTGGTACAGATGTAGCTAAGAGCATAGCAGACATATGGGCATATTTGGGAATTTTTAAATTATATGTTTTTTTGGAAATGCATTTTAAAATTTTGTGTTTGCATGGGTAAAATATTAACTAATCTACTCTTGTGATATATCTGGTGAAAGCCTCTACAGTTCTGAGTAGAATTATGTTTATTTTGCTTCTCTGTTATTTGTAGCCTGAGTTATGAGGAGAAATGTAAAGGCAGGCAACACCGAAATTCACACTTTTTCCGAACTTTGAAAATCAATTAAAAATAAAAAAAAAAATGTTTAGAATTTTTTTATCTTCACATTTTGCATTGTCAGACATGCTATTATCAAATAACAAGATCTCAAAAGATAATAAAATTAGAGAGGTAAAAATTTGAGTTGGGATCGCGATGAGATCATATGTTAAAATATTTAACTATTATAGTGTCAATTCAAAAATCTTTAATTCAGATCTGTTATGAGGAGAAATGTAAAGGCAGGCAACACCGAAATTCACACTTTTTCCAAACTTTGAAAATCAATTAAAAATAAAAAAAAAACATTTTTTTTTTTATTTTCCCGTTTTGCATTGTCTGACATGCTATTGTCAAATAACAAAATCTCAAAAGAATTAAAAGTATGGAGGTAAAAATCATTGGTTCACTTGACATGGAATGACCAAACTTAGGAAATGGTAAAACGCGGTGTCCACCGTTGTGTAATGTGCCCACACATTGCACAGCGGTGGACACCGTGTTTTACCATGTCCCAAGTCACAGGAAAGAAAATTTGGTGATATTGCAGTAATTGCCCTGACCTACTTCTCATCATAACCAGTGCTTGTTTTGACGAAGGTCTATAATTAGACCGTAACGTTGTATATATGCACTTAATAAAAAAATGATAATTCTCTCTGGGAATGCCTAGTCTATCAATACTATTTCACTTATTCAAACATTTTTGTGATTCTGTTGTCTCAATTTTCACTTCCAATAACATACGCATATACAGTTGGTACAGCATATTTGGACCGTGACACAAGTTTTGGCATTTTATCTGTTTTCCCAAACATATTCTAGATATAGTTATATAATCAATAGGGGTTTGAAGTGAATACTCTGATTTCATTTGAGAATATTCACATTTTATTTGGATTAATGGTTTAGGAATTACAGCTCTTTAATATGTAGCTGTCTCTTTAAAGGACCATCGGTAATTCAACAAATATCTCAAAAGGCATGGCCTATTTCTTCATATCATCAATTAAGCAGGTAAGATGTCTGGAGTTGATTATATGTGTGGTATTTGCACTTATAAGCTGATACTGTGAGCCCACAACATGCGATCAAAGAAGCTCTCAATGAAAGAGAAACAGACCATTATAAGGTTGTCAGATTGGAAGAAATCCACGCGAAAGATGGTAGAATTGTTTGCACTTTCCAGTTCAACAGTTTGGTACATTCTGCAAAAAAAGAGCCCTTTGGTGCGTTCGGGAGCTCAAAAGGGCCTGAAAAGAAGAGAACAGTGTTGGATGATCTCGAAATCCTTTCTACATTCAAGAAAAACCCATTCATAACATCTAACAAAGTGAAGGACACTTTCCAGGAAGTAGTCGTTTAAATCTATCGTAAAGAAAATGAGTTCAATCACAGAGGAAGGTAACTGGGTAAGAGCTGATTGTCGATCTGATTATGAACAATTCTCATGATGTCCTTGCGGCTTTGATCCTGGCGCATCTAGTGCTGATATTGCTTGGTCTAAAGAGAAGATCGAAAGCTGCAGAGAGTTCATTAAGTCTGGAACTTTGTACGTGCAAACTATGAATCTATGCAAAACTGTACATAGTCAATGTCGAAATGAACAGAATAGGACTCAAGTTACTTGGAATTGTCGAACTATATTGACTCAATCTGGGCATATCCCGTCAAATAAGTGTTGCTTATATTCTCTATCGAAAATTGGTCGGCACTGACCAGAAGTACAATACAGTCAGTGAATTAGTCATCTGGATACGATTTCAAGGAGCGCCAATCCATGTCACAGTTATACAATCCTACTCACTAATAGTTGATGCAGAAGAGAAAGTTGAGCTGTTCTATGATTACGAACAAGAAGAAATCTACAGGATGCCTAAACAAGACTTGCTCTAATGAGTAATAATATAATTAGTGGGAGACTTGAATGCCAAAGTGGGCCACAGCAAAAATGGAATTAGTTTTGGAAACTTTGGACTTTGTAAATGAAATGAGGCTGAAGGACGATTCATTGACTTTTGTATGGCAAATTAACTGTCCATCATGAAAACCTTCCGAAATGACAAGTGAAGACTTTATAAATGGACATCACTGAATGGAGTCTATAAAAAAAAATCAGATTGAGTACATATGTGTTCAACAAAGATTGAGGTCATCAATCATCATCACAAAAACGAGGGCAGGAGCTGACAGTGGAACTTGAAGTTTTGACTGCAAACACAAGCTGCATAAACGCACTAGACAACAGGTCATTTCCATCTTTGATTTCTCCCATGAACTTTATTGCAATAAGACACGTTTTGTTGTATACGTTTATTTTCTTTTCATGTATTGGAACAGAAAACACGGATTGGGAAAAAAAGGCAAATTGGAGATAATTTCACACAAAAAAAACAAAAATGGCCCAGACAAAATTGTTGGCACTTGTGATGGGCGAACCCGAACTGTAAGGTTTGGGGTTAGTACCGGACACCTAGTCTGTGCATGGAACCTGAGCATAGATGTCTCAGGGATGTCCATGTTACTGTTTGGCTGCCCTGCAGCATTTCAACAAGCTTTATTCAGGCCACCGAATCCTATCAGCAAGTTTTACTGAGGCAAAATGGGATTTAAAGTAAGACCATTATACTTACAGCTGTTACTACCTTCAAGTCCACTCGTTCATCCTTATAAATATTCCCCTGCCCACCAAAGTCTATGATTGGTTGCCCTACACACACTAGTGTAAAAATAATTAATTGGAAAGAAATGTTGTGCGGTCCCCCATCTTTTGATCTCCAGTGCAGATAAGGGACACAGTTGAAGGCTGCAGCCCGTAGTTGTGTGATTTATCTTGGCTGGGTATCAAAATATGGGGGACCCAACGCTTTTTTTTATCATTATTATTACCTAACTAATTTTACAAACCGGCCTGTGGCACCCCCCCACCCTCCATGATTTTGATACCGAGCCGAGATAAAGCACACAGCTTGGGGCGTAGTGGTCTCTCCCCTTGCTAAAAATTGAACTCTCCAGCTGCCCCAGAATTAGTGCATCCATTAGATGCGCCAATGCTGGTGCTTTTCCCTGCTCATCTCGATTGCCCTTGTGTGGTGGCAATCAGGGTAATAAAATGGGTTAATGACAGCTGTGATTTGTCAAAAAGGTTAGTAATGGGTAGGGGTCTATGAGACACCCCCATATAAACATAAACACCTTTCACCTCTCAAAAGCAACCCTGCAGGTTAAAAGTAATCCACTACACGACGTCTCACAACTAATCCAGCTCTGCTACACCCAGAAGCTGCAGTGATGGAAAACACGACCTCTCACTGCAGCTTCTGGTACGTACTGACAGTCGCGTAGAAGCCCTCGACTGTTAGAAGCAGAGACGTCACTGATTTCACTGGAGTTCATAGCCGAGGGTTTCCCTGCTAACGTCAGTGAACTCAGTTGAACCTGCTCGGGATATGGCGCCACAGCTGATCGGCAATCTGACAGCGGGTTCAACTTTAAACCTCCCAGTGTGACCTCAGTCAGTGTGTCCTAGAAGCTGCAGTGAATAGTTGCGGTTTCCGCCACTGCAGCTTCTGGATGTAGCAAAGCTGGTTTTATTGTGGGACGTCATATCGTGTATTACGTCTGACCTGCAGGGGTGTTTTTGAAGTTAATAAAGGGGTTAAAGAGTGTTTTGTTTTGTTTTTTTAATTTCAAATAAAAGATTTTTTTGGTGTTTGTTTTCATTTTAGCTTATAGGTTTATAATGGGGTGCCTCATACACCCCTACCCATTACTTAGTGGGTCATTCCAATGATTATTACCTCTATATTTTTAATTATTTTGAGATTTTGTTATTTGATAATAGCATGTCAGACAATGCAAAATGTGAAGAGGAAACATTTCTAAAAAAAAAATTTTAAATGATTTTCAAAGTTTGGAAAAAGAGCAAATTTCGGTGTTGCCTACCTTTTACATTTCTCCTCATAACTCAGGCTAGAAATAAAATAGAGAAACAAAATAAACACCATTCTACTCAGAACTGTAGAGGCTTTCACCAGATGTCACAAGAGGATCTTTGTTAATATGTCACCCATGCAAACACAAAAGTTTAAATCACATTTCAGAAAAATTGGTTTAATTTATACATTTCCAAAAATGCATGTGTGCCTGCTATGCTCCTAGCCTCATCTGTACCAAAATTCAAGTTGGGATCACGATGGGATCATATTTTAAAATATTTAACTATTATATAGTCAATTGGTCATTCCATATCAAGTGATCTAAATCTGAACATTTCTTTTACCTGACGTCTTCAGATTTTTTGAATTATTTTTTCTATATGAAGTACAACTTTAATTACAAATTAAAAGTTTTGAATTTTTTTTCTTCAGTTAATTTTTTATATAGATTTTTAAAAATGTAAAAAAGAGCTCATTTTGGCCTGGTATGGTTTACATTTTTTATCATATCATATTGTTCATGCCTGCATTGATTGATGGATTTATATGAAACATCCAATTTTGTACCGGCTTAAGATTTTTTTCTTGTGTGTCCAGTTTTTTCAAAATGATTGCAACAGCATATATGATAAAATATAGTTCCTTGAGAAGCAGCAGCCATTGCTGTGTGAGAAAAATACAGTTAATATAAAGCAAAGAAAATGGGTAATAAAAATTAAGATTTATAGTGCGCTTGAGATAGAACTGTGTTGCTATAAAGTGAGTATTAGGGCTAGCGCATACGCAGCTTTTTCTGTCTGGATAAACGCTGCAGTTTTGGCAGCTATTTTATACCAAGTTTTTATCACATCTGCTTTAGTTTTTTAATCGCTAGTGAAAACGATGCCAGCTTTTTTTTCTATATAAATAGTGATAAATGCTGCGTTTATTGCAGTGATCAAAAAGTAGTGCAAGCAGTGATTTACTCTGAGTGTTCCAGAAACACTGCATGTGTTTAACCCCATTGAAATTAATGGGGGGCGTTTTTCTGAACAATGATCGCTCAGAATAGCACTGTTGTGTTCATTGAAATATACTCAATCTTTAAACTCACTCACCAATATTGTAGTACACAGAGTCCCTAGATGCCTTTGTACAGACTATTGTTTGTTCAAGAGTGAACATGTCCAGGCCATGTCAGGACATGAAAACTCTGAAGCTCTGTCTTACTTCCTCACTCTGTGGTGGGCCGATACTTAACATGTTGACAGAGCTGCTGGCCTGTCATCTGCTGTACATTCACTGTCTACCCCTGTTCATTCTCAGATTGAGACCTAACAAAGCTGTTTCCTCTGTCCTCTCTTGCTTCTGAGCTGTAACATAATAAAATAATACAGTAATATGTTAAAATCATGGATTATTTAGTGAGTATAGACCCCACACTTTTAGACCACAGGCTGAACAGATCTGAATTAAAGATTTTTGAATTGACAATATAAAAGTTAAATATTTTAAAATATGATCCCATCGCGATCCCAACTCAAATTTTTACCTCTCTAATTTTAATATCTTTTGAGATCTTGTTATTTGATAATAGCATGTCTGACAATGCAAAATGTGAAGATAAAAAAATTCTAAACATTTTTTTTTTATTTTTAATTGATTTTCAAAGTTTGGAAAAAGTGCGAATTTTGGTGTTGCCTGATTTTACATTTCTCCTTATAACTCTGGCCCGAAATAAGATAGAGAAACAAAATATGCACCATTCTACTCAGAACTGTACCGGCTTTTAGCGCATAAGTCACAAGAGTATCTTTGTTAATATTTTATCCATGCGAATGCAAATGCAAAACTTTAAAACGCATTTCCGAAAAAAACTTATAATTTAAAAATTCCCAAAAATGCACATGTCTGCTATGCTCTTAGCCACGTCTGTAGCAAAATTCAAGTTGGGATCATGATGGGATCATATTTTAAAATATTTAACTATTATACAATGGGTCATTCCATATCAAGTGATCTAAATATGAATATTTTTTTTACCTGACGTCTTTAGATCTTTTACATTTTTTTTTTATATGAAGTACAACTTTAGTTAATTACAAATAAAAAGTTTTGAATTTTTTTCTTTATCAGTTAATTCTTTACAGATTTTTAAAGTTTTGAAAGTGCGAATTTTGGCCTGGTATGACTTTACATTTCTTATCATATCTCGGGCTAGAATAGAGATAATGAAATGGGAGAGGCATCATTTTTCTCAGAGCAGTACGAGCTTTCATTTGAGATGTTACAAGACTATGTTTCGGAATATTTTGTTAATTTTATTTTTATTAATAATCTGCATATTCCTAAAGGCTCATCAACATAATGAGCTGGTCTATGACTCACTAAATATCTATCACATACACAATCTGACCAGATAATAGGAATCTATAGAACCGTTACTAATGCTCCACAGCTCAGACTATTTTGTGCTGCAAAGTACAGTATACATATTAACAAAACATAACAAAATTATTAACAAAATATTAAGAAACAATCTTGTGACACATGAAATGAAAGCCCGTACCGTTCTAAGAAAAATGATGCCTCTCCCACCTCATTATCTTAATTATCTTCGATGTTAGAAAGTAATCTATTCAAATACTCTATTACCGTATATACTCGTGTATAAGCCGACCCCCCCTACTTTTGCCCCCAAAACCTGGGAAAACCTATTGACTCGTGTATAAGCCGAGGGTGGACCCCAGCACAGGTATACAGCCCCCAGCAGTGTGGTATACAGCAGCCCCAGAGGTATATACAGCAGCCCCAGTGGTAGTATACAGCAGCAGCCCCAGTGGTTAGTATACAGCAGCCCCAGAGGTGTATACAGCAGCCCCAGTGGTTAGTATACAGCAGCCCCAGAGGTGTATACAGCAGCCCCAGTGGTAGTATACATCAGCCCCAGAGGTATATACAGCCCCAGTGGTAGTATACAGCAGCCCCAGTGGTAGTATACAGCAGCCCCAGTGGTAGTATACAGCAGCCCCAGTGGTGTATACAGCAGCCCCAGTGGTATATACAGCAGCCCCAGTGGTAATATACAGCAGCCCCAGTGGTAGTATACAGCAGCCCCAGTGGTAGTATACAGCAGCCCCAGTGGTAGTATACAGCAGCCCCAGTGGTAGTATACAGCAGCCCCAGAGGAGTATACAGCAGCCCCAGTGGTAGTATACAGCAGCCCCAGAGGTATATACAGCAGCCCCAGTGGTAGTATACAGCAGCCCCAGTGGTAGTATACAGCAGCCCCAGAGGTATATACAGCCCCAGAGGTGTATACAGCAGCCCTAGTGGTGTATACAGCAGCCCCAGAGGTATATACAGCAGCCCTTAGGTAGTATACAGCAGCCCCAGTGGTGTATACAGCAGCAGCCCCAAAGCTGTATACAGCAGCAGCCCCAGGGCTGTATACAGCAGCAGCCCCAGGGCTGTATACAGCAGCAGCCCCAAAGCTGTATACAGCAGCAGCCCCAGGGCTGTATACAGCAGCAGCCCCGGAGGTATACAGGCCCCCCCATCAATCTCCAGGGCCCCCCCCCTTGCGCGGCAGCCTGTAAAGTAAAATCATACTTATCAGTGGGGGGGCCTGTATACCTCCGGGGCTGCTGCTCTATATACTGTATACTCGCGTATAAGCCGAGGGGGGACTTTTCAGCCCAAATTTTGGGCTGAAAAACTCGGCTTATACGCGAGTATATACGGTAATTTGTGTTGTGTTGGTAGTTACAGGTTCTTCAAAAATTTGTGCCTGCAGAGTATTTTTCTCTTTTGCAAGTTGCTTTCTACAACTGTCACAAATGTTCATGCCTGCAGTAAATGATGGATTTATATCAAACATTCAATCTTGGATCGGCCTAAGATTTTTTCTTGCTGTGTGTCCAGTTTTTTAAAGTGATTGCAACAGTATATATTATAGTATGCTGTTCCTTGAGAAGCAGCAGCCATTGCTGTGAGAAAAATATAGTTAATAAGTAAGGTAAAGAATATTTATACCGTGTTAGCCAGTAGTTAATAGTAAGTTAATAAATAAGGAAGATGGATAACAAAAATAAAGATTTACAGTACACTTGAGATAGAACTGTTACTCTAAAGTGAGTATTAGGGTTAGAGCACACATAACCTTTTCTGTCTGCCGATCAACGCTGCAGTTTTGGCAGCTTTTTTTTCTACTGAGTTTTCACTATATCTGCATTAGTTTTTTAATCCCTAGTGAAAACGATGGCAATTTTTTTTTATATATATAAATAGTGATAAATGCTGCGTTTATTGCAGCGATCAAAAAGAAGTGCAAGCAGTGATTTACTCACTCTCCTGAGTGTTTCAAAAAACACTGCATGTGTTTAACCCCGTTATTTCTAGCCCGAGATATGATAATAAATGTGAAGCCATACCAGGCCAAAATTCACGCTTTTTTAAAACTTTATAAATCTGTAAAAAATTAACTGATGAAGAAAAAAATTCTAAACTTTTAATATGCAATTATCTAAAGTTGTACTTCATATAGAAAAAAAAAATCTAAAGAAGTCAGATAAAAATATTCATATTTTGATCACTTGATATGGTATGATCCATTGACGCTAATATTTTAAAATATGATCTCATTGCGATCCCAACTTGAATTTTGGTACCGATGTGGCTAAGAGCATAGCAGGCACATGTGAATTTTTGAGACTCTTATATTTTTTTTGGAAATGTCTTCTAACATTTTGCATTTGCATGGGTAAAATATTAACAAAGATCCTCTTGTGACATATCTGGTGAAAGCCTGTACAGTTCTGAGTAGAATTGTGTTTATTTTGTTTCTCTATCTTATTTCTAGCCCGAGATATGATAGAAAATGTAAAGCCATACCAGGCCAAATTCACACTTTTTTAAAACTTTAAAAATCTGTAAAAAATTAACTGATTTAAAACTTTTAATTTGTAATTAACTAAAGTTGTACTTCATATATATATATAAAAAAGAAAATCTAAAGACGTCGGGGGGAAAAAAATATTAATATTTGGATCACTTGATGGAATGACCCACCTAAGGTTTGATTGCAGGTGTGATTTTTGACAAATCACAGCTGTCATTAACTCATTATATTACCCAAATTGCCACTACACGAAGGCAGTCGGGATGAGTCGGGTAAAGGGCCGGGATTGGCACATCTAATGAATGTGCAAGTTGTGGTTTGGCTGAGGGCTGCTATTTTTAGCCTGCAATGAGCCATATAACCATGGGTCTTATCAGGCTGAGAATACCAACACCCAGCTGTCTGCTTTATCTTAGGGCCCTTTCACATCAGCGTTTATTTGAAATAGCGGCAGATGCGGTGAAAAAAACGCGGTCAGCCGCGGTTTTTTCCGCGGCCGCACCTGCCGCAAGTGCAAAACCGCACTTGCCGCACCTGCCGCAAGTCCCCCTATGCTTTCTATGGGGATTACCGCAACCGCGCCGCAAGTGCAGCGGTTATGCGGCAATCGCGGCAGATGCGGTTTTTTCACCGCATCTGCCGCGATTTCAAATAAACGCTGATGTGAAAGGGCCCTTAGCTGAGTATCAAAATGAGGGGGGGACCACACGCAGATTTATTTATTTTTTTTAAATTTTTTATTTTTACACTAGTGTGTGTGGTGCAACCAATCACAGACACTGTCACACAGGGTGGGCGGGGAAAGCAGGGGGATATTTATAAGGTTTAATAAGCAGACCTGGAAGCAGTGTGATAGTCTTGCTGAAACTGTGTAAGATTGTCCTGTTCCTCATTTTGCTTCTTCTTGCAGCCCTTACTACCACTATTTTATAGCAATAAGGTTTGGAGATCCCAATAGACTTAAATGGGGTTTGGGGTTCGGGCTCAAGTTCGGGTTGTCAATTCCTGTCCCAAACTGGATTTTTTTTCCCTTAAATCCAGGTGAACATATGCAGATTTGCCCATCTCTAGTTGTTACCTTTTCAAAATTGTGGTTGAACAACTTTGTTTCAAATTCAAATTCACCTGTGGCAAGTAACAGGTGGGGAGCATATGGAAATGACACCTAAAACAAGAAAAAAAGGGGAGATGTGTGTCTGTGTGTGCCATAATAAGCATGAAGAACAGAAAGAGAAGACGAAAACTGCCTGAGTACTTAAAAATGTAAATTATTGAAAAATATCCACAATTTCAAACTTACAAGTCCATCTCCAGAGATCTTGATGTTCCTTTGTTAATGGTGTGCAACATAATCAAGAAATTTACAAACCATGGCACTGTAGCACTAGATGTGAACGGCAGATTGCAAAACAGCATAGCCCGGAAGATTGATAAGCAGCCCCAATCAAGTTCCAAAGAAAATCAACCTGTCCTGCAGGCTCAAGGTGTATCAGTGTCAGCGCAAACTATCCATCAATATTTTGAATTAAATAAAACTCTTTGGCAACACCCAGGAGGACCCCACTGCCGACACAGAGACCTAAAAAAAGACTGCATTTTGCCAAAATGAATACGTGAGTAAGCCAAAATCTTTCTGGGAAAGCATCTAGTGTGCCAACAATTTTGTCCAGACCATTTTTGGGGTTTTATGGGAATTTACCGTATATACTCGCGTATAAGCCGAGTTTTTCAGCCCAAAATTTGGGCTGAAAAGTCCCCCCTCGGCTTATACGCGAGTATATACGGTAATATGAAAAAAAAAAAAAAAAATACAGCCGCAGCCCCGGAGGTATACAGGCCCCCCATCAAGTTCCAGGGCCCCCCCCCCACTTGCGCGCCAGCCTGTAAGGTAAATTCATACTTACCGGTGTCCAGTCGCGCCGCCCGCAGCTGCCGACATGACGATTCCGGGCTCCATTCAGCGTCTTCCCGCGGCTTCCTGTAGTCGCGGGCAATGACGTCATTGCCCGCGACTACAGGAAGCCGCGGGAAGACGCTGAATGAAGCCCGGAATCGTCATGTCGGCAGCTGCGGGCGGCCCGACTGGACACCGGTAAGTATGAATTTACCTTACAGGCTGGCGCGCAAGTGGGGGGGGGCCCTGGAACTTGATGGGGGGCCTGTATACCTCCGGGGCTGCGGCTGTATACAGCCCTGGGGCTGCGGCTGTATACAGCCTGGGGCTGCGGCTGTATACAGCCCTGGGGCTGCGGCTGTATACAGCCCTGGGGCTGCGGCTGTATACAGCCCTGGGGCTGCGGCTGTATAAAGCCCTGGGGCTGCGGCTGTATACAGCCCTGGGGCTGCTGCTGTATACAGCCCTGGGGCTGCGGCTGTATACAGCCCTGGGGCTGCTGCTGTATACAGCCCTGGGGCTGGGGCTGCTGCTGCTGTATACAGCCCTGGGGCTGGGGCTGCTGCTGCTGTATATACCTCTGGGGCTGCATATGGGGCTGCATATACCTCTGGGGCTGCATATACCTCTGGGGCTGCATATGGGGCTGCATATACCTCTGGGGCTGCATATGGGGCTGCATATACCTCTGGGGCTGCATATGGGGCTGCATATACCTCTGGGGCTGCATATACCTCTGGGGCTGCATATGGGGCTGCATATACCTCTGGGGCTGCATATACCTCTGGGGCTGCATATGGGGCTGCATATACCTCTGGGGCTGCATATGGGGCTGCATATACCTCTGGGGCTGCATATGGGGCTGCATATACCTCTGGGGCTGCATATACCTCTGGGGCTGCATATACCTATGGGGCTGCATATACCTCTGGGGCTGCATATGGGGCTGCATATACCTCTGGGGCTGCATATACCTCTGGGGCTGCATATGGGGCTGCATATACCTCTGGGGCTGCATATGGGGCTGCATATACCTCTGGGGCTGCATATGGGGCTGCATATACCTCTGGGGCTGCATATACCTCTGGGGCTGCATATACCTATGGGGCTGCATATACCTCTGGGGCTGCATATGGGGCTGCATATACCTCTGGGGCTGCATATGGGGCTGCATATACCTCTGGGGCTGCATATACCTCTGGGGCTGCATATACCTCTGGGGCTGCATATACCTATGGGGCTGCATATACCTCTGGGGCTGCATATGGGGCTGCATATACCTCTGGGGCTGCATATACCTCTGGGGCTGCATATACCTCTGGGGCTGCATATGGGGCTGCATATACCTCTGGGGCTGCATATGGGGCTGCATATACCTATGGGGCTGCATATACCTCTGGGGCTGCATATGGGGCTGCATATACCTCTGGGGCTGCATATACCTCTGGGGCTGCATATACCTCTGGGGCTGCATATGGGGCTGCATATACCTATGGGGCTGCATATGGGGCTGCATATACCTCTGGGGCTGCATATGGGGCTGCATATACCTCTGGGGCTGCATATGGGGCTGCATATACCTCTGGGGCTGCATATGGGGCTGCATATACCTCTGGGGCTGCATATGGGGCTGCATATGGGGCTGCATATACCTCTGGGGCTGCATATGGGGCTGCATATACCTCTGGGGCTGCATATACATCTGGGGCTGCATATGGGACTGTATATACCTCTGGGGCTGCTGTATACTACCACTGGGGCTGCTGCTGTATACTACCACTGGGGAGGCTGCTGTATACCTCACTGCTGGGGGTTGTATACCTGTGCTGGAGTCCACCCTCGGCTTATACGCGAGTCAATACGTTTTCCCAGTTTTTGGGGGCAAAAGTAGGGGGGTCGGCTTATACACGAGTATATACGGTATGTCCAGTTTGCATTTTTTTCCTCCTTTTTTTTGTGTGGGTTTGTGTTGTTCCAATACACACAGAGAAGAAAAAAACGTGCATAACAAAACGTGTTATTGCAATAATTTTTTATGATAAATTCTTCATTTTCTGAAATAATTTTAAAGGTGCCAACACTTTTGGCCATGACTACATAAGGACTTTTATTACTGAAGAAGCCAGAACGACAATAAAAACAAGGCAGAAAAGATCCCTGCTGCCATGGTTAACAGAGATCATCAAAGAAAGATGAATGGCAAAAGGTAACAAGCAGGATACAGACATCTGTAAAAGAGTAAAGAGAGCCATTCAAACAAAGAACTTTATTACCAAAAAATATGTACAGACATAGAATATGAATATCTGAAGGGCAGGGCCAGGAAGGCATACCAAAAGATCAAAGAGATACGGTGAAAGTTTCAACCATGAGTGACAATGTTGAAAGATGCCATCAGCAACAAACTAGACAGAAAAAAGACGAGAGCGCTCCCTGTGAAAGACCTTCCAGAAATAAGAATTAGAGGGGGGGCGCTAGGCTGCTCACCCTGGGGGGTTGTGCACCCCCTCACAACCCTGGATAAAGCCTCCTATTGAACTTATGTCCTCTGGTCGCTGTGCCCGGGTGGCGGTGTCCTCCTGTATCGGTCCTGTGGCTCCTCAGCGTGATGCTTCCAGGTTACACGTCATGTGACTGCTACTGCTGGAATTACATCACCGCAGGTCCTTGAATCCACCAGGCGGTTTCCACGGAGACCAGAGGTCCTTCAACTTGTTAGGTATTGCGATCCACTAGAACAGCTCCTGCCGAACTCCCAGAGGGAGTGATAGCATACAGGAAAAAAGTTTTTTTTTTTTATCGGCTTGTGGAGCGCTAAATGATCACAAGCAGAGCATTAAATAAAATCAGACCTTTATTGGCCCCTTGTGCTGCCACAACGTGTTTTAACAGTACTCTACTGTCTTCCTCAGGTGGTTACACTCCACAAGCCGATAAAAAAATCTTTTCCCATCAGCAACAAACTGAGCCAGAACAATTCAAGAAAGATTCAAGAGTACACGGAGCATCTCTACAAGAATGACTCAGTTATAGGAGAAAACATGAAGACTGGAAATGATAGCGATCCAAGCATCTTGAAAGGCAAAGTCGTTGCTGCAATAAAGTTTCTGTAAAAAAAAAAAAAAAAAAAAGCACTTGGACGTGACAATATTTCAGTAGATCAAAATGGGAAAACAAGGAGTACACAGTAGATATTGAAGCACAGACTTTAATGAAAATCACTAAAAAATACAATAATGGTCAAAAGTAGGTAAATACATATAAAGTAGTCAGTCACAGATAAGAATTGGCACATCAGACACCAAGCATAGCATGGCTGGTGTCCCTAAGTGATATAATGTCAAAATAAATCTAATGAAGACAGGGGGAGTGTAGCAGAAATCATAAGAGGAACCATCCTCATTAAAGGGATTGTCCGGGCTTTTAATGTGTATCTAGGCTACAAAATGTTGACAGTGTACAATATACTTGCTGTCAACATTTTGCAGGGTTTTCTAGATAACACATGTTTGCGGCTGGCAGGGAACGTCTAGGGGGCGTGATTGTACTTGTAAATGGAGAACTGGTCGTTTCCTCCCAGTCTCCTACAATCACGCCCCTCCCCTATTCCCAGTATGACCAGCCACCCCCGGGATGTTACAGGCCCGCCCCCTCCCCACTTTCACTATGCCCGGCCACCCCCAGCCCCTAATGTCACCACCCATCCCCATTGTCCCCACTACACTCACACACTGTACTGAACCGGCAGCTGTGAAGCAGATTCTTTACAGTGTAACAGTGCATGAGGGACCGCTGCAAGAGTGTGCTGCTCACCCTGTCTGTGGGCACTCTGCCTGGAGCCGGGTCCACACTCCGCAGTTCCGGTCTCTGGGCAGCAGCCCTGTGTCTGTGCCTGGAGTCTAGGTCTCTGGGCTACAGCCTGGCCTCTGTGCCTGGAGCTCAGGTCTCTGGGCTGCAGCCCGGTCTCTGCAGATCATATTTGGTATCAGCCCAGAGTCAGGCAGCTGGAAAGTTCAGCACAGGAGGTGGAAGAGGAGGAAGACAATGAGGTTTGGTTGCACAGAGACTGAGTACTGCAACCATGACAAGCACTGCATCCTCAGCCACATCTCTGGCTGTGGACAGCAGTGGATGTGCATCTGCAGTTGTCAGGGATGGCAAGTGTCGCCTAGCCTGAGTCTTTTTTGACACCACAAACGATGACCCAACTCACGTTATTTGCAAAGTTTGTAATAAAAAGAAATTAACTGGCAGACGGCACCACGTCAACTGCATCTGCTTCTTCTTCCTCCTCTGTCACCATGTGAATTGTTTTCTCACAAGTCTCTGGGTTTATAACATCAACTTGTTTACCCGCTACAGTCGAGTGAGGGCCTGTCATCTGTTACAAAAGTGGACACGCCTGCTGTTTTTGACCGATCTCATACACCAAGCACACCACTTCTTTGTCAACCCACCATAACATCTCTACCTGCACCTGACTAACAGTGCAGCAGTTTTTCAGGTACACTCTACTCCACCCTCTCTTAGCACAGCAGCCATCCCTCGTTCCCACAATTATTGTTTCGTAAAAGATTATTTCTTCCTACACATCATCAAAAGCAAAGAGCTTGAACTTAAACATCTCAAATTTGTTTGCCACAGATATGCTGCCACTCCGCCTGGGGGATGAAGATGGTCTCTGAAAGCTGATGGCTATTACAGCCCCCCCAGTATAATTTGCCCATTCGCCCTTCTCTACAAAAGCTGTGCCTGTTCTACACCAGCATGTCACAGACAACTTCACCCGTTTCTTCAGAAACTGTGTGTGGCAGGGTGCATATCAACACTGACACCTGAACGAGCAAACAGGGCCAGGGGCGTTACATCTCACTGACTGGGGACTGGGTCACTCGGTTGACTGTGAGGCCAGGCGAGGAAAGGGCTACTCCCCAAGTCTTGAAATCCCCAAAACTTTTGGACAAATCTCTGTATTGAACGTTCATCCACTGCTTCTGCCTCCACCTCTTCTAGAGTTTCCAGCTGCGCCCTCAACCTCTCCCTTTAATGGTCAACAGTCTTGAGAGAATCCCCCCACACCTCCGTACTGCACTGCCAGAGCTCACCTCCATCAGACAGTGTTAAAATTAAAATGCCTTGGAGATGTCAGTCATACAGCTGAAGAGTTGTGGTCAGCTATGCTAGCGAAGCTTGACCAATGGCTGTCTCCCCTAAACCTGGAGCCAGGGAATGCCATGTGTAATAACTGTGCAAACCTGGTGGCTGTCCTACGTGGGGAATACTTTCACACATGCCTTGCATGGCTCACATCCTCAACCTGGTTGTACAGCATCCTACCAGAGCTGTGGAGTTGGTGTCATGGAGTCTGTGCCCATTTTGCTGGAGTCAGTTGATATAAAATGGACCAACTCCAAAAATATATAATATAGTACATTAGTTCAATGCAGTATGCGCTGAATATTATTATGCTTTATGTTCTATCTAAATAGCTTGACTATTGTATCATAATCTATACACATAATCGCCTTGTCTTCCGCTTCCGTCCGGTTTTAATGGTATGTCACTTCTGCTGGAATCCACAAGGCAATTATGTGTATAGATACACCCAAGTATTGGGTGTATCAATATGGCGTCTGCTGGTGCTAGTGCTGCCTGCCACACACACTTCCCCCAGCTGAACCCCGTCACCGCCACCCCCAATCTACCACACTGCCCACATGCTCTGGAACGCCGGCTGCCGCATTAAGGTCAACCGAAATCCCAACAGCGTCTGTGACTACACGCCGCGCAGGCGCAGTTAAAATCTCAAGGAGCTCCCAAGTTGGCGACGGGAACCCACCGCGCATGCACAGTTAATGATCCACTGCCATCTTGAAGTTCCTCGAGATCTTAAAGGGAACCAACCAGCAAAAAATCCCTATCTAACCTATAAATATCTGTCCCTGGAGCCTTAAATTACTATTCTAACCATCCATGACTGACTAAATCTAACTAAGTACACCCACAATAAATCACTTTTTATACTTACCAAATTCTTGCCGGATGAGCGTTCCTCAAGGGTCTGTCAGCGAGGCGGGTCTCCTCACCGCACTCGCACCCGCCTCACTGCTGTCCATCTTCTTCCAGGACTCAAATTACCCGCCCATCGCGTCCTCGCAATGAGCGGGTCACGTGCTGCAGGCCCCGCGTCACTTCCGCACGCCACGTCACTGGTACACCCAGGCCGGCTTCCGAGCATGCGCAGATGGCATGCTGAAGCCGGCCTGGGCGCGTCATAGACCCAGCGACGCGGCGGGTGAAAGTGACGCGAGGCCTGCGGCACGTGACCCGTTCATTTTATAGGACGCGATGGGCGGGTAATTTGAATCCTTTAAGATGGACCGCAGCGAGGTGGGTGTGAGCCTGGAGGAACGCCCATCCGACAAGAATTTGGTAAGTATAAAAAGTGATTTATTGTGGGTGTACTTAGTTAGATTTAGTCAGTCAGGGATGGTTAGAATAGTAATTTAAGGCTCCAGGGACAGATATTTATAGGTTAGATAGGGATTTTTTGCTGGTTGGTTCCCTTTAATTGTGCCTGCGCTCCTTTCACAAACGGATGCACAGTTACAATCTTGTGGGACTCCGCCCGCCGTACACATCGCCGCATGTAGCTCCCGCAACATCTTAACGGGGCCTGGGAGAACCCGCTGCGCAGGTGGTTAGGATCTCGCGACACCCTGACTGGGCTTATCAGACTCCTGAGGAAGATGGAGGACATGTGGTGATGTCAGTCATGTGATCAGTCACACGACTGGCCAGAGCCAGATTCATGTGACTGATCACAATGTGACCGCCACACTACGCTGAATGCCACACAGGGTAGGAGGGGGAGCAGGGGGGGACAGAGACACTCAGACAGCCACAGGAGGAAACACACAGCCATAAGATGAGACAAAGACCAGCACAGAAGGAGACAGACGCTCAGATAGCCACAGGAGGAGACAGACAGGTACAGGAGGAGTCTGAGTCATAGAGTCCAGATTCAGGAAAATTGAGGACTCGGAGGTTTCGCTTACTGACTCAACAGCCCTGATTTCTATGCCAGTATCCTGGCCTTGATGAGCTGCTGCACAAGGCACAGTCATTGTGTGATCACTTCCGTCGTTTGCACCCCATGGCTCATCAACTAGCATCACTACAAAGTGCAATATGCCGACACATCGGAATTCCACTCTGCACATGTTGCAGCAACTGTGGTAGCAGCAACAAGCCCTGGCGCATTATGTCATGATGCATAAAGTGAGTCAAAGCGTGCCGAATGTGGTACAAATGACGCTTGCAGACAGCGCACAGATCAAGGATCTCTGCACCCTTGTGCACAGTTTCAAAATGGCCACTAAGATGTGGTTAGCGCTGATGATGCCATCATCAGCATCAGTATTCTGGTCATCTACATGCTAGGGCAAACGTTGAAAAGTCTGCAGGATGTGGTGCTGGTCGAAGAGGATTCAGAAGGGATACCAATATCTCTAAGGTACGAACTCTCGTCGCTCAGACCGGTGCCATGGGAGGGTGGACAAAGAGTGATGGAGGGGCGCTCATGGAACCTGACAAACTGTTAGTAAAGATACAGGAGCTGAGGAAAAAACTTAACTACTGGGTTGTCGCACTGTTTGATCCACGGTGCAAGAGTAGATTTAGTCAGATGCTTCCCACTAGGGCTGTGGAGTCCATTTTGATGGAGTCAGAGTAGTAGGTATAAAATGAACAGACTTCTATAATATATAATAAATTGGGTATGTGCTGATTATTACTATTAATTATTATGTTCTATCTAAATAGCTTGATTGTTGTATAATAATAATTAAAGCCTTATGTTCACATTGTACTACAATAAATTTATCACTGACATGTATGAGGGAGTTGAAGTCAGGGAAATTGAGGAGTTTGAGTTGGAGTCTGTGGTTTGGCTTACCAACTCCACAGCCCTACTTCCCACCCTGGACAGGGACACACGCATGCTAGACTCTCACACAAAGCAGGGAGGGACACGGTTCTCATCGTGGATCTACACTTCCAATCCAGGGAACATTGAGTCAGCAGCACAGAAACTTTAGCAGCAATAATTTAACTGTCAGAAGCAATTTCTGAGAGTCATTTGACCAATTTTTTAAACCAGCCTGTCCACTGGCAGAACTGAGTACAAGTCTGACAGAAAGTGAATGACTGGAGAGAATAGTGCAGGAGTACCTAGAGCTCAATATCCATGCCATCAGCCCTTTTGAATTTGGGCTTAAAAAATGGGGGTGTGGCCTAATCTTGCTAGTCACGCCTTTGGAGGTTTTGTCATACCTGTCAGCATGCCCGTCAGCCAGCGTTCTCTCAGAAGGTTTCTTTAGCGCTGCTGGTGATGTCCTGACAGATAAGCGCTTCCAGCTGTCCCCTGAAAGTGTAGACCGCCTAACTTTTATCAAGATGAACAAGTCTTAGATCTCCAAGGACTTTTCCACCCTAGTTGCAGACTGGGCAGTCTAGGCGACTGTATTGTATTTTTCATTGTGCTGCATTGATCTTGCCATTATATAATTTTTGTTGTGGGTCAATTGATGCCACTTTCATGGTGTCTGATCCTAATTTTTTAAAATGTGGAGACTCTTCTTGGAGTGTCTTTGTTGTATGTTTTGTAAATTCAGCAGGGCTATCTGAGCACCATGCCTACACATGTCACTCATCTCTAAGCCTTGTCCTATGTGTCCATAATGTACCATGATACAAATTTTAATTCTGGGGAATAGATGACACTTTTCCTGGTGTCTTCCCCTAATTCGAGCTGTTTTGGCAGCTTTTGGGTTCTTTTTAAGTACTTTTCTATACCCCTGAGTTTGTCTCCCATTGATTTGAGTAGGGTTCGAAAGTTTAGCGAACTGTTTGCAAATCTATTTTCCAAACAAATGCCAATTTGTCGAAACGAACCCAAACTTCAAAAGGTTTGCTCATTTCTAGCTATCCCACCTTTGACTTCAAAACAGCATCAAAGCATCAGTTCTTCTAGTTACACTTGCACACAGTTTTTTAAGGAAGTTCCCAGGGAGGCTGTTCCAAACTTCTTGGATAACTGACTACATACAGTGTTGGCCAAAAGTATTGACACCCCTGCAATTCTGTCAGATAATACCCAGTTTCTTCCTGAAAATGATTGCAATCACAAATTTTTTGGTATTATTATCTTCATTTAATTTGTCTTCAATGAAAAAACACAAAAGAGAATGAAGCAAAAAGCAAAACATTGATCATTTCACACAAAACTCCCAAAGTGGGCCAGACAAAAGTATTGGCACCCTCAGCCTAATACTTGGTTGCACAACCTTTAGCCAAAATAACTGCGATCAACCGCTTCCGGTAACCAACAATGAATTTCTTACAATGCTCTGCTGGAATTTTAGACCATTCTTCTTTGGCAAACTGCTCCAGGTCCCTGATATTTGAAGGGTGCCTTCTCCAAACTGCCATTTTTAGATCTCTCCACAGGTGTTCTATGGGATTCAGGTCTGGACTCATTGCTGGCCACCTTAGAAGTCTCCAGTGCTTTCTCTCAAACCATTTTCTAGTGCTTTTTGAAGTGTGTTTTGGGTCATTGTCCTGCTGGAAGACCCATGACCTCTGAGGGAGACTCCGCTTTCTCACACTGGGCCCTACATTATGCTGCAAAATTTGTTGGTAGTCTTCAGACTTCATAATGCCATGCACACGGTCAAGCAGTCCAGTGCCAGAAGCAGCAAAGCAACCCCAAAACATCAGGGAACCTCTGCCATGTTTGACTGTAGGGACCGTGTTCTTTTCTTTGAATGCCTCTTTATTTCTCCTATAAACTCTATGTTGATGCCTTTGCCCAAAAAGAGAGAACATTCTTCCAAAACATTTTAGCCTTTCTCAGGTAAGTGTTGGCAAACTCCAGCCTGGCTTTTTTATGTCTCGGGGTAAGAAGTGGGGTCTTCCTGAGTCTCCTACCATACAGTCCCTTTTCATTCAGACGCCGACGGATAGTACGGGTTGACACTGTTGTAACCTCGGACTGCAAGGCAGCTTGAACTTGTTTGGATGTTAGTCGAGGTTCTTTATTCACCATCCACACAATCTGGTGTTGAAATCTCTCGTCAATTTTTCTTTTCCGTCCACATCTAGGGAGGTTAGCCACAGTGCCATGGGATTTAAACTTCTTGATAACACTGTACACGGTAGACACAGGAACATTCAGGTCTTTGGAGATGGACTTGTAGCCTTGAGATTGCTCATACTTCCTCACAATTTGGTTTCTCAAGTCCCCAGACAGTTCTTTGGTCTTCTTTCTTTTCTCCATGCTCAATGTGGTACACACAAGGACACAGGACAGAGGTTGAGTCAACTTTAATCCATGTCAACTGGCTGCAAGTGTGATTTAGTTATTGCCAACACCTGTTAGGTGCCACAGGTAAATTACAGATGCTGTTAATTACACAAATTAGAGAAGCATCCCATGATTTTTCTAACAGTGACAATAGTTTTGTCCACCCCCTTTTTTATGTTTGGTGTGGAATTATATCCAATTTGGCTTTAGGACAATTCTTTTTGTGTTTTTTTCATTGAAGACAATTTAAATGAAGATAATAATACCAAAGAATTTGTGATTGCAATCATTTTCAGGAAGAAACTGAGTCTTATCTGACAGAATTGCAGGGGTGTCAATACTTTTGGCCAACACTGCATATTGTGTAGGAAGGATTCCAGCAGCATGTCCTGGATAAAGTAAAATACTTTATTTCATTTCTTGAAAATATTCCATCATAGATATGGGAAATACATCAGTACTAAATCTTAGGTGATAGATGCATACGTGTTTCGGACATCTATGTTCTTACTTATGGCATACAACATAATTCTGAATAATCCATTAAATGCAAGTAAAAAGGAAGTCAGGAAAAAGGAAGCATTATAAAAATTAGCATACTTAAATTTGCTTATAGAATTAAGCAATGCATATGTATATTATGAGGTAGAATGATAATACAGAGAAATATCAAATTTATAATCTTACAAATATAATATAAATCGTAAATCTACAGTGAAAATATTCCATTTGCCGATGACATTGAATTTTTTGGGAGATACATAGATGTGGAAAGGTAACAAAAAATACTGTGACAGATTTTGTGGCTTGTATAAATAGGTATATTTCAGGTTTTTCATATTGTTATCAGATGCTTGCCACCAGTATCCCTTTCCTGGATATTCTACTTATTGGAAATATTTCAGAGTCAAAGATAGAATCCAAAATCAATAGAAAAGATATTGCTGGTAATTCTTTGCTGTACGCAGCAAATTGTCATCTGATTAATGTAATCAGATATCTCCTTGTAGGAGAATATGTAAGTGCAAAATAATTGATAGCAAAGGAAGAAGAAAAGTTCCAGCACCAGGCGTCTCTTCATTAAGTTCTTCAATATTTTATTTCCATGTCAAGAATAAAACATCATGCGGGGACGCAGCCCCTAAACGTCTGATGCATTTCGAACAAAGTTTTTAATCATATGCCTGTGATTAAGAACTTTGTTCAAAACGCGTCGGTGTTTAGGGGCTGCGTCCCCGCATGATGTTTTATTCTTGACATGGAAATAAAATATTGAAGATCTTAATGAAGAGACGCCTGGTGCTGGAACTTTTCTTCTTCCTTTGCTATTACTAATGAGTGGTATCCAGCCACGCATTCGTAGCACCTGTGTTTATCCGGATTCTGGTGAGGCACCACTAATCCCCCTTCCCTGCTCCCCGTATGCTGTCAAAATAATTATTGGTCATCTCAGTTAGAGAGGATATCCTAAAAACATCTGGATTAGAGGTAAGAACATTGCAGACAAAAAAAAAAAAACGGGAATCAGTATGTGTGAAATTGGCAGAAAAATGAAGCAAAAAATAAGGATCAAGTGTTCTTTTCCACCAAATACAGAATGAATGCAATGAAGTGATCAAAATTATAAAAACTAATTTTCCAATATTAAAAGGCTGCAGATTTGTATACAGGAGGGGATGCGCTACCCTTCCTAATCTTTTGTCTCCTTGTGATCACATGGTTAATGGTTCCGATGAAACCTCAGCAAATTGGTTATCAATAAATGGCTGTTATGGATGTGAACAGAAATTGTGCAGACAGTGCAATTATTTAAATAATTCCAGTAAATTCAGATGCATGTCAACTGGGCACATATATGATATAAACGTTTATTAATTGCAGTAGCACATCTCATCACCTGGGACCAATGCCAGATACAATATGTGGGCAGTACAGCACGATCCTTAAGAAAACGCATCTCTGAGCACCTATATGATGTCCATAACTGGCATAAGAGAAGCCTGTCCCTGGAGCCTCACTGCACTTTATGAACATTCATGGTGCGATGTCAGTTAATTTGATGTCCGTGTCATTGAAAGTGTTTCTATGCCCAAGAGGGGTGGAGACAGAAAACCAATACTATGTGGATCCTCAAATTAAATACTAGAATCCCAGATGGGATGATCTGATTACCTTATATTTATTAGATTATACATTTTATATTTCTCTCTAATGTTAATCTACCTCATTATAATATACTTATAATTATATTTATTAAATACATATTAATTGCATATATATGCAAATTAAGTATGCTAATTTTGATATCACTTCCTTTTTTCTGACTTTCTTTTTACTTGCATTTAATGGTTTATTAAGACTTAATTTTTATGCTATGAGTAAGGACATAGACGCTTACGTGTTTCAGACATTTATCACCTAGAATTTGGTACACGTTTTTATAACCCATATCTACAATGTAATATGTTCAAGAAATGAAATAATTTCATTTTATCCTGGACATGCTGCTAGAATCCTTCCAACATATCTCGTGTGGATGTATGCTTGTGAAAAACTTAGTTTCTTTATGTATTTTCAGTCAGGCTCACTCTTTTTGACATCAGGCTCTGTGGAGACAAAATCATCACTTCCAGGATAGTTGTTTTCTACTTTACCCTAAAGATATTTCTTAAGGACATAGTGTCACGCCAAATTGAGGGATTACTGGTATGTGGCACAAGAGGAGGGGTAAAACAGGGCATATGTAAGGAAGCGGTGGCGTGACTTGGAGTCTGATGGGCCCTGGTGTGAAATTTGGATCTGGGCTACCCCCCTTCGCATGCACGCATGCACGCGCGCACACACACACACGTTGGTCACATGTGTGGACCCTTGTATTTTTCCTGGTATATATGATCCCCTTCCTGATTTATATGGGCCTCCTATTGATATATATCCTCCTCCTTGTGTATATATATGGTTCCCTCTATATATATATATATATATATATATATATATAATATATATATATATATATATATATATATATATATATATATATATATGAGAAAAAGAGAAAAAAAACTGCACAGCACTCACAGACAATGTGAACTGGTGCCAGCAGGGATGCTGGGTCAGTATACTAGAAAAAAACCTTGCAGCACTCAGCTACTACCAATGATGTACATATGCTGACAAGCTATATATATGAGAAAAAAATTTCAAAACTTACGTTTTTTTCAAAAAACTCAAAATTCTTATTATTTTTTTTAAATCTGAAGTTCTTAGTACACACATTGGCCAATGTCTGCTTGCTCGTCGACTGCAACAAAGTGACTTCAGGTCCGACGAGTCCTATCGCTGACACCCAAGTCCTCCTTGTCCACCCTACCCCACTACTAAGTGGGCGGACACCATCTAGACCCTAGATCACCTGTGTGCAACGAGGGTGCACATTGCAGTAATGGAGCCAGCCACTCCACACGATACAAAAGAGAAAAAAAACTGCACAGCACTCACAGACAATGTGAACTGGTGCCAGCAGGGATGCTGGGTCAGTATACTAGAAAAAAACCTTGCAGCACTCAGCTACTACCAATGATGTACATATGCTGACAAGCTATATATATGAGAAAAAATTAATAAGAATTTTGAGTTTTTTGAAAAAAACGTAAGTTTTGAAATTTTTTCTCATATATATAGCTTGTCAGCATATGTACATCATTGGTAGTAGCTGAGTGCTGCAAGGTTTTTTTCTAGTATATTATGTGAGGTAGCAACCGGGGAACCCGCTTGCAAAACGACAAGAACACGTGTTTATAAGGTTAACCAATGTCTACCCGTTTATTTTCACATATTAATCACATAACCCGGGTAGCATGTTTGACACATATCACATTGATTAACAACACTTTACATAAATACACCATACATTTACATTTAACATCACATAACACTTATATTGCACATAACGTTTTATAGTAACCCGGGACCTGTAACCATCTCTGTCCCCATTGGAGCTCTACTAACAGCTCCCAGGGTGGCTACGGCCTCCGGCCTACTTACACTATACATAAGTTACAGTACGATGATGACCCTTCCGGGTTCATAACAGGGATTGGCAAACCCTAGTAACCCGTGGGGCTGCGGCCTCCGGCCTAACCACGCGTTACCCAATACGGGAGCCCTTCTAACCCCTGCTTCTGACCTTCGTTACATACGCCTCAACGGGCCCTGTGGGTCCCAATGGCGGTACCTGCCGCCTGGCTTTAGTCACCCCAGCATGATGATATACATTCACCCGTAGTCAGGAATCCTGCCTGACCGGGACCTTACACACCGTATGTGATCCATCATTCAAACGTCCATGGATCACACACCTGCTCACAGCCCACATCCATGGACTGTGGCCCCTCCATGGCCCATTACAGGGATTGGCAAACCATAGTACACGGGAACCACATCCGATACCTACTAGGAGCCCTATTACCCCTGTCTCTGGCACCACAGGCACACCCACACCATTAGAGGTCGTGGTTGAGGGATCAGGTACCCTCTGCATGCAGCAGGGCAAGCCTCCCTCTCGTCCCAAGGACGGAACGCCTCCAACATCATCCATACCAGCTGGGTCACTGTCTCTCCACATGATTATACATGGGTCTTACATAGGTCATCATCTCTCATTCAGGGCCATTACTTAAGCCCTCATACACATAGTTCATCGGGTCCCTTAACTGAGTACTCTGACTCGGACCCAAAGGCGGTCTATGCCCGCCTGGCACACTACATACAATTGCCTCCAAGGGCTACATACATTCCGGTTCATCAGGACCTTTAACGGACTCCACTGAGTCGGTCCCAAGGGCGGTCTATACTCGCCTAACATGATTTACGCACCCTAGGTGCACAGTTCACACTATCGCTCGGGAACTGCTTTCTTACCGGGCACGGATCTGGGTCTCGCTACCTGTGTCACAGGTTCCACCAGGCATCGCCACAGGCTCCTTCCCGGACGTGAGGTGAACCACGTCCGGTCTAGCGTCCACGGGTCAACCACGGCTTCCCCCTCCAGGTGCGGACACGACCACGGACCTCGGCACCGGCATGGAGCTAGCATGCTCCCATCATGTACTCAGAGCCTCTAGACTGCTCTGCACTTGGCTGGTCTCAGCTTCCATCTGAATCAATCTGAGCTTCCAGAATCAATCTGAGCCTCCAGAATCAATCTCTCAATCACTCAGGTGGCCGGCTCTTATCGTGCCAGCCACTCCCCATGGACACACCCCCTTAGCTGCTGTTAATCAGCCTTTCACACAGCTCAGGTTAACTCCCTGTGTTCCGGGTTGTCAGCACTCACTTATTACATCCTATTCCTCATGGACTCCTCGATCTCATCCCACTCTCACTGCCACTCATTAGTCTCATGAAACCTCATTGTGTTCAGGTTGGTTCACACAGTATTATCATCACAGGAAAACCGGCCAGTGTGCACAGGATCATCCTCTGATCCTACATGTGATGTACCCCGGCCATGCGGATCATGCCGGCGGTGCCTCACAATATATATATGTATATATGTCCCCTTCCTGGTATATTTGGTCCTCCTTGTGTATATATGTCTCCTTCCTGTTATTTACGGTCCTTCTTGTGTACACATGTCCTCCTTGTGTATATATGTCCCCTTCCTAGTATATATGGTCCTCCTTGGGTTCCATTCCTGGTATACATGGTCCTCCTAGTATATATGGTCCTCATCCATGTATATCTATCCCCATTCTGTCCCTAACGCATAAGGGAAAACAACATCATTGAACTCGCCTTTCTTCCGCTCCCACATTGCCTGGTGTCCTCCCGTACCCAGCGCACAGTGGACCTGCACTTAATAGTGATGTCACTCACATGTATAGGCCCCTGTCGCTGCACCTCCCAACGGCTCAAGCCACTGTGCGTGTGCTGGCAGCTTGCGTCGCATTGCAGGGACCCGAGGGGGTCTCTGCTCCTAGATGCATTTCAGCTGGATTTGCTTCCTTGGCAGGGTCGCAGATCCAGCTGAAGCAGCGGGCGCCTCTATCCATGGATCCAGTCGTTACGCCCCTAATAAGGAAGGCCCTGATGATAGGGAGAGGAGTCACCACCTGAACTTGTCTGTGGCGGAGTTCTATTCTAGACGGGTCCTTCCCCCTCCCGTGCATGACCACGTGCCTACGCACTGGCTGACCCTGGACTAGTCGTGTCTGGTGTACAGGCCAGCAAGACACTAGTCTTACTACTAGCATAAAGACAACATGAGGAAGGGGGACTAACAAGGGAAACAGATTCAACATAGACTCCAATTCTAGACTAGCAGAAGGGAGTGGCTGCAGCTGGGGTTACAACTGCCTGTTTCATCCCAGCAGGATAGAAAGGAACCTTAACCCCTTCAGCACTGGATGGAACTAAATAAGATCCTACACAAGATAGATAACAAGCTGGCTCTAAAGAGAATCTGCGATCAGCTTATTGTTATGGCCTTCTGAAAACAGATCCTTCCAAGGTCACATTAGGCCATGACATGCTTGTAACACATTGACTATATGTTTGGAGTCATTGCCCTGCTGAGCATTATGTTTGAAGGGAATGAGAGTCTTCAATGATGGTATTGCATGTTGGATTAGTGTCTGCCTTTGCTTTTATTCATTTGCATTTTGCTAATTGATTAAATAGCCTATTAATACTTCTAATTTTGAAGCCATTCTTACATTGCAGCATTTTTTTCACACCTGTGTAAATCTTTTGCACACTATTGAATATAATGTAATGCACCCTGATAGACTGTAAAAATGGTTCCACATCAATTTTTCTACAGTGACTTATCAAATATGAAAGTCAGCAAAACATTTTTAGGGTAGGCAATGAATGAGAAAGTCTTGACGGAATATGGAAGTGCTTAGATACTAATGTAATTCATATTTGCATATAAGGTTGGTGTTCAAAAATAAGGCTATGCCTTTAAAGAGTCACCCCCCCTGGTGCTATGCTAACTGAATGCAACACTGAATGCAGCATGTCTGCTGCATACGGGAAAGGGGTCCCCCATGTTTCAATACCCCCCCATCCCCTTTAAGTTATTAAAAATACTCTATAAAGTGTACAGATAATGAGTCCAGAGGGACTTGCTCAGTAATGAGTCATCGCCGTTGCGGGTGGCATCCCCACCTCCAGCCCTCTCTATGTTACCTCCAGCCCCCTCTTGTTCAGCCTCCTGAGGGCTGGAGGTGGGGTGGACACCAGCAACAGTGATGAGACGTTCAGGAGGCTGAAAAAGAGAGGGCTGGAGGTGGCACAGAGAGGGCTGGAGGCGGGGAGGACACCAGCAACAGCTATGACTCATTACTGAGCAAGTACTTCTGGACTCCTTATCTGTACACTTTATAAAGTCTTTTTAATTTTAACAGCTTACAGGGGAACTAGAGATATGGGGGACCCCTTCCCTGAATGCAGCAGACACACTGCATTCAGTGCTGCATTCAAATTGCCAAGCACCAGGGGGTGACAGGTCCTCTTCAAACAGCTTTCTTTCTGCAATTCTCTCTTGTATTGTGGCTGGAAGCTATATTTACCTTGTAAAATTATTGCAGTCCTACACACCAAATGTTGGAAGAATCATGCTTAAGGTAGAAAAATATTTTTGCTTTTGTAAAAAGGTTGTGGTTTGTTTCCTACTTATTAGCGTTATTTTATGTTAGCAGTTTCCTACATATTGGTTCTTCTTTTTCATTTTGCATGTAGATGATTTTAAAGGCTCGAATGAAAACAGTTGCTCTCTACTAAGCAGTTTGACAATTTCTGACTGGTCAGAGAAGGACAACATACACGCAACCCAAAAACAGCCTGACTTTTTTTTCAGTCCCGACCATGGTGCAGGCTCTTCTACAGCTTTGTTTGCAAAAAAGGAAACCTCCTTTGGAAGTACTGAAAATTTGACAATGACAACCATATCAAAGGTAACTACCTTTTCTAATGACATCCAGGCTTCTGAAAAATTACCTGATGTAAGCTCTGAAGGCCGTGGTAAGAAAGTAAACGATGACACATTACTTGGCCTCAATGTTTCTTCACTGGTCCATAGCATCAACACCATAAGTATGTCAGACTATACTGTTGCCGCAGAGCTTCGAAGTAATGATGATTTTGGAGAATTCCAAAGTGAAAAACCCAAAATAAGTAAAATTGACTTTCTCTTGGCCACTTCTCAAGGAAAAATTAAATCAAGTGAAGAAATGATTAAGACAGAGCTTGAAACTTTGGATCTTTGTGCCCAGGGTAAGTAGTATTTATACTTGTAGCTTGTGTATTTGCTCAGTTGTGTGTTCTATTTGTACAAGTGTTATTGTTCAATATCACTAGATATCAGATTCTATATTGAACTTAACCAGAATTGACTTCTAGCTTTTGGTGTGAACTAAAAGAACCTCAAAATGTCTGCTGAGCAATATTGTTTGAAAAGGATTTGACGATTCAATTTTTGTATTGCTTTTTGGAATTTCAGTATGTTTGTGCACTCCAGTTTTATGAAGCGCTATTACTCCTAGCAATTTTAGGGTGATTATGTGGTTAGGTTGTGTGCCACACTAAGGGCCGCTTTACACTTCACGATATTGCAACGCAACATTGATAAAGAGTTACGTGGTGTGGCCGTTGCAGTTTATATCGTTCGTGCATTGTCGTGTAAATGGGCACTGTGACGCGAAAACAACCTAACTACGATATTGCAATAAGATTGTGCAAGCCCTTCAACCGTACGATATTGTATATGCGATGTGGCATGATCGTGCTGTGTGACGGCGCAACCTTAAATGGTCGTTCCCTGGGTTGCTCAAACACAGCGTGGAAAAGGGGCCTACTACATCGTAGTTGCTTTGCCTGCCGATATCTCCCTGTGTAACATCTACTATGCGATCTTTGACAAGTGCCAAAAACGTGCGCGCTCCCGTGAAATCGTATGCAATATCGGAATGATATTGCGACGTGTAAAGCGGCCATAACACATTTATGTTGTATTCTAGTGTGTTTTTTTTTCCTTTTGCATGGCCTCTGCAAATGAAGCACATAGTTTGAATAATATAAAATCACAGGATTTCCCCACTAAATATGTTTGTAATAACACTCTAGGGCAGGTGTCTCAATCTCAGCTGGGTTGGGGGTCCGCACATAGAAAAAAAATTGATATCGGGGGCCGCATTGCTTGAAGGACTAAGTGACATTTTTAGTAATTCCAGAATTTTTCGCATAATGGAGTAATGTCCAAATCCTGTTCCCCTTCTTGTAGTAGTGTCCCCATCTTGTAGTAATGTCTCCATCCTTGTCCTCCTCTTATAGTAATGTCCCCATTCAGGTCCCCATCATGTAGTAATGTCCCCCATCCTGGACTTGTTGTAATGTTCCCATCCTAGTCCCCATCTTGTAGTATTGTCCCCCATCCTGTTCGCCATCTTGTAGTTATGTCCCCATACTGGTCTCCACCCTATATTAATGCCTCATCTTGTATAATGTTTTCATCCTCTTCTTCTCCCTTGTAATAATGTCCACATCCTGTTCCTCTTCTTGCAGTAATGTCTACATTCTGGTCCTCCTCTTGTAGTAATGTCCCCATTCGGGTCCCCATCTTGTAGAAATGTCCCCATCCTGGTCCCCATCTTGTAGTACTCTCCCCCATCCTGATTGCCTTTTTTGTAGTAATGTCCCCATAGTGGCCCCCATCCTATATTAATGTCTCCCATCCTGGTCCTCATCTTGTGTAATGTTCTTATCTAGGTCTTCTCTTTGTAGTAATGTCCCCATCCTGGTCCTCATCTTCTTGCAATAACGCCATCCTGGTCCCCTTCTTGTAGTAATGTCCCCATCCTGGTCCCCTTCTTGTAGTAATGTCCCCATCCTGGTACCCTTCTTGTAGAAATGTCCCCATCCCTATCCTCATCTTGTAGTAATGTCACCATCTTGCTCCTCATTTTGTAGTAATGTCCCAATTCTGGTCCCCATCTTCTAGTAATGTGCCCATCCTGATGCCATTTTGTAGTGTTGTCCCAACCTGCTCTCTCTTCTTTTTGCGTGCACACACAGTCTCTCATACACACACTCTCATACACACATACGCATTGTCATACACACACTCACTGTCTCATACACACTCATATACACACACTTTCTCATGCACACACACACACACGCATACACACTCTCATACACATACGCTTTCATACACACACATACATACACACTCATATACACACGCTCATACACACTCATACATACGCGCTCTCATATACACACGCTCTCCTACACACACACTCACACACACTCATACACACTCATATACTGTACACACCCTCTCATACACCCTCTCATACACCCTCTCATACACCCTCTCATACACCCTCTCATACACCCTCTCATGCATACACACACACACTCTCATACACACACACTCACTCTCATACACACACTCTCTCTTACACACACTCATACATACATACTCATACGCACTGTCTCGTACACTCATATACACACACTTTCTCATACACTCACTCATACACACACACTTATACATACACACACACACACTCTCTCATACCCACCATACACACATATACACACACTCTCTCATACACATTCATATACACTCACTCTCATACACACTTTCTCATACACACACATACTCTCATACACACGCGCTCTCATACACACGCGCTCTCATACACACGCGCTCTCATACACACGCGCTCTCATACACACATCGCTCTCATACACACACATACGCTCTCATACACACACATACGCTTCATACACACGCACACGCTTCATACACACGCACACGCTTCATACACACGCACACGCTTCATACACACGCACAGCCATACACACCACACGCTTCATACACACACACACGTCTCATACACACACACGCTTCATACACACACACGTCTTCATACACACACACGCTTCATACACACACACGCTTCATACACACACACGCTTCATACACACACCACACACTCTCATAACACACACACACACGCTCTCATACACACACACACCTCTCATACACACACACACTGTCACACACACACACTGTCCACACATCACACACACACACACACACTGTCACGCACACACACACACTGTCACAGTCCTCCTAGCTGAACTCGAAGAGTAACACTGACTTCTTAGGGAAGCCCGTGTTCCGAGTCCATGCACGAACACTAGGTGTTCAGTACAAGCCCCGAACTTTACAGTTTGGGTTCGCCCGTCACGAGTTTTAACAATGCTCCTTCATGTTTATCTTGCAGTGTAAATGCCCTTTTAAGCTCTTCTTTTTGCACTTGACACACAATTACACAACTTTTTTTTTATCAAACTGAAGAACCTGTGATATCATTAGTCATAGTACTGTATATTTCTCAATCTTCTGTGTGAAAATGGTTGATAATGAAGTGACTGTATATAAGAGAATATCTTATTTGTGAATATGAAATGGTAGCTTACAATCGATTGTGCTTTAATTTTTCTGACATCTCTATTCAGGATCTCATAAAAGGAGCCATAGTCTTGGAGATAAAGAAATAAATCGAATTACTCCTGCTTTGGAGCAACCATTTAGAGACCGTTCTCATACTGTTACTGAGAAACCTTCTTTACCTGTAATCAGAGATAAGTACAAAGATCTTACAGGAGAAGTAGAGGTAAAGATCATACTACAAAGCATGTACATAGTCATATAAAAGTATTTGCCATTTTCGATTGCATATTTACCATGTACATATTCTTTGTTTTTTAGTTATATTTATAGTGGGTCGACTTTAAAGGGAACCTGTCACCTGGATCTAAGCCCCTATGCTATCACTACCTGTCCCTGCACCTTCCTAGCTGCTCCCTACCTATCCCTCTCTGAGCTAAATCCGCCCTATAAAACAGCAGAAAAATAACTTCTAACTTACAGAAGTCCCTAAGGCTGGGGACTGAAAAGGCGGACCCAGGCTCCATTCTGCCCTCCTTGATGCTGCAGTGCACGCCCCGCTGGGCGGCGTTATTCTTTCTGAATCGCCACCTCCTCCATTTGGAATCTCCCACCCGCTTTACACTGTAAGGTAGCGGTTAGGATCGGCACGACAGAAGGCAGTGACTTAGGTATTTACTCACACAGCACACAGTTTAATGGCACAGTTCAGGTATTCACAGACCTCCAGGTTCCGGGGTGCAGCCGAGTACAACCTCATACAATCCCAACAGCTGATATAGAAGCTCTGTACCTTCCCCCGGGTAGGCTGTGTTAGGTCAGCACACAACCTTTCTCTCCTCACCGTCCGCTCATTAGCCTCATGAACGTCCACTCTGAGAGAGCTCACAGGCTGTGTTAAATCTTCACACAGCTCTCTACACAGAAGCTGTTGCTGCTGTCCTGACACACTCCACCCCCTCCCCACAGCCCAGGGCAGCTCATATCATCTCCTATTCACCTGCACACCTGGGCGTCAGTGCTTTCAATCAGCACTCAGCTCCAGTAGCAGCTTACCCTGTGTGTGCTGCTACCGAGCAGAAGATACAATCTCCCATATGCTGTGTGCCGGTCAGGGGACACATTGAGGTCGCATCAACACAACATGATAGGTGTAAAGCAGGTGGGAGATTCCAAATGGAGGAGGCGGCGATGAAGAAAGAATAATGCCGCCCAGCGGGGCGTGTGCTGCTACATGGAGGAGGGGCTGAATGGAGCCTGGCGCCGCCTTTTCAGTCCCCAGCCACAGGGACTTCTGTAAGTTATAAGTTATTTTTCTGCTGTTTTATAGGGCGGATTTAGCTCAGAGAGGGATAGATAGGGAGCAGCTAGGGAGGTGCAGGGGCAGGTAGTGATAGTGTAGGGCTTAGATCCAGGTGACAGGTTCCCTTTAAGGGGTTTTCCTGTTTCATGAAACCTCTCCCTAGGCTTAGTTGAAAAAAAACAAATTGTGGTTTACTCATTCTCCTCATGTCCATCGCTGAGCCTCCTCTGCTACTTCCAGTGTCTGTTGCCTGCAGTGCTGACATCACATCGACAACACTGAAGCCAATAACTCACCTCAGTGACTCTGCAGATTAGACTGCATAAGCCGCTCAGAGCAGCTGAGCTCATTGATTGGATACAGTGCCACCGACGTGAGATAAGTTCTGCAGACACCGCTTGCAATGCTTACCGACACTAGGAATCATATGTGGAAACTGTGCTTAATCAAGGAAGATTGAGTATACTTTTTAAAAGAAACTGCAGCAAGGGATCAGGGGTTTTCTGAAATCAGAAAAACCATTTCATTACTGAGGCTGTTTACTTTTTAGTGAGGTTCAGATTTATCAATTGGACAATATATTTCCTTCATAATAAATGCAACAATTTATAATCTACCATATTTAGAGGGATTGTAAAATGCACCAGATTATAAAATGTACCCCAAATTTAGAGGAATAAAATATTTAATATTAAAAAAGGGGGTCCGTCTTAAAATCCGAATCAGTTTTATAATCCGCGTATAGCATACTGAGGGGCATGGTGGAGCGGGATCACAAGAGGCAAGTGAAGGAAATCGGTGGTGCACGGCATGCTACGAGCCCGAGGCTCGTAGGTGTGTCACAGCAGCGTGATCCAGGCACCAATGAGCTTCGTTCAGTGGAAATATAATAATAGTATTTTTTACGCAATACTATATAAATTATTTGAGTTTATTCAAGTGTATTAGGAGGTTCAAATAATTTACCATGGAAAACATACTGCATGCTAGTCTTTATAGTATATGTAACAATTCTTTTATTTTATTAGGAGAGTGAAAGATATGCCTATGAATGGCAGCGTTGCTTAGAAAGTGCCCTACAAGTAAGTATGATGTTATTCTATGTTCAGATGCACTACAATAATTTTCTAGTATAGAAAGGCACTCTGTAAAATAGTATTTTTCTATTGTTCAAACTAAAATACATCATAATGTCAATTTGTGTATAGTAATATAGTAAGGCCTGTTCACATCTACATGCTTTAATTATGTAGTTCAGCTCCATTAAAAGAGCAGAATGACAAAATTCACTGCCATGCCAGATCGGTCACCTGACTTGACACCAGGAGCTCTTGATGGACCCGGTTGACAATAATGGGATCCACCTGATGTCCGTGCATACTGCATTATTCATCTGGTACTTTTAGATTGTTTTGCCATGGAGGCCTCCGTGCATATGTGAAAATAGCATAATTTTGTTTTGCCATGGAGGCCTCCGTGCATATGTGAAAATAGCATAATTAGTACATTGCAATGCTGCATTAGTCACCAGTTCATATTAGTAGTAATGAAAGTCAAAGGGAGATAAACTGTTCTTGAAATGATTTGTGAGGATTAGGAGAGGAGCTTTAGTCTAGGGGCAGGGAACCATTTTTCTGTCGGGCCATTTGGAAATTTCTACAATCCTTCAGGGGCCATATAAAATTATCAACCTGAAAATTCCCCTGCTATATTTGGTTAAACAATCAACTCACCCCTACTGTCGTGGCTGGGGCTGATTCTTTTTGGCGGGGGTGATATTGGTGAAGTTACCGTATATACTCGCGTATAAGCCGAGTTTTTCAGCCCAAAAATTGGGCTGAAAAGTACCCCCCTCGGCTTATACGCGAGTCAGTGCGGGGGCTGCTGTATACAGCGGTATACAGCAGCCCCCGCATCCCCAGTAATGCAGGGCCCCCCCCCCCTCATGCTCCGGTCACCTGTAAAGCAAGTTATACTTATCAGTGCCCGCTGCCGTCCGCGCCCGCCGCTGCCGACATGCGATCCTCCATCTTCATTCATCTTCTTCCTGCTCTGTGCGCGTCGCAGGCAGTGACGTCATTACCGGCGACGCGCACAGGAAACAGGAAGAAGATGCATGAAGACGGAGGATCGGGATGTCGGCAGCGGCGGGCGCGGACGGCAGCGGGCACTGATAAGTATAACTTGCTTTACAGGAGACCGGAGCATGAGGGGGGGGCCCTGCATTACTGAGGCTGCCTGTATACTACCACTGGGACTGCTGTATATAGGGGCCCTGCATTACTGGGGCTGCAATACCACTGGGGCTGCTGTATATAGGGGCTGCAATACCACTGGGGCTGCAATACCACTGGGGCTGCTGTATATAGGGGCTGCAATACCACTGGGGCTGCAATACCACTGGGGCTGCTGTATATAGGGGCCCTGCATTACTGGGGCTGCAATACCACTGGGGCTGCTGTATATAGGGGCTGCAATACCACTGGGGCTGCTGTATATAGGGGCTGCAATACCACTGGGGCTGCAATACCACTGGGGCTGCTGTATATAGGGGCTGCAATACCACTGGGGCTGCAATACCACTGGGGCTGCTGTATATAGGGGCTGCAGTACCACTGGGGCTGCAATACCACTGGGGCTGCTGTATATAGGGGCTGCAATACCACTGGGCTGCAATACCACTGGGGCTGCTGTATATAGGGGCTGCAATACCACTGGGGCTGCTGTATATAGGGGCTGCAGTACCACTGGGGCTGCAATACCACTGGGGCTGCTGTATATAGGGGCTGCTGTATACACCACTGGGGCTGCAATACCACTGGGGCTGCTGTATATAGGGGCTGCAATACCACTGGGGCTGCAATACCACTGGGGCTGCTGTATATAGGGGCTGCAATACCACTGGGGTTGCTGTATATAGGGGCCCTGCATTACTGGGGCTGCAATACCACTGGGGCTGCTGTATATAGGGGCTGCAATACCACTGGGGCTGCTGTATATAGGGGCTGCAATACCACTGGGGCTGCTGTATATAGGGGCTGCAATACCACTGGGGCTGCTGTATATAGGGGCTGCAATACCACTGGGGCTGCTGTATATAGGGGCTGCAATACCACTGGGGCTGCAATACCACTGGGGCTGCTGTATATTGGGGCTGCTGTATACACCTCTGGGGCTGCATATACCTCTGGGGCTGCATATACCTCTGGGGCTGCTGTATACTACCACTGGGGCTGCTGCTGTATACTACCACTGGGGAGGCTGCTGTATACTACCACTGGGGAGGCTGCTGTATACCTCACTGCTGGGGGTTGTATACCTGTGCTGGAGTCCACCCTCGGCTTATACGCGAGTCAATAGATTTTCCCAGGTTTTGGGGGCAAAAGTAGGGGGGTCGGCTTATACACGGGTCGGCTTATACACGAGTATATACGGTACTTCTCAACTGCTTTTCCAGGTTTGCTAGAGCCCTAGACATCACCGGACAGGCTGGGAGCATATACCTCACTGGCATAGAGATCACTGGAGAGCTGGATTTAAAAGGCAGACAGTCGGCAAAACCTGTCTGCCAGCCTGAGCACTGCAATCCAGAGGAAACTGCCCAGGGCCGCAAAAAAGTCAGAGGGACCGAAATTCGCCCTGGGGCCTGAGGTTCCCCACCCTGCTTTAGTCCAACACCTTTAAAGTAGTGTTTTTTTTTAAATCCATATTATGTGCATCACTAGAGAAACTTGCTAATTGTTGTTTTTATAAACCACCTGAGAAGCAAGGCCAGAATAAAATTCTGAAGTAAATATAAAAGCTTACAAAAAAACAAAGTGCTGCTGTATCTTTTATGTTTCTGTATAATGTGCTCCTAGCAGCTTGCACTTGTTCACTCATGCTTTATTCTATTTAGCCCTGGAGAGGCATGTTAAATAATTTATTAGGTCTTGTGTCCCATCAAATAAAGGAAATTTATTTTTCTGGGCAGGTGGGCTCTCATGAAGTGGCTAATTAATGCACAAAATACCTTCATTTTTATAAGTATATGCTAAAAAGCAGTAATGCAGACTAAATTTCACATGTTTGTTCTTTGCATACATCTTAGCACATGTACAGTGCTGATATATTCCTTTCTTGGTGTATTATGCTTTCACCTGCTTACGCTTGCTTTCTTCTTTTTGGAAGTGCTTGTTCATTTTGGTAGTATACCATTCAGGTGGTGACTACCTCTTTATTTGGCTGAGCACTTCTCCTATCATCCTAAGTCCCCATCTACACACCATTACACTGGCTTAGTATTTTATCAGTATTTGTAAGACAAAATCAGGAGTGTCTCCAAATCACAGAACAAACCTCAATCTTTCAATTATAGTTTTTCTCTGTACATTCCACTCCTGACTTTAGCATACAAACAATGCAAAAATACTAATGAATGAATGAGGTCTTGGACAAGAGATGTGGAACGCCTGGGCTTTATGTGGCACGCGATGTCATCTGGTCCGGCCTGCAGCTACTCTACCTATCTTTTGACCGCGGGCTCTTTAATTCCTCAGGCAATTTCAGCACTTCTGTGCAGAACTGAAATCACTGGAGGCTGGAGTTCAGGACTCAGGAGCTCTCTATGGTCCTGAACGTTAAAGCTGGGTGCTGACTGTGGTGCTGAAGCTCCACAGCAAGCAATCTGAACAGCTTCAGCACCACCGTCAGCACCCAGCTTGAACGTTGAGGACCACAGAGAGCTCCTGAGTCGTAAACTCCAGCCACCAGTGATTTCAGCTCTGCACAGAAGTGCTGAAATTGCCTGCTTTTAACTAAATAATTAACACCTTCGGACACATTCTGTCCTGTCAGTTTGTGCCCAGGGAGTCTGGAGAAAACCGGACACAACCTGTCAGAACTGAAGCATGGGGTTAAGGCGGCATAACCGGCTTATTAACCGCATCTGCCGGCTACCGGCTAACATGCAGCACAGAAGCTACAGATGTGGTTAATATCCTGCCAACAGCCCATCATATTCTAACATTTGTCATAATAAACGAAGTACTAAATCTAAAAACTATCTGCTCTTCCTCTTTTTGCTGCTGCTCCTGTCAGGTGATATCTCCCCTAACCCTGGTCCGCCCTCTAACTTCAACCCCTCTCCCACCACACCTAGAAACCCCACTAACCTTATTACCATCACTTACACTCCTTCATCTCCCTCTTTTAACTGCGCTCTCTGGAATCCACGATCTGTATGCAACAAACTTCCCTTCATTCACAATTATTTCCTTACCAACTCTCTTAACCTGCTGGCCCTCACAGAAACCTGGATCCAGGATTCAGACACTGCTTCCCCTGCTGCTATTTCTCACGGTGGCCTACATTTCTCTCATTCCCCTAGACCTGGGAACAGACATGGTGGTGGAGTTGGCCGCCTCCTGTCCCCACATTGTACTTTCCAGGTCATTCCCCCAGCCCTATCACTCTCATTCCCTTCTTTTGAGGTCCACACCATTAGGCTATTCCATCCCCTCCCCCTCAAAGTAGCAGTGGTATACCGCCCCCCAGGGTCACCCACCCAGTTCCTCGACCATTTCTCCGCGTGGCTGCCGCATTTCATGTCCTCAGAATTACCAACCCTTATTCTGGGAGACTTTAACATTCCCATCAACGGCCCCATCTCTCCATCTGCATCCCAGCTCCTATCTCTAACTATCTCTCTTGGCCTCTCAGAGCTCTCAACCGCTGAGACACACAAAGATGGTAACACCCTTGACCTGGTCTTTACCCGGCTCTGCTCTTCCTCCTCCTTAGATAACTCACCTCTTCTCTCCAACCACCACATTCTCTCCTTCTCACTCACTAACCCTCGGCCACCACTGCCCACCCCTACCTATCACACATCCAGAAATCTACAGGCCATTAACCCTCATGCACTCACAGACTCCCTCATCTCATCACTGTCCCCAATCTCTTCAATCTCCTGTCCAGATCAGCAGTAAACCACTACAATGACACTCTCAGAAGCTCCCTGGACCAAGTAGCACCCCTCACCCTCAGAACCTCCAAACATAGAACAAAACAGCCCTGGCTCACATCACAAACCGATTCCTCCAGCGATGCTCTAGGAGTGCTGAACGTCTATGGAGGAAAACTCGCTCACTAGGAGACTTTATCCATTATAAGTTCATGCTCAAAATTTACAACTCTGCCCTTCACCTCGCCAAACAGACCTACTTCACCAGCCTGGTCTCCTCACTATCCAACAATCCAAAAAACTCTTTGACACCTTTCACTCTCTCCTCAGTCCAAAAGTGCAGGCTCCCATCACTGACCTCTGTGCTGATGACCTGGCTTCTTACTTTTATGGAGAAAATAGACAGTATCCGCCAGGAAATCAGCTCCCAGCCTCCAAGACCTTCCACTCCCATTTTTCCCCACATCCCCTCTGGTTTGACCCAGTCACAGAAGAAGAAGTCTCCAGGCTCCTCTCTTCCTCTTGTCCCACCACATGCACTACTGACCCCATTCCCTCACACCTACTCCAGTCCCTCTCTCCAGTCGTCACCACTCATCTAACCAAAATCTTCAATCTCTCCCTCTCTTCTGGCATCTTCCCCTCCTCCTTCAAACACTCGATCATTGCTCCATTATTAAAGAAAACCTCTCTTGACCCATCCTGCACAAATAACTACAGACCTGTCTCCAATCTCCCCTTCATCTCTAAACTCCTGGAGCGCCTGGTCTACTCCCGCCTCACCCGTTACCTCTCCACTCACTCTCTTCTAGATCCATTACAGTCTGGTTTCCGCCCCCTTCACTCTACAGAAACTGCCATCATAAAAGGACCAATGACCTTCTGACGGCAAAGCGTAATGGTGACCACTCTCTGCTTATTCTTCTTGATCTTTCTGCAGCCTTTGACACTGTTGACTACCATCTCCTACTCTCCATGCTGCACTCCATCAGTATCAAGGACACGGCTCTCTCCTGGTTCTCTTCCTATCTTTCTGACCGCTCTTTCAGTGTATCATTTGCTGGCTCCACTTCCTCCCTGATGACATGCAATTATACACTTCAGCCCCTGACCTTACCCCAGCGATATTAAAGAACACCAATGACTGTCTAGCTGCAGTTTCCAATATCATGTCCGCTCTCTATTTGAAACTAAACTTTTCCCAAACTGAACTCCTTCTGCTCCCACCCTCCACTAACCTCCCTAAATCTGACATCTCTCTCTGTTTGCGGCAGCAGGCTCGCTGTCTGGATGTTATGTTTGACACCGATCTCTCCTTCTCCTCCCACACACAATCTCTCGTCCGCTCCTGTCACTTTACACCTGAAGAATATCTCTAGAGTCCACCCCTTTCTCACCATGGAAACAACAAAAACCCTCACCGTGGCCCTAATCCATTCCCGCCTTGACTACTGCAATTCTCTATTAAGTGGCCTCCCCTCTACTAGACTTTCTCCTCTCCAGTCCATCCTTAATGCAGCAGACAGGATCACCCATCTGGCCAATCGTACTCAGATGCCTCTGCTCTGTGCCAGTCATTGCACTGGCTACCTGTACACTACAGGATCAAATTCAAATTGCTTGTTCTCACCCACAAAGCTCTTCACAGTGCAGCACCCCCCTACATCTCCTCCTCATCTTTGTCTATTACCCCACCCGTTCTCTACGTTCGTCAAATGACCTTCGACTAACATCTGCACTAATTAGATTCTCCCACTCCCGGCTCCAAGACTTCGCCCGAGCTGCACCAATCCTCTGGAATGCTCTACCCAAAGAAATCAGGACGAACAACAACTTGCATGGCTTCAGACGATCCCCAAAAACACATCTTTTTAAGGCGGCATATCATACTCCCTAATAGAAGTCATTTGCACTGTAGATAGTGAATGGGCTATCTCTCTTAACGTTACTCTTCTACAAACTCCACCGAACCAAAAAGGTCTACACAGATTGTCTGACGACTATTCATGTAAGCTTATTTCTATGCCCCATTTCCTCAAGATGCCTGGACCATTAGTGTAATAAGCCCCTGTACCTTGTGCAACCCCTATCCCGTTGTAGATTGTAAGCTCTTTTGAGCAGGGTCGCCTTCATTTCTTGCTTTATTTATTGTATTTTCTTTTTTACTTTGATTCTATGCCTATTGTTTTGTATCCAATTATTGTACTGTATTTGTTCTCTACTGTAATTACTTACGGTATTATATTTTCTGTACTCTAACCCCTACATTGTAAAGCGCAGCGGAATATGTTGGCGCTATATAAATAAAGATTTTTTTATTTTATTATTATTATTATTAATATGCCAGTTATCCCTGGGAAATTCAAAAAATGCTGCTGTCAAAGCAGCAGAAAGCCCGACATAGCTATTATATCTAGAGATCTTTATATGTAGATATATAGCTATCAGGCTTTTATATGTAGATATATAGCTATCAGGCTTTCCTTTATCGGGAGAATAGCACACACGCGAGTGACTCCCACAGTGTGCTGTGTGGGTACGAGGTTTCCTCGCACCCATAGACTTTCATTAGCCACTCGCACATCAAACACACGTTCAGTTTCAGCATGCTGCAAGTGAACTCGCATTTGACTTGCGGTGTGAGTTCAGCGCAGGGGACTCGCACCAGTGTGCCCTGCCTCATATGGTAACACTGGTCCAAGTGCAATGCGAGTTTCCCTCGTATTGACACTTGCACGAGTCATTTGCACAGTGTGCCTCCACTCTTACCGATGATAATGCAACCCCTGCACTGACTGTAGTTGTGCCTCTGTGTGGGTTTAAAACTTAGAACTTTGCTTCTTTCTGCTTCCAAAAGAAGGTAAGAAACATAGAAGGCACAACTTTCTTACTGATCTCCAGTGGACATTAGACTGGTCAAATATTCAAGCAAAAATCGTATACATTTGCATCAGCATTGACATATGATTATATTCTGCTTGGCAAAAGTGCAGCGAATTGACAATACATGCTTTTATTTACTAATATGGCAAGAAAGTACAACCTATAGGCCAGGTTCAGATGAGGCTTCTATTCATCTGTGTATAGAAATATTCTGGATGTAGCACATGTACATTACATGTAGTTTCTATGTCAGAAAGAAATGGGTTTCGCCTATACAGCATATCAGTAGAGTGGATTTACTCAACTCTGGTTTTGCTCTTCAGAGTACTATTTGAGTTAGAGAGGAAGGCATCTTTGCATCTGCCTTCCAGCCCTGGTAGTTGAACTGGCACACATACAGTTATATGTCCTTTTACATTTTATTGCTGCCATTGAGAGCTGTTCAGTATAACAGTTTAATCTTTATATGCACTCCTGGTCTGCAATCTACTAGTACACCTGATCCCAAAAAACAAAGTCAGGCATGCAGTGGGTATGGAAAGTTTTCAGACCCCTTTAAACTTTTCACTCTTTCTTTCATTGCAGCCATTTGGTAAATTGAAAAAATCAGAAATGTAGAATTTTTTTGCCAATGTATTAGAAAAGAAAAGCTGAAATATCACAAGGTCATAAGTATTCAGACCCTTTGCTCAGTACTTAATTTAAATGTACATTTTAATTTACTGTCAAAGCAGCAGAAAGCCCGACATAGCTATTATATCTAGAGATCTTTACCATGAAACAAAGAATAAAAATTTAAAGGGGTCTGAATACTTTGCGTACCCACTGTATATTTGTACTATGCCACCACTTGCATAGGTGGAAAAACCCTTAATTCAGTTTTCTCATATCCAACGTTAACTGAGGATGCCAAGCATGTGTTGTAATGTTTCTTTTTCAAGCAAAGAGGTTAGGAACTTGGGGTCGTGGCCTAGCAGGACATGAGAGGATGCTGGTTGGAGCTCTCCCGCCGACGACTGAGCCTATTATCTTGTACTAGCTGGGTGCCCGATGCAGATGCATCGGGATTCTAGAAGAGCGAGTCTCTGACTCGCAATGGCCGCTTCGCGGCCAATGCTTCGCGCTGCTAAGGCGACTCGCCATGCCCGCTGCGCGGGCATAGCGAGTCGCATTAGAACTGCTCGCAATGGCCGCTGCGCGGCCAATGCTTCGGTCGTATCCACATGACCACGCTGACTCGCAGCGCGAGCGGACTCAAAAGGGGCAAAAAACCCATTCGTGATTATATAATAGATTGAGCTGCTGCTGCTGAGCACCACGACTAAGCTCCTTTGGTAGCTGGAACACCCGGGCGTCTGGCGAGCCTGTCCATGGCCAGAATCACCTCCATTATGACCCACAGGAGGCAGAAAGACATTGGAGCAGAGGGAAGCGGGAGGTTCCAAGATGGCGTTGAGGCAGAGGAAGCCGCGGTAAAGGTGTACGCCGCACATGTCAGGAGGATGGAAGTAGCTGCAAAGTGTGAGCGCTTCGATTTGTGTGGAGGGGGAAGAGAAGAAGAACTGTGAGGTGAAGGTGAGAAGGCAAGGGAGAAGGAAGACACGGAGGAACAGGTGGGGGAACCAGCCCATGCATCACATATATATTCAGACCTGCAGACTCTTATAAATGGTCAGGAGCCCAAGGATTATAGGGACTCTGATGTAGGAGAACCCACTATTAAGGGCGTGTTTTACAGTGATCTCCTTTTGCAAAACAGCACTCACAGCAATAACCCAGCAAGTGGATGGATTAAAAGGGGAAATGGCCAGCATCCACACGCAAATACAAAAAAGCAGATGAGAGGACAGGAGCAGTGGGGGAGATAGTGAGCACTGGTGAAGACCAGATCACAGGACTACAGAAAGCTCAAAACAAATATATACAGCACATTTCTGAACTATGGGCTAAAACTGACGATTTGGAAAATCGTTCATGATGGAATAATCTAAGAACCATTGGGGTACCTCAAAGGGCTGAAGGCAAAAACCCTAGAGAATACATTGAATCCTGGCTGAAGTCCAAGTTGGGAGAGGACAGCCTGTCCAAATTGTTTGCAGTGGAGCAGGCAAACCATGTTTTGTCACGACCCCTGCCTGCTGGTCTACCCTCTCGGCCCATACTGGCTAAAATTTTCAACTATAGGGATTGGGACATTATTTTTAGGAAAGCCAGAGTTATCACATATCTGGCAATAGATGGAAATAAGATCTCCATATTCCCGGATGATTCTTCAGAAGTCCAAAAACAAAGAATGAAATATGTGGAGGTTAAGAAGCGTCTGCGGTTTCTGGGACTGGTTTATTCAGTGACGAATCCTGCAAAGCTGAGGGTGGTGGTGCTGGGATGTGTACATTTCTTTTAGAGTTCAGCAGAGGCCACAAAATGGCTGGGCCAACACAACAAACGCATAAGATCTGCAGTGACCTGAAGAAGACAAGATGAAGTCAACTTAGGAAATAAAAAAGCTTGAGGGGCAATATCAAGTGTGCCGAGAGGTTTGAATGACTTTATGGGGAAAGCATATGAAACTGTGCAATTAGTTAACAGTGCAGCAATTGTGGGACTGGTTTAGCTTGCAGACCAACGGTCGTTAGAAAGTTAGGGTTAGTAATAAGTTCTGGGTGATCATTACAAAGGGTATCTGAAAGAGTAGGAACAATTACACCCTTTCTCTCTGTGAGAGAGGAAAAATATATCAGATTTATAAGCTTTATTGGATAATGTTTATGATTAGTTTTTTTTTCAAGGAGGGAAGGCGATCAAGGGTTGAGAAAGCTCATGTCAGGAAGGTATGGCGAAGGGGAAAATGGGCGGAGCCCCAAGGAAAGGTTTTTTTAAATACTGATCTGTATGGGGGGCCCCAATTAATGGGACACTGTCAGGTCATTTTTCAGTATGATACTAATATTACTGTCACGTCACCACTGGCGAAGCTGACTAGTTGACCCACTAGACCACGAGATACCATGGAGGCTGATACCAGAAATGAGCTAGACAAGAGAGTCAGATAATGAGCAGGGTGTATTAACTACAATAAGGGATTGATCCCCAAGGGACGTCCACAGGGCCAGAGCACCGGTGTCCCCCTTAGGGAGCACAAGAAGGGTTACCCCTATACAAGGATTCCTCCAAGCACAGCCAGAGAGGGTCCAATGAACCAGTCAATCTGTGGGTCCGACCCAAGGCAGAACAGTACAAGGAAACCAAGGAACCAGAGGAGAAGACAGGGATTGAGTTTGGTGCAGACGAAGGGGTCCGGGAGGTAGCCAGGGACCAGCGAGAGTGGTAGGGGTCTGAACGACAGGTGGGATCCGGCACTGAAATCAAGAGAAATTTGTTAGGGTCTCAGAGGACACAGGAAACCGCATGCGCTGCTAGGGACCTGAGCTGGCAACTTAGAAACTGCGAAGTTGCCCAGGCACCTCCCTTAGGAAGTAAGGGCCTTAAGAATCCACCAGCCCTGAGCAATTGACTGAGAGGTGGTGACAGGAAAAATAGGCGTACTGGCCCTTTAAATTTACAAAGTTTGGCGCGTGCGCACCCTATGCGCATTCACCCTGCCACCAAAAAGTGAGGAGGCAGGGGAGAAGCGTAGAGGAGCCGCTGCTGCTGGGGACGATGCTGTGGGAACGCGGACCCGGTGAGTGTACCTGCAGAATACTGGCGGCCGGATGGGACCCAATCCCCTGCATCCTGGGGAGGGGCCCACTGGCAGCAGGGTTACAATTACCCTTGAATAGTGCCTGGGCAGACCTTTTAAAAGCATGTAAAATCATTATTCTACCCTTTGTAGATTCCATGTTATCAGCATCTTCACACCTTGCAGGGAGCTCCTGGATTAGTCCTCTCCATTATAAGCAAACAGGAATGGTCTGGCTGCTGTATAAACTGTCATGTAATTATGCACTTCCTATCAGCCGTTCTCTCCTTCCTTCTCCCTCTGCTCTCAGTGCTGTATGGTTTCACTTCTGGAGCTACTGTTCTGTTCAGGACAGGGAGGGAGAAAGCTAAAGATCTGCCTTATCTGATCTAGACTCCCATTTGTTTCTGTAAAAAGGAATCCCTGCTGTGATGTGAGAAATTCTGTGTTTATCTGATCTCTGGGCTTTGCTGCAAAGAGAGTAGAGAGGAGGATACAGCCCCCCCCCCCACTGATCTCCTGTTCTGTGATGTGACATGCATATTTATCTGTGGGGAGGTGACAGCAGTGAACTAAGTGGATCATTCACTGTGAGTGACAGATGGAATGAATCTCTTTATTTGACGTTTGCAGAGGATAGGAGGGGAATATAAATAATAAAAATACAAAAAAAGAACTTAGAGAAAGGAATTAAAAGATGATAGCAGTTACATATGGTTTTTTGACCTGACCGTTTTCCTTTAAAGTGCTGAGCTGGAATGTTATGGTGGGTTTACACGCTCCAACGTTGGTCCGATATTGGATCCGACGGCGCGGGAGCGCACTTTTTTCTGGCCAGATTTCAAAGATCGCATCAGAGGTTTATACAGCGCGATATCGGCATACAACTTCTCTACGATGTGTACGCCCCCCTTGTACGGCCGACCCAGGAGCGACCATATAACATGGGAGTGAATAGGCAACGTTGTACTGCACATCGTAGTTGGGCGTTTACACAGCACAATCCTGCTCCAACCTCCATCCAATATCGGCCCGTTGAATAGCACGCTCATTCGATCCCCGATATCGGTTTGACTCGTTCGTGCATCGTATTGGTCATTTACACCATACAACGCACGAACGATATCGGGTCCAACGCACAAACCACGTGACTTTTGATCGGAGTTGGACGCCGATATCGGGACGTGAAGAGAATGAGAGGGGGGGTCATTTGCTAGCCTTGGTAGCTGTAGCCCACCAGGATTCAGCCCACAAATATAGCGGGGTGACAGTTACTAAAACTGTGGATATCTTGGAAGTATTTAGATACTTTTACGTCAACCTATACAGGTCACAAATGCAAAATTAATACAAAGGGAGATTAGTTAATTATTGGAGGGAACTAATTTGCCCAGACTGAAGGAGGAGGATAGAAGAAGCCTGGGGAAACCCATGTCAGTGAATGTGCTGGAGAAGGTGCAGGGACGCAATGAATAGTGAGGAACAACTTGCGCGGCTTAGATTAGTTAAATAGTTTAAATAACTGGGTATACAGGTAGCTCTCCCATTAGCAGTTTATGAGGGCCTTAATTTACGCCCGCTTCTGGAAAAGATTAAGACTAAAATAACAGCTGCACTTGTCGGTAATGGGCAGAATCAACCTCATCAAAATGATTGTGATGCCACAGTTGCTCTATGTGCTGCATAATGCACCCATATGGCTTCCAACAGGTAGGTTCTATAATATAAACTTATTTTTCAGAGATCTAGTGTGGGGAAAGAAACACCAGGTTAAAATTGGAGACCTAAAGAAGAGGGGCCTTGGTGTTGCCAAACCCATGAGTGTACTTTTTATCAGCCCAAGCCAGCACTTAAAGGGGTGGGGAGTAGATACAGGAGGTAGCTTAGCACATGGTTATTAAGCACATGATTGGGAAAACCCCTTTAGTACAGGGACTGTAGGCCGAGAGCTTCAAATATTTAGGAGCAATATACCCCACCCTTGGAATGATATAAAAAACATGGCGACCAATCAGAAGAGTAATGCGGCTTGGCGTGTGGTTTGAATGCCGCTCCTCTGATTGGTCGCTGCGTTTAGTGCCAACCAATCAGAATAGCAGCGCGCGCCATGGCGCCATATTTCAAATACACAGAGTACAGTGTATTTGAAATATGGCACACGCCGCTATTCTGATTGGTCGCCGCGTTCAGCGCCGACCAGTCAGAATAGCAGTGTGCCCCATATTTCAAATACAACATGGCGCCATGGCGCGAGCCGTTCCTTTGATTGGTCGCCGCATTCAGCGCTGACCAATCAGAGGAGCGGCATTCAAACCGCGCGCCAAGCTGCGCAACTTCTCTGATTGGTCGCCGCGGCGACCAATTAGAAGAGTAGTGCGGCGTGGCGCGCGGTTTGAATGCCGCGAAGGGCACCACCGCTTTTTGCAGCCTGGAGATGACCGGCTAACGCCGGTCATCTCCCGACTAGCTTGGCGCTGACCGGAGCTCTGCCGCAGCTACTGCAGCACAGAGGTCAGCAGCTCGCCAGCCGGGAAATAACCGGCTAACGCCGGTCATATCCTGACTGGCTCACTGCAGACCTCTGTGCCACAGGTAGCCGCGGCTGAGCTCTTGTCAGAGGCTCGCCAGCCGGGAGATGACCCGCTGACGCCGGTCATCTCCTCGCTGGCTCGCACGCGCTGCGGCCACCGTTGGCCGGCACCGTGTATCCCGGCGACATATACATAAAATATTATATCAGCCTCCTGGTTAATGTATGACTATATACCAGTTTTTTTTTGTGGGGAGTATATAAGAAACATTCCAATTACTTATAGAAACAAGTGGCATCCACTCAGGAGTTACAGTTTCTACATTAATTTATAACTTTATTAATTCATTAAAAGCTCATACACATAAAGACAATATGATGGTTATGGTGGTTTCCGCAAGGAGCCACCCCATGGCTAGGTCCTTCCCTGGAGGGATATCTGGCTAGTTCCGTGTTTGAGACTCCTAAACGAGGCTCCATGGACTCTATTTGCATACTCATAATTCCCAGGGGGCAATGCACCTAGGATTTCACTGTGTTTGAGCGGTTTTGCTGGCTGCCCGCAGTGTTTTACTCGACTGCTCTCCCTGAGCCTCCTTGTATTGTGCCTTGTACCTCCTTGTATTGTGCTTATTTATGTGTGTATATTATATATATATATATATATATTTTATATATATATATATATATATATCTTTTAATGAATTAATAAAGATATGAACTAATGTAGAAAATTTAACTCCTGAGTGGGTGCCACTTATTTCTAGAATACATAATACAGCTTGAAAGGGTATATACAGTGTGTCAAAAGGAAAAAAAACAGAATTAGGCTGCTTTCACATCAGCGTTTTACGCTGATCGCGGCAGTTGCGGTGAAAAAAATGCAACTGCCGTGATTACCGCATAACGGCCGAGATCGCGGCACACTTGCGGCAAACCCCATACAATGTCTATGGGGCTTGCGGCAGGTGCGGCAAGTGCAGTATCGGCACTTGCGGCAGGTGCGGCCGCGAAAAAAAACGCGGCATAGCGTGTTTTTTTGGCGTTCGCACCTGCCGCAAGTGCTGAAACCGCACTTGCCTCACCTGCTGCACGCTTACCGCAAGCCCCATAGACGCGGCCGATATGCGGTAATCGCGGCAGTTGCGGTTTTTTCACCGCAACTGCCGCGATCAGCGAAAAACGCTGATGTGAAAGGACCCTTAATTTGACAAATTGTGGAAGCCGTGTTTGGAGAGCAGCTGTGTCATGGTAGTGGGGGTGGGGATTGCCATCCAGGGGTGGCGGAATGATGGGTTAAAGAAATATACTCTCTGGGGAGAAAGGAATGTCAGAATAAAAGAAACAGCGGGACATAGAATATTGAAGGGTCTCTTGAGCAGGTGTGGTTCTTTAGAGAGTAAGGGGGAAATAGGCTGTTAAGTTGTAAAATGAGAAATTGTTATAATATTGTTCTTGTACAGATGAATATTTGTTAAAGCATTACAATTTTATCTGATTACAGAAAAAATGAAAAAAATAAGATGTTAGAAACTAATTACCGTATCCCTGGTTTTTATTCCTTTATTAGTCAGCTGGAGAAAGGTGGTTTCAAGACTAGAATGTACTTGCTGGAATCGGCTGCCTATAATTTGCTTCCAGGCTGTTGAGGCAATTGCAAAGCATAAAAATAATTTCTGATTGAATTATGCAATTTTACTTTTTAACATTAGAAATGTCCTATAATATGATACTGTATTACCTTCTGCTGAAAAGGTATGTACAGCACTAAATACGATTCTGTTTGTCATTTCTTAGGTCATTAAAAAGCGAATGATGCTCTCAATGGAATCAGCAGTTCCTCAGTTTGTACTGAAGTCATCCAGTCTGCTCATGGAATGGAATATTTGTTAGGTATGATTTATGAGCATCTTAAGAAACATTCTGAACTATTATATAATTGATTCCAAAAAATAATATTTGGAAGTTAAAATATATTTATCAAAAGGTGTGTAGGCTCAGCTCAATTCTTTTTTATCAATGGCTTATGTCTACTGTATAATATATATAGTTATTTCTATAAATTCAATAAGTTTCTCATCACTCTTCTGGACAGGGTTCTGTTCAATTAGTGGGGGTGATGTCTCAGAATCCATATGGGGTGCCCTAAAAAATATTTTAGTGTATCAGTATATATATATATATCTTTCTGTTGGCTATATTAAATCTGTTGTTATATTATATCTGTTGTTGTATATTAAGCTCGGGTGGTTTCTCTAAGGGGCCTTTCACACTTGCGTTTTTTTCCTGATTTGGAAGATCAGGTAAAACCCGATTCTTACAGTATTTTGCCCATTCACTTTAATTTTGTCAGGTAGAATCTTGTTGCTTCATGTTTTCTCCTGAAATCATTAAAGAGAATGGGCAAAAAAAATTAATTCTTAAGAATCAGGTGTTTTCCTGATCTTCCAAATCAGGAAAAAACCGCAAGTGTGAAAGGCCCCCCTCTATATATTGCTCTATATGTTATCTTCTTTACCTTTTCATTCATTGCCTATTGTACAGGGGGATATTTGCACAGAAGATCCCCCACAGGCTTTCAAGCAGCATACCCACAATTAATACAGTTTGCTCCAGTGTATACCCAACAATCCTAAAATATATTTATCAATCATTTGAAACAAGACTGAAAAAAATCATTATGAATATGTCATATATCATCGCTCATAGACACATTGTTGATTGAGATTATTTAGAAGAAAAAAACTAATATAGAGAGTGACACTGAAATCTCTACATTCCAAACAAAATATTCTTTTTCACAGGTGATTTGAATAAAATGAAAATGTATTTTTTAAAAGTTACAAATAAAAGACCTAGATAAAGATAAGATATAACAGGCTTATACGCGACTCCTTTGAATATGAAAGAGGGATCCAATGTGTTGCAAAAGAGTGTAGTACTTAAATGAAAATTATGTCTCACATTCTAATGATTCCTGCAGGCTCAATTTTGATTTATTTTAGGTGAAACAAAACATCATTTTATAACAAGTAACAAGTGACCTAAAATATTGGCAAATTATGGAATATAATAGCTGTATTGATCCCACGGGTCAGTAAGGGTAAAATTGTTTAAAAAGTAAGAGGTGATTGTTATATACTTTGAATCACTGAACTCAGTAAAAATATTTAAAAAATTGCCACTTACAGTTTATTCACAAAAACTGACTCTTCTGCTTTTTTCATGCACCATAGTTTGACCCTTTGCATGACCTTTAGTGGATGATTTTGATGTCATTAGATTAGTTAATTTTAATGGACGCTGTTCTGCAATTGGCTACTGTGGGCTTGGAAGATTATAATTTGCAACATGGACTCAAGAACATAGTTGCAGAAAGTTTAGTTGATCCCACTAAAGTTCTCTTGCCACCACTCCACATTAAATTTAGACTGGTAAAGCAGTATGTGAAAAGCTCTATCAAAAGACGGAAATAATTTTAAGTTCCTGTGTACCAATTTTTGGCTAGTGTCCAAAGCAAAACTGAAGGAAGGCATTTTTTGTAGATCTGTATAGTTAGAAATTCATGATGGATGACATGTTCAAAACAAAATGAAAGCTCTTGAGAAAAGGGCTTGGGATTGTTTTAAAGAATTGTGAAGAAACTTCTAGGTAGCAACAAAGATCCAAAATTTAGGTCCATCTTCGAGACCATGCTTATACGTTTCAAAGCCTTGGGCTGTCTGATTAATTTTTAGTCACATTCCCATTTAGACTACTTTTTTTAAAACTTGGTGCTTTAGTGAAGAGCAAGGCGCAAGATTTCATGGAGATTGAACGATTATACCAAGGTAGTTGGAACATGAATATGATGGGGGACTATACTGGGTGCTTCACATAGATGATGTGCAGGCCTTCTATAAGAGAAAAGATATCAAGAAAAGCTTTAAAGAGAAAAGGAAAAAGTGCAAGAATTCATTTCCAATAAGGTTGCAAAATGAATGTTGAATAGTTTTCATAAAATAATATTGTGTACATTTTTCACTACAATAAAGCTTATTTTGTTCACTTAGCTTGTATGTAGTTTCAAATGTGTTTTGTGCAAAATCCATATGTGATGGCTAAAAATTGAATTTTCATAAACCCAAATTTTTCATACCTGTGTTCTTTTCTTCATGAAGAAGACAGACAAGTAGGATTTATAAAGGGAAGTGTTAGCTTTTGACAAAAACATTGAATTGGTGAAATCGGGTTTGTAGTGTGCCACTTGATAGCCATATGTACAAAGTGTAAGTGTCCCTGAATTAAAGGGAACCTGTCACCTCAAAAAAAAAATTGCTATTTATCTGCAGATATAGCGGTAATCTGCAGGTAATTGGCTTGTAAGAGTGGTTTCACACATGCGTTTTTTTGTCTTGCATCGATATCCGTCCAAATTCTGAAGCATCATGATAAAGCATGTGTCACTATATTTAGATTGAAGCCGCAGGAACATGCATTGGTATCAGGATTTCGGTGGATCTACACCACTGCATCGTTTTGACCTTCTCCCCAAATGCACAAAATTGTCATTTTGCGACATGACAAAACTCCCGATGCATGCGGATCCGGCCGTATGCAACCACAAATGCTATGGGTCTCATTGGCGTATGGATTCGTTCGGGATGGATCCATCCATTTTCCTGATCTATTTTTTGTCACTGTGCATGGCCAGAGCCTGTACTCTGTTCATGCATTTTACATGACTAGCCAAATATAAATCTCTCGACCGACCGGCCGACAAACCAATGGTATTACAAATTCATACTCACAATGCAATGTCTATGGGAAAACACAAAGATGGATCAGGACAAAAACAGATGCAAAACTGAAACTGCAGTGTTTTTGTTTTTTTATTTTTTTTGCCTGATCGGGAAAAAAAAACGGTTCGGTTGTATCAGTTTTCACATGCGTCAACAAATGCAGATCCACCCATTTTCATCCCAATATGGAGACGACGCAAGTGTGAAACTAGCCTAAATCATGTTACACTGGTTTACTGGAAAAGCAGCTTGACATAGAAAATGATATTCATGTTTTCTTGAGGTTTTCCCAACCAGAGAAATGGTGGAGCTTCCCAGAGTCTCCAAATCCACGGTCCAAAAATATATTAAATGAGATTTTATTTTAAGGTTTAAAATTTAAATAAAGTTCCATAAAATGCGTTTCGGCTACATAAAATGTAGCCTTCTTCAGGCATGATTTACAGCTACAATGGTATTAGAGCAAAATAAATACTAAACTTTGAAAAGACAAGTGGGTGAGGATCGAAATAGGTGGAGCCTGACAGGGAGTGGATGAAACATAACATTCAGTTAGTATCACACACTGATTTGTGTTGACTCTGCAGTTTATGTTGGATGCTGCTGTGATTAAATCTGTGTGAACTGTATCAGTTAATGTCAATTCAGCTGGGTGCTGTGTTGAGTGATGCCTTAAGGCCACTTCACATGCTACGATATTGTTAAACAATATTGTTGAAACGTCACAAATTTGTGATCATTCAAACGATATTGTGTATTGTGCATTGTTGTGTGTAAACGAACGAACTAGGAAGGAAACATCGTTGGATAGTTCATCAAAAATTTGAGATCCTGACCTCAAATCTATCATTCGTCGTCCAATTAATGTTCTGTGAACAAGCAACATCGTTCAGTGTGACACCTTTTTGAACAATTCGTTCATAATTCTTCTATTCCTGCCGCTTTATAACATCATTCACTTGTTTTTCTCCAAGTAGCTGGCGCGTTGCCCAATTTAAGATCGTTAACGATATCCTTGCGTATGACAACGCACTAACGATGTCGAAAAGATCGCGGACACATGACATGGCTAACGATCTCGTTCACCTATATCGTAGCGTGTGAAGTGGCCTTAAAGGGAACCTGTCACCTAATCTATGGCCCCTAAACTATCACTACCTGCCCCTACAGACCCTAACTAGCTCCCTAACCATCCCTGCCTGACCTAATATGGCTATATATAAGGTGAATAAAACACTTTATAAACTTACAATTTCTCCGTCTGTGGGGCGTTCCTGTCGGCTCTTGTCTGCAGGGCGGGGTCCCCAGAGTCGCGCTCCCCCCCGCCTCGCTCCCTTCCTAACGCCCTAATGGGCGGCATTGTGGATTTGAAGAGCGGGGGAGCCCAGTGGAATCATCCCGCCCCGCTCTTCATGACGCGAGACCGGAAACCGCGTCATTTCCGGTCCGCGCATGCCCAGTGCGGCGGGTGAAGCCGAGTCCCGGCGTCGCTAGGCAACGATCGGCGTCTTCGGAAGGTGAGTATCGGCGGCCCCCTCCCTCCCAAACCAGCACATATATATGTGTGTGTAATCCACATGTACATATGGATTACACACACACATATATACATTCACTTTGATTAGGCACATTTCATATGTGTGTATATATATATATATATATATATATATATATATAATATGCACATATATATATATGCACATATATATATATAATATATATATTATATATATATATGCACATATAATAGTTAGATTGTGTGTGGTGTAACATACGTCTGTGTGTGTGTGCGTTGTATACATACGTGTGTGTGTGCATGTGTGTATATTACGTGTGTTGTGTGCGTGTGTATACTTACGTGTGTGTGTGTGCGTGTGTATACATACGTGTGCATGTGTATACTACGTGTTGTGTGTGCAGTGTATACTACGTGTGTGTGTGTGCATGTGTATACTTACTGTGTGTGTGCGTGTGTATACTTACGTGTGGTGTGCGTGTGTATACTTAGTGTGTGTGCGTGTGTATACTTACTGTGTGTGTGCGTGTGTATACTTACGTGTGTGTGTGTGCATGTGTTGTATACATACGTGTGTGTGTGTGCATGTGTGTGATACATACGGTGTGTGTGTGCATGTGTATACTTACGTGTGTGTGGTGCATGTGTATACTTACGTGTGTGTGTTGTGTGCATGTGTGTGTATACTTACGTGTGTGTGTGCATGTTGTGTATACTACGTGTGTGTGTGTGCATGTGTTGTATACATACTTGTGTGTGTGTGTGTGTATACATACGTGTGTGTGTGTATACATACGTGTGTGTATACATACGTGTGTGTGTGTGTGTGTATACATACGTGTGTGCATGTGCATACTTACGTGTGTTGTGCATGTGTATACTTACGTGTGTGTGTGCATGTGTGTATACTTACGTGTGTGTGTGTGCATGTGTGTGTATACATACGTGTGTGTGTGTGCATGTGTGTGTATACATACGTGTGTGTGTGTGCATGTGTATACTTACGTGTGTGTGTGTGCATGTGTATACTGACGTGTGTGTGTGCTGTGTATACTACGTGTGTGTGTTGCATGTTATACTACGTGTGTGTGTGTGCATGTGTGTGTATACTTACGTGTGTGTGTGCATGTGTGTGTATACATACGTGTGTGTGTGTGCATGTGTGTGTATACATACTTGTGTGTGTGTGTGTGTATACATACGTGTGTGTGTGTGTATACATACGTGTGTGTAACATACGTGTGTGTGTGTGCATGTGTGTGTATACATACGTGTGTGCATGTGCATACTTACGTGTGTGTGCATGTGTATACTTACGTGTGTGTGTGTGTATACTTACGTGTGTGTGTGTGCATGTGTGTGTATACATACTTGTTGTGTGTGTGTGTGTGTGAGTGTGCGTGCATGTGTGTGTATACATACTTGTGTGTGTGCGTGCATGTGTGTGTATACATACGTGTGTGTGTGTGTGCGTGCATGTGTGTGTGCGTGCATGTGTGTGTGTAGTATACTTGCGTGTGTGTGTGTGCATGTGTGTGTATACTTACGTGTGTGTGCATGTGTGTGTATACTTACGTGTGTGTGTGCGTGTGTATACATACGTGTGTGTGCATGTGTATACTTACGTGTGTGCATGTGTGTGTATACTTACGTGTGTGTGTGTGCATGTGTGTGTATACATACGTGTGTGTGTGTGCATGTGTATACTTGTGTGTGTGTGATGTGTGTGTATACTTACGTGTGTGTGTGTGAATGTGTGTGTATACATACGTGTGTGTGCGTGCATGTGTGTGTATACATATGTGTGTGTGTGTGTGTGTGTGTGCATGTGTTTGTGTATACATACGTGTGTGTGCATGTGTGTGTATACATACTTGTGTGTGTGTGTGTGTGTGTGGGTGCATGTGTATATATATTTTGTAGAGAGAGAGACTGAGGGTGAGAAGGTCTGTGAGTTTTGTGTAACGCTGGGACCTGGGTGACGCAGTAAACTTCACCTGAGGTCAGAGTTAATCCTCGTCACTCTATCTGACCTCAGGTGATCTACACTGATGTCACCCTGTTCACATCGGTAACAGAAAACTCACTCTATGTGGGTCACGCTGTGAAGTGGGAAGTTTCACATGAGGTCAGAGAAACACATTGCTTTATCCGACCTCAGGTGACACAGACCATGAACTCTCCCCCTTCACTGCACGAGCCTTCAAATATAATTTTTAGGGAATCTTCACTAACGGACGGACCTCTACCAGGATCCTGGATGGGTATGTGGGAGTAATAAAGATGGAGTCAAAATACGTGTTTGTGTTTTTTGTTGTAATAAAAAAAAATTTCTCGGTGTTGTGTATTCTTTACTACTAAATAGAGATTCATAATGGCCGTGTCTAACATTGGCATGACATTATAAATCTCGGGCTTAGTGCCAGCTGCTAAAAGAAAGGTGGCATTAACCCCTTATTACCCAGTCTGCCACCGCCACAGGGCAGCTGGAAGAGCTGGGTACAGCTCCAGAATTTGCGCTTCTATAAATGCGCAATTTTCTGGGCGGCTGCGAGCTGCAATTCTCAGCGGGGGTGGCCCAGAACGCTTGGGCCTCCCTACGCTGGGGATTCCAGCCCTCAGCTGCCTAGTTGTACCTGGCTGGCAAAGAAAAATGCGGCGAAGCCCCACGCCGTTTTTTTTTCTTGTCAGCCAGGTACACCTAGGTAGTTGGGGGTGGATGGCAGCTCCTAGCTGCCTAGTTGTACCTGGCTGGCAAAGAAAAATGTGGCGAAGCCCCACACCGTTTTTATTCTTGCCAGCCAGGTAGACCTAGACAGCTGTGGGCTGCCATCCACCCCCTACTACCTAGGTGTACCTGGCTTGCATGAAAAAACGGCATCTGCGTTCACCACATTTTTCTTTGCCAGCCAGGTTTAACTAAGTCAGCTGGGGGTGGATGGCAGCTCCCAGCTGCCTAGTTGTACCTGGCTGGCAAAAAAAAATGCGGCGAAGCCCCATGCCGTTTTTTTTCTTGCCAGCCAGGTACACCTAGGTAGTTGGTGGTGGATGGCAGCTCCCAGCTGACTAGTTGTATGTGGCTGGCAAGAAAAAAATGGCATGTGGCTTTGCTGTATTTTCCTTTACTAGCCAGGTACAACTAGGTCGCTGGTAGCTGCCATTCACCCCCAACTACTTAGGTGTACCTGGCTGACAAGAAAAAAAACGGCATGGGGCTTCGCCACATTTTTCTTTGCCAGCCAGGTACAACTAGGCAGCTGGGAGCTGCCATCCACCCCCAGCTGACTTAGTTAAACCTGGCTGGCAAAGAAAAATGTGGTGAACGCAGATGCTGTTTTTTCATGCAAGCCAGGTACACCTAGGTAGTAGGGGGTGGATGGCAGCCCACAGCTGTCTAGGTCTACCTGGCTGGCAAGAAAAAAAACGGCGTGGGGCTTCGCCACATTTTTCTTTGCCAGCCAGGTACAACTAGGCAGCTAGGAGCTGCCATCCACCCCCAACTACCTAGGTGTACCTGGCTGACAAGAAAAAAAACGGCGTGGGGCTTCGCCGCATTTTTCTTTGCCAGCCAGGTACAACTAGGCAGCTGAGGGCTGGAATCCCCAGCGTAGGGAGGCCCAAGCGTTCTGGGCCACCCCCGCTGAGAATTGCAGCTCGCAGCCGCCCCAGAAAATTGCGCATTTATAGAAGCGCAATATTCTGGAGCTGTACCCAGCTCTTCCAGCTGCCCTGTGGCGGTGGCAGACTGGGTAATAAGGGGTTAATGCCACCTTTCTTTTAGCAGCTGGCACTAAGCCCGAGATTTATAATGTCATGCCAATGTTAGACACGGCCATTATGAATCTCTATTTAGTAGTAAAGAATACACAACACCGAGAATTTTTTTTATTACAACAAAAAACACAAACACGTATTTTGACTCCATCTTTATTACTCCCACATACCCATCCAGGATCCTGGTAGAGGTCCGTCCGTTAGTGAAGATTCCCTAAAAATTATATTTGAAGGCTCGTGCAGTGAAGGGGGAGAGTTCATGGTCTGTGTCACCTGAGGTCGGATAAAGCAATGTGTTTCTCTGACCTCATGTGAAACTTCCCACTTCACAGCGTGACCCACATAGAGTGAGTTTTCTGTTACCGATGTGAACAGGGTGAC